>CAIGQZ010033059.1:15004860-15049276 GCA_903798205.1 Danio tinwini
AATAATAATAATAATAATAATAATTATTATTATTATTATTATTATTATTATTATTATTATTATTATTATTATTATTATAATAAGGGGCTAATAATATTGACCTTAAAATGTTTTTAAAAATTAAAAGCTGCATTTATTCTAGCCAAAATACAACAAATAAGACATTCTCCAGAAGAAAAAATATCATAGGAAACACTGAATTCCTTGCTCTGTTAAGCATCATTTAGGAAATATTTAAAAAATAAAAACAATTTTTACAGGGCCAATCATTTTGACTTCAACTATACATTTTTCACACTGCAAATTGTTATGTTGTGATGCCCAAACTCGCTTATTGATTATATAATTTTTTTTTTATTATTGTTTTATCTTTATTTTTATGTATATTTACCATGGCCATTATTGGTCATGAAATTCATACAAAATTATTATTCATCAGCCAGAATGTAATATCAGAGCACACCTACTAAAATCTAGCATTAAACTGTACCAAACACTTTGAAAAAGACAGAATATGCAACAACTCACTGGAGCTGACAGAAATGAGACTTCTCCTTTTCTCCTGGATCTTGCTGTAGGTGTCATCTGCTGGAAGGTCATATACAAGTCTCAATGACTCCTCTTCAGTATTTACAGATGGCACAACCGCCTTCTCTGTGACAGTTTTGGTACCTGGCGATTGTGCAGGCTGAATTGTTTGTGACGGCTTCTGAGGTTTACCCACCATCACATTCCCATTGTAACTAACAGCTCCAAACTTGTTTGCAACTTCACACGTGTAGATTCCAGCATCTTTATTTGTAACACTGCAAATTTCTAGATGACATCCACCATTTGGATTGTGGGTGATTTTGTGCCTTTTCCCAGGCTTGATATCTACTCCATCCTTAAGCCAGCGCACAGAGCCAATTTTACCTTCCACGACACACTCCAGGAACGCATTGCAGCCAAGGTCAATAGTCTTGTTCTTAAAAACCTCTTTAAAGATTAGCCGCATGTCCTTTCTTGTTTTGTAGCCCTTGAAAGCAGCTTGTATCTTAATGGCAGCCTCAAGCATCTCTGGCTCATCCTCAAGATCTAAGTCTTGTGCAACTTTTGAGATTTTCTCCACACTTGCGACCTCAGGTTGAGTGTTGGATTCTCTGGTAATATTTTCATGCTTTACATTTTTCTGATCTTCGTTATTCATGCGTAGTAAGTTCAGTTCAACTTCCTCTGATGCCTTCTGCACCTTTCTAAAAGGCACTGCAGTAACTTTCTCTCCAGGAATGATCTGTTCTTTGAGCTTCTGGCATTTATTGCTAGGTACTTTCTCTTTAAAATGCTTTGATTCTTTTCCATCATGTTCATCCATGACCTGCTTGACATTTTTCTGATCTTCGCTGCTGGTTTGCGGTAAATTTGGTTTACTGTGTTGTGAATCCTTATTAGGCCTTCTTGTACCTTTCTCTGCAGGAATTGCTTCTTCTTTAAAGGTTTGTGCTGCAATGCTTGGTACTTTGTCCTTAACATATTTTGCTACTTTTTCATCATGTTTATCCATGACCTGCTTGACGTTTTTCTTTTCTCCATTATCAATATGCAGTAAGTTTGAGTCATCTCCTTGTGATTCCCTCTGCACATCTCTAACAGGCAGTATTGTAGTTTTCTCTACAGGAATTACTTCATTCTGGCCTGTAATGGCAATATTTGATGATTCTGTAACATGCTTTTGTACTTTTCCATGATGTTCATCCACAGCCTCCTTGACATTTTCTCGATATCGGCTATCGGTGTATGCTAAATTAGTATCACTTTCCTGTGAATCATGCATGCCCCTAACAGGTATTGTTGTCAATTTCTTGGAAATAATTAATTGTTCTTTGAGTTTCTGGGTTGTGATGTCAATACTTGCTTCGTTTTCTGTAACAGTTGTTGTCTTTCCATGATATTCATCCTTAGATTGAACTTTTTCAATTTGTGGTCCTTTTTTACACTGGGTGTTTGGCTTCTCATAAGTTTTACTTTTATCTGATAGTTTCTTTTCCAGTTCCTTCTTTTCATTTGAATGGCGGGCAAATTCATCAACTTCCAATGCCTTAGTCATGGGGACAAAGATTGGCTCTTTATTTGATTCATTATTTACATTTAATTCCAGTTTGCTATACTGATTCTTTTCCTCTAATTTACATGGTTGTTCCTGAGATGCTTCGATGTGTTTGGATGTTTGGATCTCTTTGAAGGCTGATCGGTCTAAGTCACATTCAGACACCTTCAAAGTTGTATCCACAGTTTGTTTTACATCCATATTTTGCCTATTTTCCTCCAAAACATAGTGTTTGGTTTCAATGTGCGAATGGGAGAACTTCTCCTTGTTAAGCGATTGGTCAACTTCTTTAGATGCCTTTGTGGTCTCCACATTTGGCTGCATGACATCCCATTGTTTCTTGACCTCCTTGTCCACATCTGGCTCTTTAATATTCAGTTTGCTCGTTTTAAAACCATTGTGGTGGTCTTGGAGTAAAACATCTAGATTTGTGGCCTTACCCTTTGACCTTGGTGGAGGTTGAGGAATTTCTTTAGGTGGTTTCTTGCTCTGCTCATTGGTATCTATTGCTGAGGTTTTCTTTTTCAATTGCTCTGAAACCTGTTCATTGTTCTGAGCCACAAAAACCTTAGTAACATCAGTGGTGTCTAGTAGTTTAGTTCTTTGTTCTTCAGGTGCACTGGTTGTAGGAGTTGTAGGTTTATCCATGCTGCGATCAGACTCATTTATTATCATTTTGGAACTTGCATCTCTTCCCTTTTGTCTCATCAATGATTTCCTCTGGGTTTCCTGGTCATCTGTTGATTTCTCAAAGAGATCCAGGAAAGGAAATTCTGAAGGCTTCAACATAGAAATATCAGATTCCTCAATTCCCATAGCCTCTTTTTGTTGAACTAGTCCGCTGTGTGCTTCCTCTACAATATTCTTTGCTTTTGATCGAGGTGGGGCTTCAGGAACAGCTTTAAATCTAGGTGGAACTTCTGTTGTAAATATATGAAATGCATTTATGTTTTCATTATATTTATTTTATTATTTATTTTTTTATATAAATATATGCACAAATATACCTTTTATAACTACAGAAGCTGTGGTCTCAATCCCAGCAGCACAGCATTTGTAGATGCCACTGTCCTGACATTGTAGATCACGTATTTTAAGGTGCAATTTAGAGCCATTCTGTTTCATCTCATACTTCTTTCCCAGTTTTAGCAATGCTGTTCCCTTTTTCCACTGCACGGCAACTCCGGGTTTAGAGAGCTCACAAGTCAGTAGTGCTGTTTCACCTTCATCTGCCTCGAGGTTTTGAAGGCTCTTGCAGAAAAATATTGGATGCTCTGTGTGTACAGGAATACAAATAAAACTTGAGTTCTTCCATGTATGAAAGAACTTTGATGTTTCACTAAAATAAGCTATGTACCTTTTACTGTAATAGAACCATGAGTCACCAGGTTTCCAGCACAACAATTGTAAGCTCCACTGTCCTGAGTTGTTAGCTCATGGATCTGAAGCTGTAGCTGACAACCATCTTGTTTTATTTCATATTTTTTACTTGGTTTTAAAAGCACAGTTCCTTTCTTCCATTGCACTGAGACTGCAGGTTTAGACAACTCACATTGCAATATAACAGTTTTACCCTCCTCTGCATCTTGTTTTTGCAGCTCCACAGAGAAGAACAAGGGATGTTCTTGTGGAAGAAAATTATCTACATCCTTACATGTCCAAATGGAAAACAATTGTATCAAACTTTCTCGGTCAGGTGTTCATTTTAATCAACTCACTTACCTTTTACAACAAGAGAAGCAGTCGTTACTATGCTACCAGAACAACACAAGTAAGAGCCACTGTCTTCACTTTTAAGGTCATATATTTGAAGTTGTAGCAGACAGCCATTTTGTTTCATCTCATACTTGTTTCCTGGTTTTAACAGCACAATTCCCTTCTTCCACTGAACAGCAACTCCAGGTTTGGAGAGCTCACATTTCAGGGTGGCCATCTTACCTTCTTCTGCTTCAAGACTTTGGAGGTTCTTGCGGAAGAATATTGGTGGCTCTGGATGTGAGGAAGTAAAAATGCATGTTATGGTTGACATCTTCATGAATTAACTATCAGAAAGTGTTACTTTCATACGTTTAACAAAGAACGCACTCCATACCTTTCACTGTAACAGAGCAAGTAGTTATTAGGGTCCCAGAACAACATTTGTAGGCCCCACTGTCCTGAGCTGTTAGTTCATTGATCTGAAGATGTACTTGACGGCCATCTTGTTTTATCTCATATTTTTTACTTGGCTTCAAAAGCACTGTTCCTTTCTTCCACTGCACTGAGACTGCAGGTTTAGATAGCTCACAGCACAGCATAACCGTTTTCCCCTCCTCTGCTTCTTGGTTTCGTAGCTCCTTAGAGAAGAACAAAGGATGTTCTGGAAAGAAACAATAAAACATGACTTTATATGGTCTAAAAAACAAACAAACAAAAAAAACAAGTAAATTCATGAACACAATAATTTAATTCTTGTGTCAAATTTCAAAACGTGGAAGAACAACATTTGACATATTTACTCACCTTTTACCACAAGGGAAGCAGTTGTGACAAGGTTTCCAGCACAACATTTGTAGGTCCCACTGTCCTGAGTTGTTAGTTCATGAATATGAAGCTGAAGTTGACGGCCATCTTGTTTTATCTCATATTTTTTACTTGGCTTCAAAAGCACCGTCCCTTTCTTCCACTGCACTGAAACTCCAGCATTAGAGAGCTCACAGCGCAATATTGCCATTTTACCCTCCTCTGATTCTTGGTTTTGTAGCTCCTCCGAGAAAAACAATGGCTTTTCTGTAAAGGGAACACAAAGCATGTGTCTTCACATGGTCCACTAAAAACAACTAGACATAAATACAAGTTAATGAACTAAAAATATGAAAAATATGGCATTTAAACAATTCACTCACCCTTTACCACAATAGAAGCAGTTGTGACCAGGTTTCCAGCACAACATTTATAGGTCCCGCTGTCTTGAGCTATTAATTCATGAACATTAAGCTGTAATTTACAGCCCTCCTCTTTTATTTCGTATTTTTTACTTGGCTTCAGCAACACAGTTCCTTTCTTCCACTGCACAGACACTCCAGGTTTCGAGAGCTCACAGCGCAACATAACTGTATTACCCTCTTCTGCATCTTGGTTTTGTAGCACATCAGAGAAAAACAATGGCTTTTCTGGAAAGGGAAAACAACAAATATGTGTTTACATGGTCAACAAAAACAATTGGACACAATAGCAGAGTAATGAATTCATTCTTATCTCAAAATTTAAAATGTTGCATCGCAAAAATGGCATTCTCACCTTTCACCAGAAGAGAAGCAGTCGTCATCAGACTTCCAGCACAACATTTGTAAGCTCCACTGTCCTGAACTGTTAACTCATGAATCTGAAGCTGTACATGACAACCATCCTGTTTTATCTCATATTTTTTACTCAGTTTTAAAAGCACAGTTCCTTTCTTCCACTGCACTGAAACTCCAGGTTTCGAGAGCTCACAAGACAATCTTGCTGTCTTACCCTCTTCAGCTTCATGGTTTTGGAGCTCTTTGGAGAAATACAAGGGGTGCTCTGAAAGGGGGAATCAAACATTTCTTAACATGGTCAACAACAAAACTGTATTGATGAAAAAGTAAATTCATTGATTAGTTTATAATAAATTGCTTCACTCACCTTTCACCACAAGAGATGCAGTTGTGACCAGACTTCCAGCACAACATTTGTAGGACCCACTGTCTTGAGCTGTTAGCTCATGAATCTGAAGCTGTAGCTGACAGCCATTTTCGTTCATTTCATATTTTTGACTTGGTTTCAGCAACACTGCTCCTTTCTTCCACTGCGCTGAGACTCCAGGTTTCGAGAGCTCACAAGACAGTATTGCTGTCTTACCCTCTTCTGCTTCATGGTTTTGTAGCTCCTCGGAGAAGAACAAGGGAAGTTCTAGAGAAGACCAATATAAAATGTGTTCAAGTTTCACCAAAAGGCAACTTGACAGATGATACCAAAATTGTCTTACCCTTTACCACAAGAGCAGCCGCTGTGAACAGACTGCCAGCACAACATCTGTAAGATCCACTATCTACACTTTTCAGGTCATATATCTGAAGCTGCTGTCGACAGCCATCTTCCTTCATCTCATACTTATTTCCTGGTTTTAGCAACACTATTCCCTTTTTCCACTGGACAGCAACTCCAGGTTTTGACAGTTCACAGGTCAGAAAGGCCATTTTGCCCTCCTCTACCTCTTGATTTTGGAGCTCCTCTTTGAAGACAACCGGAGGTTCTGGAGAACACAAAATAATAAATATGAATCATTTTACTACTCGCATAGAATATTACCTGATTGTACATTCAAACTTGGTGTCGCCATCAGTGCTTGATGGAGGATGTGTCAGAAACTTAGCGCTATGCGATCATCAAAAGCCGTTTTGGACTGCAATTTGGATTGCAATGTGGACTGCAAATGACTAGCTCCTGAGCTACTCTGTTTTCACAAAACAATCTGATTGGCTGATGACTCTGTTAGTGCTTAAAAACTTGACAACTTCGACCACAAACAATTGCTGTGAGGTGACACCAATGCATTCACAAATCAGTTCTGCAATGTAATACATTACCAATATAAAGTAACTGAGAAGTGTTAACACCATTGTCCCATGTGAATGTACTGTACCATTACAGGATCACTCCATGCTTACTGTTCTTGTTAACACATCAGCATTTAATTTTATGCATGAGGGAGCTAATGTAATGATTACAATTTTTTAACAATAATAGAAAAATGCATACCTTTCACATCAAGAGATGCTGAGGTCTCCAAGCTGCCGGCACAACATTTGTAGAGGCCACTGTCCTGACAACTCAACTCATGTATCAGAAGCTGCATTTTACAGCCATCTTGTTTCATCCTATATTTGTTTCCTGGTCTAAGCAGCATCATTCCCTTCTTCCACTGCACCTCCATGCCAGCTTTAGAGAGTTCACAGCTCAGTACCACAGTCTCACCTTCATCTACTGTTTGCCTTTGGAGCTCCTCACAGAAATACAGAGGTTGTTCTAGAGGCAGCAAATAAGTATTAATGTTGACTTTTGTACTCTAACAACTAAAAAAATTATTATACTAGTGGTGCCAAATCCTGTTTGCAAAAGGACCACATGCTGTGGAGTTAAGCAACACATATACGGTTGAAGTCAGAATTATTAGCCCCCCTGTTTATTTTTTCCCCAATTTCTGTTTAACGGAGAGCAGGTTTTTTCAACGCATTTCTAAGGATGATAGTTTTAATAACTCATTTCTAATAACTGATTTATTTTATCTTTGCCATGATGACAGTAAATAATATTTTATGTTGTAATATATGTTTAATTGATGTTTAAAAAATTAAAAACTGCTTTTACTTTATCCGAAATAAAACTAATAAGACTTTCTCCAAAAGAAAAAAAATATTATCACATATACTGTGAAAATTTCCTTGCTCTGTTAAACTTAATTTGGGGGGAAAAAAATTAATTCAAGGGGGGAAGGGGATGGGGGAGGGGGGCTAATAATTCTGACTTAAACTGTACCTGAAAATTCTTGTGAGCCTGAAAACCCTGATTTCCTTATTCAGTCTTGGAGTCAAATTCTGCAGGTCAGAGGTCAGAGGCCCTCTAGGAACAGGTTTAAATATCTCTGAAATATACTATACCTTTCACATCCAGAGATGCTGAGGTCACTAGACTGCCAACACAGCATGTGTAAACACCACTGTCTTGGCTTGTGAGCTCATGGATCTGAAGCTGCAGTTCACCACCATTCTGCTTTATTTCATACTTCCTTCCAGGCTTTAGCAGTCCAGATCCCTTCTTCCACTGTACAGCAGCCCCAGGTTTTGAAAGCTCACAGCAAAGGAAAGCAGTTTCCCCCTCTTCTGCTTCTTGACACTCAAGCATCCGGATGAAGTACAATGGATGTTCTAAAAAAAAAAATGTAATCGTTTTATTTGTTGCATTTAATTTAGTCTTCAGGTGTTAAAAAATCTTCAATAATATAAAAGTTCAATAAAACAATAAAATTTAATAAAAAATATGAGAAAATTTAATTAATTGTATATTTTTAATATGCATTTTGTAACTGTCCACAAAAGGTCACTGTTTAAATCAGAGGGGGGCAAATACTTTTTCACAAAGCCATATTACTTTCTAATTTCATAATTCTCACCCTTGACCACAATAGATGCAGTTGAAGCAAGGTTTCCAGAGCAGCACTTGTATGTTCCACTATCCTCACATATCAGGTCATGGATCTGTAACTGTACTTTGCAACCATCTTGTTTCATCTCATATTTGTTTCCTGGTCTCAGTCGTATAGCCCCCTTCTTCCATTGCACCTCAATTCCAGGTTTAGAGAGCTTACAGCAAAGAAAAGCGGTCTCGCCCTCCTCTGCCTGCTGGTTATGGAGTTCCTCACAGAAGAAAAGAGGTTGCTCTAAAAATGGATCACAGTAGAGTTTACATGGATACCAATAATCCGATTTTAATACGATTGAGACAATACTCTGATTAAGAGTCTACCATATAAACAGCAATTTTTAAATAATTTAATTCCATTAAGGTCACAATCAAACTAAACAGAAATCAAATTAAGACATGTGGAGTATGCTGACATCTCAAAATGCTGAAGTATTTTTTTCTTTTCATTGGGCGTGCGGTATCAAATTCCATTAAAACTACACTCTTCCAGCAGTCCTTACTTCACACGTGCAGGGCCGGCGCATCCATAGAGGCGACCTAGGCAGCCGAGGGTGGCAATTGCCAAACGAATCATATGGGAGTCGTTGGGATTATTAGGTAAAAATAAACTTTATAAACTTCATTATAAGACAATGAAAGTGTTTTTTGACCTTGCATACATATTAGCCTGTTGTTGGAGACTCCTAATACCCGTACAAGTATTAGTATATTAACATTAACTAACAGAACCTTATTGTAAAGAGTGACTGAAATCCAAAAAGCAGTACTATTTTCACATTAGAAAAATACATATTACAATCCCCACCTTTAACAACAATATTAGCTCGTGTTTCGAGGTTGCCAGCACAGCATCTGTAGATGCCACTGTCTTGACTTGTCAGGTCATAAATCTGAAGCTGTACTTCATTGCCGTCTTGCGTCATTGAATACTTATGTCCATTCTTCAAGAGCATTACACCCTTTTTCCACTGTACTGGCACTCCAGGTTTAGAGAGCTCACAGCACAGGAAGGCAGTTTCACATTCCTCTGTTTCTTGGTTTTGAAGCTCCTCACGGAAAAACAAAGGACGCTCTGTGGAAACAGGAGAAGAATCTTTAGCAAAAAATGCTTGTATATAACGAATGCATCATCATATACACTACCATTAAATGTTCTCTTTTTTGACATTTACAGGTCCTGCAAAGTTACAATTCTCACCATCAATTAAAAAAATACTATTTTGGTTTATACCTTTCACAGTGATACTGGCCCTTGTTTCAATGCCATCAGCGCAACACCTGTAGGCCCCACTGTCTTGACTTGTGAGGTCATTGATCTGTAGCTGTAGCTCACATCCGTCCTGCTTCATATCATATTTAGAACTTGGCTTAAGTATCGCTGCTCCTTTCTTCCACTCAACTGCTACTGCAGGCTGAGAAAGCTCACAGCACAAGAAAGCAGTTTCACCCTCTTCTGCATCTTGGTTTTGGAGCTCGCCGCAGAAAAACAAAGGACGTTCTGAGATACAGTAAGCAAAAACCTCTTGAGTGTGCTATTTTATTGTGTCTGTTATTTCCATTTAATACAGTACAAACTCAATTTTCAGTAAGTTTTGCATAAGCATAAATACTGTCATATTTTCAACTCATCCTTAATAGAAACTATAGTTGAAATACAATTTTATAGCCGACAACAACTTAAATATGGAAAACAAAAATACCACTTACAAATGTGACCTTGGACCATAAAACCAGTTATAGGTGTAAATTTTTGGAAAATTATATTTGTGCATTATCTGAAAGTTGAAAAAAAATAAGGCTCCATTGGTGTAAATTTTGTTAGGATATGACATTATTTGGCCAAGACACATCTATTTGAACAACTGGAATCTGACATGAGAGTTGGAAGTATTGCACACCAGATGTGCACATTTGCATGTTATTTAAAATAAAACTATGTATATGGCACTCTGTCCTAAGTCGCAACTGGGCGCCGCGGACAGCCGCTAATTTGCGTCGCCGGTGTGCGTACCGATAGAAATCTATGTTTAGAATTCTAAAATGCATGGCGCTGCGTGGTGCGACACGGCTTTTAAAACGAATGCTAGGGGGCGGTATGACGCCGCCAACAGCTCCGGTTTCTTTTTTGTGCTTACCAGCTGACCGCTTACCTCCGGTGGACGGCTTTTCCACTGTTACCAATTTGCCCAGTAGCTCACCATGTATGTCAGTGGACTTGAGACATATAGAGGAATTGACTGCAACGATAGGGTTCAGGCGAAGAATGGTTCCAGAAAGCAGGCAAAAAAATAAAATAAACAAGTACATAGCAGGGTAAGAACGTGGTAAGATCTGAAAAAGTGGTAAAAAGCAGACGGCCGCAAGGGCTTTTCTTTTTCTGGATTGCTTTTTAAAACTGTTGGTTGAGTTTAGAGAAGGGGGTGATTGGATCAATCGCTGCTTTTGAAAACACTATCGGTTGGGTTTAGGGAAGGGAGAGGGTGGGGGGATCATTCAGTCAGTCAGTCAGTCAGTCAGTCATTCAGTCTGTCAGTCAGTTGACAGCAGCCTCTGGTGGTTTTACGTAAGAACAGCAGGCGCAAATGGCACTCGCGAGACAAATTTGAAATCTCAAAAAGCGTACACAGCGGCCTCTGGTGAATTTGCGAAAACAAAAACTGCAAAAAAACATAGCTCCTGAGATGTATTTCACAATCTCCAGAAATTTATATAGGGGTTCATTTATTTTCTTTTCGGCTTAGTCCCTTTATTAATCTGGGGTCGCCACAGCGGAATGAACCGGGATGCCCTTACAGCCACAACCCATCTCTGGGAAATTATATAGGGGTATGTATCAATAATAATCCTGGGTTGGAGAAAATCACATTAAAAGTTATGCAAATTAATCTCAAAGCAATGCATATATTATTCAGCATTTTCGTTATGATATATTTATGGAAGGAAATGTCTTTATTTCGTCATGGAACATAACCTTTACTTCCTATTCCAATGATTTTTGGCATAAAAGAAAACCAATTATATTAACAGATACAGTGTATTTTTGCTTATTGCCACAAATATACCCATGCAACATAAGACTGGTTTTATGGTCCAGGGTCACAAACAGGGAACTTCAATTTGTTGTTAATTAAACTGATCAATTAAGCTAAAACTGATCATTTATACTGTACTGAAGTACTGAAATGTTCACAATATTAATATGAGTATAATAAATTAGGTGTGCTGTTAAAATGGTGATAATGCAATTTGAAAAGTGTAAGAAAAATAAACTTTGTCAGCACCTTTGACTGTAAGAGTAGCACTACTCTGCATATCTCCTGTGTCACACATGTAAATCCCAGCATCCTCTTTTCTGACTTTGTGAATGAGAAGAACATTACGTTTCCCATGTTTCAGAGGTTCATACTTTTCCCCAGGCAGCAAGGTTACATTGTTTCGTTTCCAAGTGACAGATGTGCAGGAGTCAGATGTCACACAGGACAGAGTGGCAGAATCTCCCTCAAATATGGTCATGTCCTTCAGTCTTTCCTCAATGAAAACTATAAAGAGAGAGTGCACTTGTTAAGAAGATGCACAAAATAAAAGTACGCAGTCAAAAGGATACATTACATATGGTAAGCATTTTTATTTAAATATGTCTGGCAGTTAAATGAAAGAACTGATACTTAGTCTCACCTTTAGGTTTGCTGTTTACTCGAAGACGAGCAGATGTCTTTTCATTTCCCACCACAAAGGACACAACGCCCGACTCTTCAGGTGTAGTCATAGTGAGCGTCAAGTGGTGTTTACGGCCACAGATACTCATCTGGTTCATCTCGTTTTCTTGCAGCACGTTAGAAGCAAGCCACCAAACCCCATCAAGAATGTTTTCATGTGAAAGCTCACAAACAAAGTGGGCGCTCTCGCCTGCAGTAACCGTCAAGTCACGCAGTCCTTTTACAATCCTCACACGCTCTGAAAAAGAGAATAAAGGAGAATAAAAGAACCTTGGAGTTTGTTCAGGTTTGAAAGCAAGCTTTATTTTATGGTTACATTTTTACCTATCACTCTGAGGGTTGCAGAGCTCTTTTTGCCCCTGACGTTGCATGTGTAAACGCCAGCATCCTCCAGTCTCAGTTTCCTGATTTCAAGCTCCTGAGTGGAGCCTTTTCGATGGAGGGTATACCGTCCACCCTGTGTGATCTGATCTGCATCTTTTCTCCAGGTCACAGGGGCGTTGTCGTTAGAGAGCAGACAACTAAACAAGACAGATTCCCCTTCTGTTGCTTCTTGACTCTCGAGCTCTTTCTCAAAGAACACAGAGGCAGCGGCTGTGAGAGGTGTGAGAATATCATTTGAAAAGCAGCTCGAAATAATTTTGAAAAAAAAATACTGCACATTTGACAATCATGTAGGAATGTTAACTGATTTATGAAATGAAATGATACTGTGTGTGTATGACCCTGTGATTCATGAAGGGTATCATACAGGGATCATGGAAAGACTATGAGGGTATCAATAGGAGTGGAAATGATAGAGTTCAAGGTGAATTTTAAGACTTTTTTACAAAGATAATGAGCCACTTTTAGATGTCTGTAAGAATTTAAATAAGAAATCGCTGTAACACTTTAGTTTAAAGACCAAATCTCACTATTAACTAATGTTTTTCCCTCCTTGTTATTAATATATTGGCTGTTTTTTTAGTACTTATAATTTACATATTCTGCATTATCTTATTCTACATATCTAATTCTACCCAATATGTAACCCAACTACTACCTTCCTATTAATAAGCAGAAAATTAGGAGTTTATTAAGGTACAGGACATAGGTAATGATTTATTATGATTTATATACCTTATAATACAGTGTGACCGAAGTGTCTTGTCCTCACCAAGAGGACAAGGATCATCTTATTTTCTGCAGAGGTGGAGTTCAGCCACACTATTCCATGACAAAGTGGCTAACAAAGGCTGACAATGTTTTAGTTCTGAATGTTTTAGTTTCTGAGTGTTTTTATAGTACAATGACCTCTTATGTCAAAAGATGGAGCTTATTGGAAATACGTGCCTCAGGCTACATTTCCACAAAATCATGAAAACGTGCTTCAACATATGTTAAACATTCATTCTCACACTAAGTTACTGATACATATTATCGAGGATAAAATAATAATTTTTGTGTGGTTCTTCATACGGCACTAAATAAATACCATAAAACACCTAAAAAGTGTCTATGATTTGTATTGAAACACGTTTGCCACACCTGCTAATCTTCATATGGATGACTATTCGCCTTGGACAGTTTGCTGGGTAGCTCATCTTGTACAGTGTTTTACTTCAGATGCGGAGTAGTTAGGTTTGAGCTTGGTGAAAAATGGTTCCACATAACAGGGTAAAGAGATGTAAAATCATGCTTAAGCTATGCAGCTGTAGTGCGATTTTCACATTTAAAGACATGGTTTAATCAGTTGCGTTTAGGGAAGGGTTTAGGTCAGTCGATCGCAAGGTGATATACTATATGTTCGAAAAGCCCCAGTTTCTCATTGACGCATACAAGAAGAACATTTAAATGGCACGTTTCAGAAAACACAGTAGATTAATCCATTTGAGATTTGCAAAACAATTTGACAGCGGCCACTAGTGGATTTGTCATTACAAGCTGAAACATCCCCTGGGCACGTATTCCCAATTATCCTGGGTCGGAATTTTGATTTCTCAGTTCATGACTCCTGTAAAGTGGCTTAGGACCTACCCCTAACATTAACTTCAGCTGTCGTCTTCTGGTCTCCAATAATGCAGCTGTATTCCCCAACATCCATAGGAAGGATATTTTTAATGTGTAATTCGGCAGCCAATCCCTCCTGCTTAATCTTGTACTTAGTCCCACTATAAAGCTCCTCGTCCCCTTTTAACCATGTTACCGGTACTCCAGCTTTGGAAAGCTCACAGTGCAGAACAACAACACCTCCCTCAGGAGCTTCTTGGTTCTTCAGGTTTTGTTTGAACGTTACTGGCGTGGCTGAAGAGTAGCAAAGCAGCATGTTAGCTCATAGCGAGCTCAAGTGACGACAATAAATGCTAAAAAAATTTTAAAACCTTCTTCCATACCAAACACTCTAACAGTGGCTTTGGTCTTCTGCTCCCCACAAATGCAACTGTACACTCCACTGTCTTCAGGCATGGCTCTCATGATGATCAGCTCCCTTGCAACATCATTTTCCCTGAGTTGGTACTTATACCCAGGTCTGAGGACCTCTTCCTCCTTCCTCCATTCAACAGGACATCCAGCTTTCGAGAGCTCACAATGCAACGTGAGTTTATTTTCTTCTTCAACTTCTTGATTCTTCAATTTGACTTTGAAAGTGATAGGTGGAACTGGAAGTGGTAGAGATATGCCAGATTATTTCACAACCAAACCATGCAGGCCCTCAAAGCACAGCGAAGCAGAAGACTGTAGCATATGAAGCAATGCAACATCATAGGAGCAAGCTAAAACAAAAAGACCAAGCCGCCTCTGCAAAAAGTCTTACCCTTAACAGTGAGCTCCGCAGTTGACTCAGAATCCTTCGTTTTACATGAGTAGTTCCCTGCGTCACTTGGTTCAACATTATGTATGAACAGTTGGGTGAACGTTCCCTCTTGCTTCATTTCATACTTGTCATCAGCTTTAAGAATAACTCTTCCTTTTCTCCAGTCGACCTGAGCACCGAGTTTAGAGAGCTCACAGCTAAACACAGCCTGCCCACCTTCTTTGGTTACTTCATTTTGAAGTTCTTGCTTAAAAGTGACAGGTAGAGCTACGGAAACCATAAAAATGTAAGTTTGAAAATAATCCAATAGAGATAGATACTGCTAAAATATACTTCCAGTGTTTGCAGAGATCAAAGTCTGCATACCCCTGACTTTAACCTCCGCAGTCGTCTTTTCTTTTCCCGTAGTGCAGCTGTAGGAGCCGACATCTTCAGAGTTGACATTCTTGATGAGAAGTTCTGCAATCCTTCCCTCTGTCCTCATCTGATACCTTTCTCCAGCTTGCAGCATCTCTGCACCCTTCCACCATTTCACTGTGGCTCCTGGTTTGGAAAGCTCACAGCGCAATGCAGCAGTGTTCCCCTCTGTCACTTCTTGATTTCTCAGGTTTTGCTTGAACGTGATTGGAGTAGCTAAGAGATCGTAAACATATTTGAATCAACTAAGCAGAATATTTAACTTGGATAATTAGTAGTTGTGTTATAGTTTCCTTTTGTTTTTTGTACCATTGATTTTAACTGTAGCTTTGGATGTTTGATCAGGGCATACGCAAATGTAGACTCCACCATCTTCAGGTATGGCTTTCCTGATAACAAGCTCCAATTTAGTCGCAATCTGTCTCATCTGGTACTTTTCTCCAGGAGTAAGGACTTCCTCTCCCTTTAGCCACTCTACATCAGCACTGGCCTTTGAGAGTTCACATCGCAAGATGACGTTGTTCCCTTCTTCACCTTCTTGGTTCTTAAGCTCTTGTTTGAAGGTTATTGGGAGAGCTATGCAAAGCAGATGTTTCATGTCTGAGAATGCTTCTATTTAACTGCTCATATCATTATAATGCATACAGGAGATAGCATATTAAATCTTCCTGGAACACATTCATACCATTAACTTTGATGGTGGCTTCGGTCTTTTGTTCTCCACACACACATTGATAGACCCCACTGTCATCGGGTTGTGCCTTCCTTATTAGTAGCTCTGCTTTTGCTTCTTTGTGTCTTAGTTGATATTTTTCCCCAGTCTTGAGCATTTCTTCTCCCTTCCACCACTCTATCCGACCTCCGGCCTTTGAAAGTTCACAATTCAAAGTGACACTGTTCCCTTCCTGAACTTCTTGGCTCTTTAGAGTTGCTTTAAATGTAGCAGGGAGTCCTTCAGAAAGCCGAGAGCTGAGTAAGAATGTGTAGACTAGCCAAAGGTTTTAAAACTATCTTCCCATCACCACAGAGTTAAATGTGGATACTTTTTGTTCTGGAAATCAATCTGATTTAATAACTACATAAGGAAAAGTCAAAGGCATCAACTGGGTTTAATTTTATTGATGTATTATGTACATCAACACATAATATATGTCAACCAGCCTGTGCTGTAATGAATACGCAATGAATTTGCAGCTAAAAGCCACCTTTCTAGTTTTAACCAAAAATAAATAAAAGGATTTCTGATATTGAGAATTTTCAGATGTCAAATAAGGAGTGTAATTAGAGGGTATGAATTTAAACCATGCAATGAATCTCCAACAGTGAATTATATCACTGTTGAGAGACTAATCAACAGTGACTTGTGTAATGCCATGATAGTATGCTACTGTAGCTGTGGAGAAAAATGGACATTTTAAATGAAAGGAAGGAACTTAATCACTCGATGCTAGAGAAAAATCACATGAAAATGAAATGCATATGAATTACATAATGAAAAAAAAGCTTCAACTTGCTTCTCTTCATATTGGATCGAATCATACCTTGAACTGTCAATTCGGCTGTTGACTGTGAATCTTTGGTTTTACAGGTGTAATTTCCTGCATCACCTTCCATAAGGTTGTTTATGGCCAGTTTGGTTAATCGTCCCTCAAGCGTTGTGTGATATTTGGCTCCAGCTTTCAGAATCACTCTACCTTTCCTCCATTCCACTGGAGCACCAGGCTTTGAAAGCTCACAAGTAAATACTGCACTCTCACCTTCTATAGACACCTGGTTCTGAAGCTCTCGCTTGAACGTAATTGGAAGACCTGAGAAAATTAAGTATTGTTAAGTATACTTAAAACATTAAGTATTGTCTTTTAATATGACAGAAATTATAAGATATTTAAAAGTAAACAACACCATTCAAAAACACGGTAAAAGTGGTATTGTACATTAAGTTATAATAAAAAAAAGTCTATTTAAATATATATTTTAACATAAATTTTTATTGAAATGTTTTAAAATGTATTTTGCTGTTATTTGGCCCAAAAATGTATTTTCAACAGTAATTTTGATTGCCCCTGAGATTGGTATCAGCCGTTAATCACATTTCATGACTCGATCGGTACTCAATCTAGTCGATCTCATGAACTTATTGCACAGAGGAAGACGCACGTGGCTCATCAGCAGTGCTACAACACATGCAGAGGTAAATGATGCGCTGGGGCGTGAGTGATCATTGTGCTCACGTCACATATACAGTGTAAAATATACAGTTTATACAGTCTACTGGTGTGACTCGCACAAGTGATTATCTCTTTGTTGCAAGTGCAACCATTGTATGTCAAGTGTTTTAAGCTGATGTGACACAAGCGGAGCGATTGCCGCTATCTAGTGTCTCATCCAGCTGTATGGCCTCTCCTGGAAGCTCAGAGATTCTCCCAAATAGGCCTCTTCATAGTGTTGCCGTAACGCCCAGGAATAATGTAGACAGAAGTGAACGAGCTAGAGAACAGATCGCGAGAGGCACAGTGATGTTCTAAGCATTATATTTGTTTGGGTTAATGAATAGTGCAGTAAAGAAAATCCCCACTCTCTCATCGAGTTGCTGTGACTGTCCAGAGCTGCGATCATAGAGCTGCTATCAAGAGTTGGAGATGAGCAAATATTTGAATGGCCTTGCATGTATTTAGGCCTTTTTTACATACAAGAACTGATATTTCTGTGTTTTTAATAATACTGCAAGTTCACTAAAACCTGGCTGGAAATATTAATGAAATAAATATATTTTTTACTTATTGAATTGTGTAACTTTTTCTAATATAGGCCTTTTTATTGTAATAAACAGTAGTTTTAAGAGTTTACACTTAGCTGATGATTGATTATAAATCTTATTTGGCATGCTGTCCTGGGAGAGAGCCCTGAGCTCAAAAGATCCTCAAGCCCGGGGCTCCCTCCCGTTTGCAAGGCGAGAGGGTAGTTTGAGCTCAGGTGGATCTCGAGAACTCTTCTGCTGTAGTAGCTAATGAACAGATAGGGATTGCTCTTAAGGGCTTACTCACACTATGCTATCCGAACCGTGCCCAGGCCCCTTTCCCGGATCGTTTGAGAAGTGTGAGTGCTATGAGTCAGCCTCAGGCACAGTTGACTTGGGCGGCCCTGGCCTGGTTGGAAGAGGTGGGCCTGAGCGCGGTTCACTTGGGCTCAGGCGGGGTACGCTTACAGTGTGAGTGCAAGCGTGCCTAAGCTCGAAACTGTAAGCGAGATGTCACTTTTAAGGGACTGTTTCATATGGATTAATTAATCATTTGTACTGTTCAATGAACAAAAACTGTCGTATATTATTAAAGTTTCTAACGTCAGTTGCGCCTTCAGCAAACTTCCTAATTCCTGCAGCACGAGGACTTTATGATTGTTTATGAGCGTTAAAAGTGGCTGATCTGTTCGGCGAAATATTACACTGCGTCACCGCATATCAAATGACTTTAACGATTTAACAAAAGAAATGTCAACTGTGCTGAGTGAGAGCGCTTACTGAGCAGCGCGTCATCGATGACGTAAGCACGCACAGGCTCGAATGTAATGTGAGTGCGGGCCATTGGGGGGGACAAGTGTGCTTTGGCCTGGTTCAAGGCAACTCTATATAGTGTGAGTAACAGCCTAAGAGATTACTACTTACTAGGTGCATGTCTATGGTGCCAATTTGGATTAGTCAATTAACTTAAGTTGCATATTTTTGGACAGTGGGAGGAAACTGGGGAACCCGGGGGAAACCCACGTAAGCATGGGGAGAACGTGTAAACTTCACACAGAAACGTCAGCTGGCTTGGTAAGGACTAGAACCAGTGACGTTCTTGCTGTGAAGCAACAGTGCTAACCACTGGGCCACCGTGCCACCCATCTAGGAAAGGAGGAGTAGGAGGGGTGGAAGGGGGGCTTCTTCAAAACAAAGATGGCTGTTATATGGAACTTAGGGTATTTATAGTGGCTTAGGAATCGCCTGATTGGTGAATAATAAATATAAAAATGCGGGACTGGCTGCAAGCAATCATAAGCACGTGATCCTCTCTAAATTAGTTTATAAATAAACTTCACTTATAGGCCTATTTCTGTTTAGCAAAGAAGTAACGTATTAAGGTGTGCATTTTAACTTCTTATGCATCAAATAAAGTCTACGCTCCAAACCTTTTCTTCATTGAGACATATTGAATTCTTTCATCATTTGTAGTGTTTTTAAATTGCACTGTTGGTCATTTCTTACCATTTTCATAACATGATTTATCTGTTATTTTTTGTAAAGTTGCGTCTGACCATTACAAGTCCACACTAAATGGCTATATGAGACGTGTTTAAGGGTAAAAAGAAAGCTCCACTTAAGTTCATACTTAGAGTCAAAGTGTGCTTTAGGCATTATAAAGCTTGAAGCATCAGAATCGGTACTCTGTATTGGCCGATCACCATGACAAGGAATCGGTACTTGGTATTGGCTGCAAAAATCCTGATCGGAGCATCCCTAGTCACTAGTGACCCGAGATATGTAATTGTGTAAATATTTCTAACTGTTTAAGATAAAGGATGATGGTAAATTAGTAAATCCTAAAATAACATATGCTTTTTTTAATCTCGTTATTATTAAAATATTAGTTTTATATTTGTATTTTAAATTTTCATTATAGTGAAAGTTTACCTTAGATGTGTCTATATATTGCCTTGTATACACATTGCATTGGGGAAAAATTCATGAATTGAAGGCATCCTTACTGAGAGTAGTGTACATTGTATATATTGTAATAACAAACTTAAGAACTTACTTTTAACTTTTACTTCAGCTGTGGTCTTTTGCTCTCCAGTAACACAGCTGTATGTTCCAGCATCTTCAGGGAAAACATTACTTATTACCAACTCTGCAGTCTTTCCATCCAGACTCATTTGGAACCGTGGACCTGGAAGGATCAGCTTATCTCCTCTTCTCCACTCCACAGGTGAGTCAGATTTGGAGAGCTCACAGTGCAGGGTAATAGATCCCCCTTCCAAAGCTTCTTGGTTCTTAAGGTCTTGCTTAAAAGTAGCAGGAGCACCTGGAAAACCACCATGTACAATTCAAAACAAGGAAACAACTATTGATTTAACTCAAAGAAACCACATCTCACCAACTATTTTGATTGTAGCTTTGGTCTTTTGGTCTCCACAGACACATCTGTAGACTCCACTGTCTTCAGCCACTGCCTCACTGATGATCAGCTCAACTGATGTGTCTCGTTCTCTCATCTTATACTTTTCTCCAAACTGGAGCAGTTCATCTCCCTTCCACCACTGTACCGGGACACCAGTTTTGGAAACCTCACAATGCAATGTTATTGTCTTCCCTTCGTCGGCCACCATGTTTTTCAGCTTCTCTTTGAAAATTACATGTTGAGCTACAGAGCAAAGACAAACAAATATGTATGTCCTTAATTTTTTGTTCTTTCTTCTTATTGTGACAGAACAATAAAACAATCTTGTAAACGACAGGGTTCAATAATACGTATGACCAGTTGTCTTGGGCTAGTTTTAATGATTTTTAGGCCAGCTGACTTCCCACTAGAGCAAAAAAGCAAAAACAAATGTTACATTCATCTATTTTCCACAAAGCAACACAAACACTGTTTTTCTGTAATGTATTGTACATTGTCTTTGTAAATGCATCTAATTATTTTGTCAAGCTGGCTAAAACATTTCTACCAAAATTGACTAAAATTACACAGTGGTCTTGAAGGCACCAAGATAAAAACCCATTAAATTTCCCATTAAATGTCACCATTTTTATTTGTGAAGTTACATTAATAACTATTAATTATTGAATTACTTTGAGCAATTCTTCTCTCGAGGTAAGAATTATCATCAATTTTCACAACACTCATTGTACATGACTGAGCGGCTAGAGTGATTTTCACATAATTTTATAGAGTAAATGCTTTTATCTACCTCTTCTTCCCACAGGTTTGAACGATATTTGTGGTGGAAGGCGGATTGAAACACACTATTTACACACATCACATAAATAGTTAACTACATTTATATGCAACAAACAAAACATAATTCGATGTTGAACAATATATATATTTATCATGACACTGTTATACACTGTTTCTTTTCAATGGGTTAAAGTAAAAAAAAAATGACTTTTATGGTTTTCAGGAGCCATGTGTATCCACTGACAGATAAAAATCTCTCTCTCTGTCAAGTTCAAAGCAAACTTGAATGCCAAAGCATTTTAGATATGTAAATAATCTCATAAGCAAATGAGAAATAATTAAAAGAAAATGGTATAACAGACAATATCTCTAAAAATGATAAGAATTACAAGATTGAAATATGTAGATTATTTAAATAAGGCAAATGCGTTGATTAACCATTACTAATGGTGTACATATATTTTGCAGCCAGTTTAGACCAGATATTTCATTCTCTCCAAGAATATGGTAAAGTTTTTCTGATTTTTTTTTCTGAGTCGTTTAGATTCAAGAATGAATTATTTAATGTTTCTCCTTAAAAAACTAATACAAAAATGCATATGATTAACGACAGCTTTAGTAAGAGAAAGCTGAATCCCAGATATTTTTGGAGATTTAGAATTATTTTTTTAAGTGCCAAAAAGGCACGTCTTTGTGGGTCTGCAGAGCATGTGAGACTGGCTGTAGGAGTGTTCACAGGTGTTGGACACCCAAAACAAATTGGGTAAACAAGAGAAGATTTTCCACTACTTAATCAAACGCGGATGATTGGTTATATTAGACGGATACAAAATAGTGTAAAAAGATTATGATAATAATAGTAAAAAAAAATTGTGTCACCAAATATACTTGAGGAGCCGTTAATATACCTGGACGGCCCAATCAGGTAAAGTTTATTGAGTAATTATAAATTACACTGTCCTGACGGGAAAATCATAAAAATTCATTCATTCATGTATTCATTTTCTTTTCGGCTTAGTCTCTTTATTTATCTAGGGGTCGCCACAGCGGAATGAACCGCCAACTTATCCAGCATATGTTTTACACAGCAGATGTCCTTCCAGCCGCAACCCCTCACTGGGAAACATCAAAAAGCATAAAAATCCACAATGAAAATCCTTGTCGTGAATTGAGCTAGCTTACCGCTAACAGTGACGTTGGCAGATGTCTCCGCAGTTTCACTTGCACAGCTATAGAGTCCACTATCTTCTTGCATCAAATTAAAAATCTTCAGCTCTAGAATGCATCCTCTCTGTCTGATCTTGTACTTCTCTCCAGATTTAAGTAGGATGTTTCCCTTTCTCCACTCAACTGGGATGTCTGCTTTAGATATCTCACAATGTAATATTACACTGCTTCCCTCCTCAGTTATTTGGTTTCTCAACTTCTGTTTGAACATGATGGGTTGAGCTAAGAAAAAGTAAAAGAAGACGTTAACTTCATTTTCAGCATTTTGGAAAACAAAATCTACGTAATGAATATATTGTCTCACTTCGTATTTTGATATCGGCTTTAGTGCTTTGATCCTCACACACACAGATGTAGGTTCCACTGTCCTCAGGCACTGGGTTTCTGATTACCAACTCCAATATTGTGACTATGTGCCTCATCTGATACTTCTCCCCGGGACAGAGAGTTTGTTTACCTTTCAGCCATTCTACTGGGACACCAGCTTTAGAAAGCTCACAGCGTAAGGTTGTATTTTTACCCTCCTCTGTCTCTTGGTTCCTGAGCTCTTTAATAAATGATATAGGAACCGCTGGAAAACAAAGAACCATGCAAGTGTGACTACAATGTTATCAAATAAATATATGCTATGGTAAGAATTGATTTTCATATCATTTAATATCATTACCATTGACTGTAACAGTAGCCATAGTTTTTTGGTCTCTGCAAATGCATGTGTAATTCCCAGAATCATCCGGTTTCACGTTGTGTATTGCGAGAGAAATGCAAGATTTCCTCTGCCTCATGTGGTACTTCTCGCTAGATTTTAGAGTCTCTGGTCCTTTCCGCCACACAAACTGGATGCCAGGTATTGAATATTCACACGTCAGTGTCACACTTTCTCCCTCTTTCACCTCCTGGTTCTGAAGCTCTTTTGTAAACTCAGCAGGGATAGCTAATGTTGAACAGACATTGAGATGTTTACAGACAGATACAGATGATGTCATTTGTGACCGTAAACCACAACACCCAGTTATGAGTGTTCAATTTTTGTAAACTTAGATTTGAGCATTATCTGAAAGCAGAATAAATGAGTTTTCCATTTATGTATACTTAGTTAGAATTGGACAATATTTAGCTAAACTACAACTACAGTATGTGAAAATCTGGAATCTGAGGGTTTAAACTAATTAATTTCTAAACTAATTAAGTTCTAAGCATTGTATGTAACCAAACAAAAATGTAGTTTTCACATTTTTATGGTACTGTAGATCAATTCATGGAACATAATCTTTATTTAAAGGGGACCTTTGATGCAAAACTCAATTTTATAAGGGGTTTAAACGGTTGTGTGGCAACAGTCTGTCAATATAATCAGCTTCTAATGGCAAAAATGACTGCAGAAACACTTTGATTGACATTCTCCCTTTGTAAATGTCATCAGAGGGGGAAAGCCCCACTCATTAGTGACAATCTCTCATTCATTGGCATAGCACGGTAATCTTGTAATTGAATCTGCCACTATGCTGACACATACTGTAGACATTTGTAGCTCCACCCTCTTTAAAAAGCCTCATTTTAATTGAAAGCAACAGTCACAAAAATGGCACGATTCCGATCAAAGCCAAAAAGAGGCAGTTTCAAATAGTTTTAAACATTATTTGTGCGATATTTTGAACTGAAACTTCCGCAGCCCTGCACAGCTTAGTTCCAACCATAATTAAACACACCTGATCAAACTAATTGAGTGCTTTAGGCTAGTTTGACACCCCTGCTCTAGGGACACCAGAGACTTCTCACAAAAAAGATCTCGCAAAATAGGTCCCCTTTAATATTCAAATGATTTTGGCATAAAAGAAAAATTGCTAGTTCTGACATATTTTATGGCTATTGTCAAAAAAATAGACTTTCAACATATTTTTTTGTGGTTCAAGGACACATTTCAGAAAAAGCAATAAAACAAAAACGTCCCATGTTAGATGGTAGAAAAGAGATGTCTGTAATACCTTTAACAGTCACAGTGGCTTTAGTGCTGACAGATCCTGCATTGCACTCGTATATGCCTGCATCACTGTCTTTTACGTCACGGATGGCCAGCCTGGCCTCATTTCCCGACCGACTCACTAAATACTTTGAGGAATTCCAGATTAAACAGCCGTCCTTGTACCAAACAATATGACATGGCTTTGAGGTCTTGCACAGCAGCATCAAACTTCCTCCTTCAATTGCTTCTGTGTTCTCCAAAGCTTTAGTAATAGTGGGGCGTCTCTCTATGATTCAAAGCAGTTGCGCAAAAAGCAAATATGTTTTATGCTGTACAGTGATAAGTACATATTTATAAATAGTTTATGTCAATAAAAAGACACATTTAAAAGTTATTTTGTCAACCCAGGCTCTTTCTGAAAACACTGCTATATACATTTCTGGAGAGTGCTAAATATGTCCCAGGAGCTGTGTTTTTTGCTGTTTTTGTTTTCGTGAATCCACCAGAGGCCGCTGTGTATGCTTTTTGAGATCTCAAATATCGTTCACAGCGTCTGCTGTTCTCATGTAAATCCACCAGAGGCCGCTGTCAACTGACTGACTGAATGACTGACCGATCGACTGACCCACTCTCCTTCTTCCCTAAACCCAACCGATAGTGTTTTCAAAAGCACAGATTGACCCGCCCACCCACTTCTCTTAACCCAATCGACAGGTTTAAAAAGCAATCCAGAAAAATAAAAACCCTCATCTGATTTTTTTTAACACGTTTTCAGATTTTTCCACATTCTCACCCTGTTATTTTTTGTTTATTTTATGGCTTCTGTTTTTGTCTGACCCGCTTTCTGGAACCGTTCTTCTCTGGACTCATGGTTGTGGTCAACTCCTCTCTGCATCTCAAGTCCACCGACGTACCTGGCGAGCTACTGGTCAAACTGGTAACAACGGAAGAGCCGTCCCTACGGAGGTAAGTAGTCAGCTGGTGAGTGTGAAAAGGAACAGCGTCATACCGCCCCACATCGTTCGTTTTTTAAGACGAAAATGCAGCCATACGTAGCTCTGGCTGCATAATCCGCAATCTCCAGAAATGTATATAGGGCTACGTTTTCAGAATGAGCCTATGTTGCAACTTGTTGTTCTATCTTCTAAACCTTAAAACTTTGTATTGTATTGTGTTTTGTAGTGTATTTTCTCTAATATACTATCATAGGATTTTTTTCCCCAAAAAATTGCTATAAATAATATTCCAAAGACATTTACACAGTACAATACTTAACTAACACAATCAGTACAATCTAATTAACACCAGGCAAGCAAATTATGCACAAAGAATGCACAAATGTGAGTTGCATCAAATGGTTGATTATTAGTATAGTACTTTTCCCACACAGTTACATTTTTTCATTAGTGTAAATAAATATGGCTTTAAATAAATTTAAGCTTAATGTTTGTAATGAATTGGACTATTACTCCTTTTGGTTTTATTCAAAAATTCTACAATACATTTTTTCTGTTCTGAATATTGCTCAAAGTAAAGGATTTACTGTGGAGTGATAAGATTTTAAATACTGTGCATAATGTTAGTAAACATTTTTGAAGGTAGCCCATTTAACTTTTTCTACATAAAAATGTAACTTTTAAACCAACTTAATCACAGAATCATAACATTTTCTGTTTAATTTCAAAGCTGTAAAAAAATATTGACTAGTGTCACCTCAAAGTAATTTTTTTAAAAGTGTCTTGTGAGCATTAACAATTGCAATGAACTATTTTACCTTTTGCTATGTAAATCTTTTCATGGTTTTATTATGGTTACCTCTGACTAACAGTGATGCATATGATCTTTTGTCCCCAGCCTCAAAGATGATGGTGCCGGTGTCTTTTCGTGCCAGCTGTTTGAAGGTAAGAGTATGGTAGCCACCAGGAATCATCATGATCTCGTTAAGATCATTGGTGTACAGCAAGGTCTCGTCCAGGTACCATTTAACATCAGTGTAGTCACTTGGGCAGATTTGACACCTAAAGATGATGGTCTCCCCTTCTAGACACTCTTTATCTTCAAGCTCATCCACTATAACCACTTTCTGACCTGAGAATTAGAAATATATGGAATAGAATAATCTAATAGATGTATAAAAAACAAATGTTTAACGCTTTATTCTAGTACGTATCGTTTAATAATCTCAGAACTATTTTAAAACAGGTAAATTCTGACAGAAGTTGAAGGCATTTGTTCACAGTACATATTGTGATGTTTATTACTTTAAATAAGCAAATAAATATCTATTGACATATCTAATTCGGCTACCTTGAACTGTAAGTAATGCCCTGCTCTGCATTGTGCCAACATCACAGATGTAAACAGCACTGTCACTCTTCTCCAAATTGAAGATGGTCAGAGTAAGGACAACATCTTTCTTCTTCATTATGTACTTGTGGCCCGATCTGAGCACCATCAGGCCTTTTAACCAAGTCACTGTTGTGGCAGGCTGCCTGGTTTCACACTCCATGACCACAATGCCATTTTCCTCAGCAAACACATCCTTCAGTTCCTTTGCAAAAGCATGCTGCAAATCTGAATACACAACAAGAAACATGTAAATAAGATTTAGCAGAACGTATTAAAAGGATAATTCACAATTTTATAAGAATTAGAGCATCATTTACTCACCCTTGACTTCCAAAACCAGTTCCAAACCAGTTTGGGTTTTTATTTTCTTAAATAAGATAATTTGAAGAATGTTGGAAACTTCTAAACATTGGCCTTCATAGTGGGAAAACAAATATTATAAAAGGTCAATGGTTGTATGTTTCCAACATTCTTCAAAATATATTCTTTGTGTTCAACAGAACAGCAAACTCAAACTGGTTTGGAACAAGTCAAGGGTGAGTAAATGATGATAAAATTTACATTTTTTGCTATCCACTATCCACTAACTATCTATCTAAATAGACACTAGCACTTATTCACCACAAACCACAACCTATTAATTAGCTACTGTACAACGAACTGTACTGTAATGTACGTCATAAGATACTATTGTTATTATTAGATAATTGAACTAATTTAAGAGATACTAGTACATATTAAATAGACAATAAACATAATTATTAAAAACTACTTATTCCAATTGTCACAATAAAGTAGTAGTAATAAATAGTAATAGTATGTTAAAGCATCTAATGAAAAATTAAGCGCATCTATCTAATGTGTAAGTACTAGGATTTAATAAATAAATACTAGCATCTGTTGAAGGGCATCCGCTGTGTAAAACATAAGCTGGATAAGTCAAAGGATCATTCCGCTGTGGCAACCCCTGATAAATAAGGGACTAAGCCGAGGGAAAATTTATGAAACTTGAATAGGTACTAGGCATGAAAACACCCACTAGTAGTGTAAAGTTGAAGACTTTATTAGATTATTTAAATTTAAATTATTAGCCCTGCTGATAATTGTTTTATTCTTTTTTCAAATATTTCCCAAGTGCTGTTTAATGGAGGGACATTTTTTTTCATTTATTTTTTCATTTCATTTCATTCATTTTCAACACAATAGTTTAATAATTAATTTTAAGTAACTATTTTCTTGTGGCAGTATATAGTATTTCACTAGTTACTTTGCTAGATGCTAATATTCATCTTAAAGTGCCATTTAAAGGCTTTACTGGGGTAATTAGGTTAGTTCGGCAAGTCATTGGACAACAGTGGTTTGTTCTGTTGCCAATTGAAAAAATAAAAATTCCTAAAGGGGGCTTATAATATTGACCTCAGCCGTTTATATTTTTTTAGATATATTTTTGTATTCCAGCCAAAGTAAAAGATATAAAACTTTACCAAAAGAAAAATATATAAGAAAATCCCTTGCTTTATTAAACAGAACTTTTACACATTTAACTTACATACATTAAGAACTTAGAATATATATATTTTAAATCTTAATAATAATTTAGTCTTCAACTGTCTGTTTTATAGATCAAATTTAGAAATGTCTTGCCATAGTAAAATAAAATAAACTTTATCAATAAAGAACTTTTCATCTTCATCATCATTTTCTTTTCGGCTTAGTCCCTTTATTAATCAGGGGTCGCCACAGCGGAAAGAACCGCCGACTTATCCAGCATGTGTTTACGCAGCGGATGCCCTTCCAGCCACAACCCAGCACTGGGAAACTCTTGCATTCACGGGCAAACATTTCAAAATGTCAAATCAACGTTGTAACAGTCAATAAAGAAGTATTTACCTCTCACATCTAATCTTGCCCTTGTTGCAATCCCATCAGCCTCACAGCAGTATTCTCCAGAGTCCATTATGGCTGCATTATGGATGATGAGCTTCACCAGATGATCCTTTTGAGTGATTTCATATTTCGGGCTGACTCTAATTTGTCGGCCATTTTTCAGCCATTTAACTGTTGCATCAGGTTTGGTGATCTCACAGCTTAGCTCTGGATCTTCACCGGGTGTTGCTTTAACATTTAGCATATCTCTAAAAACTCTCACAGGCTTCTCTGAGACAAAAAGAGACACAGAATGAGCAAATCTTCTAAACTGATTAATAAATAATAAACAATAATAATAACTGGAGTCAAGAAATGTTCCGATCGATCAGCTGAAGATTGGCATCGGTCCTTATTCACATTTCATGACTCAATCAGTACTCGATAATCTGGCCAATCTCATGAACCGATCGCATGTGTTATTGTTTAAAAGTTTACAAGTAGAGGAAGATGCACATGCACACCTAGGTATACAGTACATCAGTGGTGCTACAATCTTTTTAATCTGTTTTATCTATTATTTTCTGCAAAGCTGCTTCTGACCATGACATGTCCGCAAATTATTATAAGAGACGTGTTTAAGAGATTATATGCAACATCCTTACTTTATTCTCTTAGGAAAAGAGAAAGCTCCACTTAAGTAACATACTGAAAGGGTAAATGTCCTTTATGCATTGGCACAGTTATATAAAGCTTGAAACATCAGAATCAGTACTCTACATCGGCTGCAACAATCTTGATCAGAGCATCCCTACTGGACTCACCTTTGACAAAAAGCATAGTCCTGCAACTGAGCTCTTTGATATTAAAGACCACTTCACCGGAATCAGATATCATCACTTCCTCTATGCTCATTGTGTATATGCGACCCTTGTTAGCGACTATGATCCGTCCATTGCTAACAACAAGTTGGCCATTCAAATTCCACAATGCTTCATCTGTGATATCATGTGACAGAACACACTCAAAACTGCAGCTTTCTCCTTCCAGCACAGTTGCTGTCCGTATGCGTTTCACAATTGTAATGTGTAGATCTGGAAAAAAGTCCCTCAGGTTAATTGTAATATTTTTTACATTTTTAAATAATTTATATCTTCAGACACAATAACAATTAAATCATCTTGAGATTTGAGCCATTATTAAAAAAATTAAAATCCTCTTGGGATTAAAGTCATTATAATGTAAGCTTAAACTGGTTAAATTTCAAGAAAAAAAAGTTCAAATAAAATGTTTAGAGAAAAAAATTTGGGGAAAAAAAAACAATACAACATGGAGGAGATATGAGTGTCTAAGAATTACATTCATCTTAAAATCTCAAAAAGTTGTTTTTTTACTAAATTTAACAATTTATTCTAAACAATTTTCTTCCAAATCTCAAGATGGTTATATGTTTTATTATTGCTGGGCCTCTAATCCTCTTTTCATACATTTCAGTTAAAGAATATTGAATATAAACATACCTCGAACTATGACTTTAGCTTTAGTTTGGCTGCAGCCAATATCACAGCTGTACTCCCCTCCGTCATCCTTTATCAGCTTGTGAATTTTAAGTGTCAAGCATTTACCCACATGGAGAATCTCATACTTTTCATTGGAGTTCAGAATTTCACCATCTTTCCTCCAGACCGGTGTCACAGATGACTTGGAAACCTCACACTGCAAAAGGATTTCACTACGCTCTTCACCTGCTACATCCTCCAGTGACCTAAAGAACACTGCTGGCTTTTCTTAAAAAACACACACAAACACACAGCAGGGCAAATCTCATACCTGTATGTGAATGATATCAATCTATTAAATGATAAATAAATGATAAATAAGCCATCCTTATTTTTAACATTCAAGTGCAGCCGTTTGTAACCTGTTAGAATGTTTGGGTTACTTTTATTTTATATTGTAAACTAGTATTTGTTATAATAATTATTTATTACATGTGGTCTCTGGGGGCGACACGATGGCTCAGTGGTTAACACTGTTGCCTCACAGCAAGAAGGTCGCTGGTTCGAGTGCCGGCTGAATCAGTTGGCATTTCTGTGCGGAGCTTGCATGTCCTCCCCGTGTTAACGTGAGCTTCCTCCAGGTGCTCTGGTTTCCCCCACAGTCCAAAGACATGTGCTATATGTGAATTGAATAAACTAAATTGGTCATAGTGTATGAGTGTGGGCGACATGTTGGCGCAGTAGGTAGAGCTGTCGCCTCACAGCAAGAAGGTCGCAGGTTCGAGCCTCAGCTGGGTCAGTTGGCATTTCTGTGTGGAGTTTGCATGTTCTCCCCACGTTCGCGTGGGTTTCCTCTGGGTGCTCCGGTTTCCCCCACAGTCCAAAGACATGCGGTACAGGTGAATTGGGTAGGCTAAATTGTCCGTAGTGTTTAAGTCTAAATGAGTGTGTATGGATGTTTCCCAGAGATGGGTTGCAGCTGGAAGGGCATCCGCTGCGTAAAACATATGCTGAATAAGTTGGTGGTTCATTCCGCTGTGTCGAGCCCAGATTAATAAAGGGACTAAGCCGAAAAAGACAATGAATGAATGAATGCGTAAGTGTGAATGGATGTTTCCCAGTACTGGGTTGCAGTTGGAATTGTATCTGCTGTGTAAAACATATTTAGCAGTTTATTCCGCTGTGGCGATAATAAAGGGAGTAAGCCGAAGGAAAATGAATGAATGACTGTGGTCTCTGAAATACTTGATTCTGACAGGTCAGTCACAACATCTGTTGAACATCTTGGACATTAAAACAACAGAAAAAAAACTGTGTTGGAAACATAATGCGGATGTTAGAATCTAGAAAAATAAACCATTTGTACACTAAAGTAAATTTATGCATGACAACATTGCAATGTACAGTAGGAAAGAATGATAAATGTTGCAATATAAACTGTTTGAATAAGAAAACAAATTCTCATAAACACAGAGGATAGATGCTAGTCAGATCAGAGACTGAGAATTACAACCCTTAAAGAGTGCTTTAAGAAAGTGCTTGGTGCATAGAATTAAAAATGCAATATTTGTTGTTAATTAGTACATCTGTTTCTGTTCTGAGTGTAAAGTACAGACTGCAGTTTATTCTACAATTCAGTTTACTTAGTCCCACGATAAGTCAAAGCCTCACCTCTGACCCTGAGGAATGCAGAATCACTGATATCAAGGCTTTTGAATGTTATGCGGCTCTCTTGAGGAGTAAGACGTTTCAGTATCAGGCTGTACACTTTTCCAGAGTTCTGGATTTTGTTGATGTGGTTGGTATGTAGCACTCTGTCATTGAGAAGCCACTGGACACTGGGCGACTCGTGATTCAGTTCACAGCTGAACACTGCAGTCCCATCTTCCTCAGCCTCTACTTGCTCCAGGTGTCTTATGATCTTCAACTTTTTCACTGTGGGATATAGAAATTGATTTTTAATTAATAAATATGTTTTACCAGAACTCTAAAGATGCTTAATAAAAACTACTTGTGTGTTTTGAAGACTGGGGAGTGCAGGTTGTGTCTTAATCTGACAGCATACAGTAGGTCAAAATAATCTGCAGGTAACCATTATAAGTTTTGTAGTGTAGTGTAGTGTAGTTTAACACTACTCTTCTGCCTACCCACATAGCTGGAATGTTTCACAATTTGACATATTAAGGCTTTTACTCTCTTCATTTGCTTTATGTTAAGCTGCTTTGACACAATCTACATTGTAAAAAGTGCTTTAGAAATAAAGATGAATTAAAAAAAAAATGCATTGCCTTCGCTACTTTGTTAGCAAGGAGAAGAATACTACTTGAGTGGAAATCAGCAGCTTCACCTAAAGCTTCAATGTGGATGTGTGATCTGATCTTACATTTGAAATTAGAAAAAATAAAATATTTAATGAAGGGATCTGTCCAAACATTTTATGAGACATGGCAACCTATGATCGCATGTTTTGGGAAGAGGAAGACTCTTTCTCTCCTTTAACTGATTTGTATAAGGAAATCTGTGCAAACAGGTTTTATTGTGACCACCAATATGGTTTGGTATCATATTTATGTAAAAGACCACTATAAATGTATCAGATTTTTGATTTGTATTATTATGTACTGTAGGTAATTATTTATTATTTGAATTATTTTTAAACTTAATTTTTTAGCTTTATTTATTTATTATTTTAATTATTATTATAATTTACTCTTTTTATTTATTTATTATTACTATTATTAATATTTTCCATTTAGCTTTGTTTTTACCTATTCCTGTTGTTATTGTATTCTAACTTAATTTTTTGCTAATTAATATTGGTGGCAAGGTTCAAAATGGGGGGGGGGGGGATAAAAATAAAATAAAAATAAATAAATAAATAAAAAAGAAATAAAGATGAATTGAATGAATGAGCTACAGCTAGACCCACACAGAATCTGCGCACGCAGAATTCCGTAGATTTTTTTTCCAGATTTTCCGCAGATTTCCGCAGATTTTTAGCCCTTTAATAATTCTGTTTATTTACTTACAGTTAACTATTTACTGTTAATCTAATTGGATTTGCATTTTAAACATTAAATAAATGTTAAAAATATATTATTTTTTATTTCACATTTAAAGGTTTTAGTTATGATACTCCTAAAATAATTCCACAGAAATCCGCAGATTTTTACCAAAATTCTCAGCAGAAATAGCAAAAAACGTCCGCAGATTCCGTCTGGCCCTGGCTATAGCTGAGAGCAGGTACCTTCCACATTGACTCTTCCTCTTGTCTCTGATCCACCAGCCACACAGCGATACTCTCCCGAATCTGCTGCCTTCACACCTAGGATGGTCATCTCAACCCGGTTCTTCTCCAGCTTTATTGTGTACTTATTGGAGTCAAACAAGGGTGTTCGGCCCTTAAACCAGCGCACCACTCTGGGAGATGGACAGAACTCACAGCTGAGTGTAACTGACCCGTTCTCCTTTTCCTCCACATCTGAGATGGGCTGTTTGACAATTAAAGGCCGCTCTGAAAGTATAAGCAAGAATTTATATAAGGTTTCACTTCAAAAACTAGAGCATAACTCTATGCTCTAATTTAAGGATCATGGATATTAACATTAAAAAGATGAGTAACTTTGCAATTGCATCTCTGTAAACAGTAATTACAATATTAAAATACATATAATATATTTTTAAAAGTGGCGGTTCATTCCGCTGTGGTGACCCCGGATTAATAAAGGGACTAAGCCGAAAAGAAAATGTACGAATGAATTAATATTTTTAAAAGTCTATATGTCCTGCATGTTAATTTAACTTAATTTGAATAGGCATAAGCCAGTATGAGTAGAGTCTGACAGTATGAAAACCTGGGATAAAATTATCACGATTTCAAGGTGTTGTGCTTACTGCTTCAAAATATGTTCTTCTTGGTTAAAAAAATGACTTTTTTCCAATTGAACCCAAGATATTATATTTTAAGAAACATTTCAAATATGTTGGAACAGTAAACATGTCAGACTAAATAATTAAATGAATCATTGACTTCTGTTATCTTTTATATACTATAAAGAAAGTAAGCCACTGTATTGTTCAAGTGCATATACATAGGATGCACATAGCAGCATAGGATGTTGGTTTATAAGCTATTTGTTTCTCAAATGTTTGCTGAATCATGTGCCGACCAGTAGCTTTTGGTGCAGAGGGTCCTTTTCTGCTGGAGATACTGTTGCCCTAAAATAATTGTAAAACACATGTAAAAAAAAAAAAAAAAAAAAAAAAAACACTTACACACACCTTAGGTATAACAGTATTTTTTTGCGGTTTTAAAACCCTGACTTTTCCAAACCGCTGTAAACCTTGAAAACAGATATTGTCCCATGCTTAAATTTGAATCTCTCTTTATTTGTAAGTTTTTCATCAAACAATGTAGCACTTAATTAAGCCACCCTGCACTCAAAAGAACCTATTGCTGCTTGTTCAAATTACTTATTTAAAATGACTTGAAACAACACAATACTTGTGTTTTTAAGGGGACAAATTGTTTTAAGTTTGTTAAAATGCATTTTAAATTTGTTAAAATGATTAAGTTAACTTTTTCGATTTTTTGAGGGACAACATGAAGGAATTGTGTGGAACCCAGCATTTTTTACAGTGTGTGTATGCTTAGAACATTTAAGTACAAAATACATTAGATTTCTCATTATAATCTCTCTAAATATATAACATACCAACCAGCAATCAGGAACCTAACTGAACGCAGAGGTTTTGATACTTGTTTATTTTATTTTATTTATGTAATTGTGTTATTTTGTATTTATATTATTATACTAAGTGCAAGTTAAATAAACTTAAAATAATTATCTAGACTAGCTTTTTGATTAAAAGTTCATTAAACCATTAAATTGTAAACTAAAGGAAAATAAGAGAAAAAGGAGGAAGAGTGGAGTAATTTAGAAAAAATACAGTGGGTATTTTGTGATGTGAGATACTGGCATTGTTGCAGAGTTATTTAGAGTCAATAGAATGTGTAAAAGGGAACATAAAAATACAGTGTAAGCTATTTTTTAATTACACTGCCTATATCACTACTCTAAATATTTGAGAATGACAGCATAATTACCTGTAACTGTCAGTTGAGCTTCTGATTTGCTCTTGCCCGAGGTGAACTGTACAGTACCACACATACTACTGTCAGTTTGGGTAAAAATAAGTCTGTGAGAAGTGCCTTGCCTCTCAATCCTAATGTCTGGACAGGGGAACAGTATCTGCCCATTCAGGGCCCATTTTGGAGCCCTCTCCAACTTAATACTGGTTTCCACTTTAAAACAAGCCTCTTTAGGTTCCATAACCTCCACAGAACTGAGTCCTTTCAAAATACTGATGGCCTGCTCTGTAACAATAAATCAAATCATAAGAGTCTTAGATTTTAATATTCCAAGCAGGCTGGCTGAATGGAGGAACTAAACAAACATTACTTAAAGTTTACATAAGTTTAACTTCTTACCTTCTACAAAAAGCTGGCAAGAAGTCCTCTCATCAACAGCATCACAGATAAAAGTGTCTTCATCTGAGGACCCCACATCCTCTATGATGAGCTGTCTGTAAATGCCTTCACTAACAACTTGGTACTTTCTGTTTGGCACAATTGCTTGGTTCCTTTTGTACCATTCAACCATAGCATTGGCACGGGAGACCTGACACTCCAGTAAGGCTCTGTGTTTGTACATGGCAATCTTCACCTTCAGTGGTTTTACAAAATGAACAGGAAGCTCTGAAATGGTGATATTTGGTAAATTGGAATACAAAAAGAAAACCTGAAAAAAATATATATGTGGTTTTTGTTACCTTTGACTTGTAGCATTGCTGTTGAAGAGACCCTCTCGGCAGTGAATCTAATCTCACCGGCATCTTCTGGTCTGACTGATTTATAGGTTAGGGAGTGTATTTTACCTGTGTTCAGGAGATTTGATTGAACTTGAAAGAGCTGTAGAAAATTGCTTTTTAAAACAAAATGCTATTTGTGAAAGGTATTTTGGTCATTCACAAAAAGATATTAGTATGAAGAACTTTGAACACCAACGACCCATTCAATGAAATAATTTAGAGGTCAAATAAAATCAACAAATAAATATACACTACTAGAGGAAGGAGAAAAAAACCTTATATGGTACTTCACAAAGTCAAATAAAGTCAAACAAAGTCACAAAATCAGCATAAAACAAACTGCAATAAGTGTTTTCTCTTTAGGTTGTAATGAATATTTTAACAAGACAAATGTTTGGGAATTAACTGGATGATTGCATAAAGCACTGCAGTTGTGACGTCAAATCCTAAATGTTAATTCACCACTGGTTCCTCAGTTTTATAACAGGATTTAAATTTGAGTAAAACAAAGATCTGTTGTTGTAAAATTGACAATTCTTGGATGTTTTGCAGATTGCTCCACATCATTCATATACTCAGTGGTGTAAAGTAACAAATTACAATTTCGTGTAATTTAGAAAATTGGTCATCCCTTCCAAACTCTCTTAGATCACGTGTCTCGATTATTAAAATGAATGTGCTGCCCAGAGTTAACTTTGTGAGTTCTATGTTGCCTCTTCCACCTCCTACTAATTTCTGGCATAGATTACAAAGAATAATTACCAAATTTATCTCGAATTGCAAACGACCACGTCTTAAACTTTCCATAATGCAACGAGACAGATGCGCTGGTGGACTTTCACTCCCCAACTTTAAGTTTTATCACTGGTCCTTTACTCTTCGTCCCCTACTTTGCTGGTCTGATGATAAAATTGAAGTTTCTTGGCATTCACTTGAGGAAAATTTGGTTTTTCCATTGAAGTTAAATGAAATTTTGTTCGCTAATATACCTAAAAATAAGTGCAAACTCAGTTTTGGCTTCTTAATATCACACACTCTCTCAGTCTGGAGAGCAGCAGAAAAGGCCTGTAATATTCATTTAAACTGGAATCCTTGTTCTCCTATCTTTAATAACTACAGTTTATTAACTGGTAAACATCCAATTAAGTTTGGCCAGTGTCGACAATGGTATGACAAAGGTATTCATTCATTGGGTAATTTAATAGGTGAAAAGGGCCTCTATACCTTCGAAGAACTCTCTATTAAGTTTAATCTGCAAAGCTCCTCCTTTTTCTTTTACTTACAGCTGAGGGCAGCCATGAAAGCCTATGGGTACCCTTGGATGGCTCCTCTTAAAGAACACCCCCTGTTGAAACTATTGCATGACTCTCAAAGAACACAGGGATTGGTTTCTAAACTATATACATACTTTTTAGAAAAAAATGTACCTCCCTCTGTCATTAGATTCTTCTTGGAGAGCAGATATTTCAGAACTTTCTCCCAGCTTTGATTGGAATGAAGTCTAGGCAATGTAATGCTTGCATCCAGGATCATCAACAGATTCATTTAAACTTCATCCATAGGACCTATATTACTCCACGCCAACTTTATAGCATGAAGCTTAAACCTGATCCTAAATGCACTTTCTGTCATACAGGCGAAACTGGTACGTTCTTTCACATGATTTGGGACTGTCCTGGGCTTGGTTATTTTTGGAATATGGTTAAACAAAATTTGTGTTCAATACTAAACGTTTCAGTCCCTCTCACCCCCTCTATTTTCATTTTAAATGATTTTTCTGATCTCCCAACTTAACAAAATTCAAAAACGAGTGTTTTTAGCTGGCTTGCGACAAGATGAAAGCCCCCACATTCTCTTAATCATCATCATTGGATTCTTACTTTTATTGATATTGTGTTTCTAGAAATGTCCACTGCTCACATCCATAGTGCAAGAGAAAACACTATCAGACTTTGGGCTCAAACCTTGGACAAACTTAAAGGTTTACTCATTTGTATCAAGGAGACATCAAAAAGCAGAACCTTTTGGTTCCAGGCCCCATAATTTAATTTAATAAAAACAATTTATTTAATTTTATTTATAATTTATTTTATTTTTATTTTTCATTTTATCCATTATTATTATATATATTTTTGTCTTTATAGTAATTTAAGGTTCCCTGTTTGGGCTTCTAATAACTTTTCTTCATTGGACTAGACCTCTTTCAGCACGGTTTTGAATACCTATCGCTATTTGTCTATTACCATTCTTTTATTTAATTATTTTACTTGCTTAATTTTTCCTTTAACCTTAAATACATATTTTGTTTATTGCCTTTATCGATTTGAAATTTGTTTTATGTACATGTATTTATGTGTATGTATATATGTATATATATTTTTTTATATATTTTATTATTTTAATTTGTCTTTGTCATTTTCACTTCAGTTTTCCTTTTTATTGTCACTATTGTTGCTACTATTGACACTGTAATTAATACTATTATTTAACAACCTGTATATTGGTTATTACATGTATATCTCTGCACTTTGCTATATGCTGATTGTCTACGGCTTGTTTTTCTGTGTTTAAAAAATACAGAATAAATGAAAAATTTGATGGAAAAAAAGTAACAATTACAAATACTCACATTACTGTAATTGAAAAGTTTTTCTTAGGAATTGTAATTTATGAAGTAGTTTTAAAAATGTGTTCTTTTACTTTCCCTTGAGTACATTTTAGTGCAGTATCTGTACTTTTTCTCCACTACTTTACTTCAACCTGCAGTCAGTACTTCATTTCTTTCTTGTCTATGGTGATTGGCTAAAGTAGAAAAATCAGTCCTGCGATAACTGTCCAATCAAATCGCACATAGAAGGCAAATTGCATCATACTGAACAACCTCGAGACATGGGCACGTTATAAATGCAGCAAACCATTTGGAAGTGTTAAAAATGCCCAAACAGATGTACAAAATCTTTACACGCAATGACCCAGAGACTTTTTATAGACTGCATGTCACTGATGAGAAAATGAAGGATGTCAACTGTGTAATGACTGAAATCACTAAACAGCCTTAAACAATCACTAGATGGAACGAATGAATAATGGAACGAAGGGCCAAGTGAAGGAAGGACCACACAAGGAATGGAAGGAAGAACCGAACGAAGGAAGGACTGAACTAATGAAGGAAGGAAAGAAGGAAGGAAGGACCAAATGAATGAAGGAATGATTCAAGGAAGGACTGAACAAGATAAGGAAGAAAGGAAGGAAGGAAGGAAGGAAGGAAGGAAAGAAGGAAGGAAGGAAGGAAGGAAGGAAGGAAGGAAGGAAGGAAGGAACAAATGAACGAACGAACAATGGACCTAATGAAGGAAGAAACAAAATATGAACAAACGAATGAATAAATTAATGAGCGAATGAATGAAGGGAGGAATGAAGGAAGGACCAAATAAATGAAGGAAGGATTTAAGGAAGGACTGAACAAACTAAGGAAAGGGACAAATAAATGACTGAACAAAGGACTTAATGAAGGAAGGAACAAAAATCTGAATGAACAAACGAATGAACGTGCCAACGAATGAAAGGATGACCAAAGAAAGGAACAAACGAATGAAGGAAGGAATGAACAAACGAATGAATGAAGGAACAATCAAACAAACAATGGAGGGAAAATTGGAAGGAATGAACGAATATAGGAAGATCACTAAATGCACTACAGAATGTTAGGTTTACACATCCCTGAACAAACTGCATGTAAACACATCAACTTTTCACAGTGTAATACTCACTACTCCTGAGTACTTTTAAAAGGGCTACTTTTTACTCATATTTTGAGTAATATTTACAACAGATACTTTTACTCTACTTGCACTATGTTTTTGGGTAAGTAATGGTACTTTTACTTATGATTTTTCAGTACTCTTTCCACCACTGTTCATACTAAAAATGTGAATTTGGCAGCAGTTATTTTTTATGTAGAATGCTTACAGACTGTGTAATTACACCCTACTATAAAGTTATATTTATCAGTGACCTTTCTCCCTCATGAATTGCAAAATCATGCTATATAAACCCATCTTGGCTTGATATAATAAGTCAGTTCTTGCAATCTCATGTGAATGATAAGGTTGTCCTACATCATCAGAGAGAATAAAAATTATGAGGACATATAAATTGAACAAGTATGTGCACTGATAGACCATTTATAACAAATTCACCAATATTTCAAGTAAAAGAACTGTCCATTTCAATGTTGTTACTTTAATAACATTCAGGTTAGATTTTAGGATGACCTTTTTCATGTCAAGTTTGAAACCTGTTTTTTTCCATCACTGAAAAAGTCAAGTGTCCAGTGAGTCTCCATGTTTTAAGAACGCCCCTTTTATGATTACGACAGCCACCAGTGTTACTCAACCTCTTACACCTACCCTCGCATCGTATTTTAATGTTGTCCGCTGCTTTCAACCGGCTGTTGTCCTTGTACCACTTCCCATCCACATCTTCCCAGTTGACCTGACAGATAAATGTCAAACTCTCCCTCTCAGTCACACTGACATTCTGAAGAGCCTTCACAATCTTTATATCCCTGGCTGAGAGACAGGAGAAATGACAGAGGAGTACTGTATACCATATGAACTGACCAAGACCACTTTGTGCTGCAAGTATACAATTAAAAACATATCTAAAATATACAATTCAAGTCAGGTGGTTAATAAGGTGCTTTTACTGCTTTTATTCTAGCCAAAATGAAACAAATAAGACTTTCTCCAGAGGAAAAAAAATATTATAGGACATATTTTGAAAAAATCCTTACTCTAAGGATTACTCTACTCTCCCTGATTTAGACTTATACTGTATAATAATTTTCCACAATTACTTTTGACTGCATTAAAGTAAATACGTTTGTATACTGAGAGTACTGGTACCTGTGACTGTCAACATAGCAGAGGTTTCAATCCCTTCAGCCCTGAAGCTGATGATGCCCATGTCAGCCAGCGTCACCCGGGTCAGCGTGAGTGTGTGGTTTTTGCCCTGCATGGCAATTCGACACACAGGCCTGGATTTAATAGGGACTCCATCTCTGGTCCACTGACCGCGGACGTACGCGTGACTGAGGACCACCTCAAATGTACAGGCTTCTTTCTCACACAGCGTCGCATCCTCAAGCCCTTTCACCAGCTGAATCCGCACTTTTTAGACATAAGTATCACAATTACCAGTGTTTTTCTTTAATATGAAATAGTCGTCGCTAAAATGACATCAGCGAGGGAAAATAATATTGCGCACAGCACGAGACAGGAGGTTACACACGGTGCACACGCGGAGTGTAACCGCGCCAAAACGCAATCGCCTTAGCGTTTTTCTCCCGCGAATGTCACTTTAGTGACAGTATCCATCTAGAAAATACTATGATTATTATATAAAAATTTGAACATTTAATTAAGAATTGGTTCTTACATGCCATGTTTGGGAACTTGTCCTCACACGCCTTTAGCAATTGTCAGCAACATCAGACTCTAAAAAGTGTAAAAAGGCCTATGTTACTCATCATCTGCATTTTAAAGACTGTTTATTGTTACTATCATATGAACATACTTTCAGGATTCATCTTTCTTAACGTGTGCCTCCCTTAAAATTAACTATTTTATTGTGTTTTTGGCATAATAATTGCCATATTTACAACCAGGTCCAACAAATATTAAACTTAATTTTGAGCTCTATCTACAAAAATATGTTTATGTAGTTAAACCTTAATTAATTTGTCAAAAGGGTGCCCATAAACACAATTCAAATATATAATTTGGTTTCTAAAAGGCTCAAAAACAAATGATAGTGAATGCAACCTGTGGCTTTTCTTGAAAGTATATATATAAAATATGAAACTGACACCAACAATATTCTTTAGACTACATTCCTTAGTTAATTCATTTGGCATGCACTGATGTCTCTGCCATTCTAAGTTCATTAGGTAGTGTCTATATAGGCAGACATAACAAAAGTTTGTAAAAGTCAAACATTTACAAATACATCTTTTCTCCTATTACAACCAAACACATTACTTGTTCAATTAATAGTTGGCCTTGAATAATGCTTTGAAATATGAACTATCCTTGCAACTACACCAATTTAACATTTATTACTGATTGTGTGTTCGGCATCAGACCTGAGTCAAATCTAACCGGACAAGAACTGAACTACAGCACATTTAGATCAGAACATGTTGCTTGTTATGACTTTAATATCAAATATTTCATGCACCGAAGAGATCAAGGTATTTAAATTAAACAAGAACTTGGAATCAGTCATGAGAAAAACATTCATACTGACAAGACTTTTAGAAACAAACAAATTAATCATCCATATACTCACCATTAGCAGAACTTGACATGTTTCTCACAATAAAGTCCAGAAAATACACATCATATCTGAAGCTAATGACAGAAATACCAGAATGCATCAAAGTCCACCCAGGCTTTTTTGTGGTTCATGCAAATTCCTTCCAGATTATTCCCCAAACTTTGACCAAAGATCCCCAGGTCAGTGTGCTATCCCGTTTCCTTTGGCAGACAAGCAGCTGAAAATGTTTTTCTTTTTTTCCCAGCTTTCCCAAAGGCTAATACCGAACAGCTGACATATCTCCAAAATAGCAGTGCGTCATTATACATAAAGATAGAAACATCTTGGCTACATGTAACAAGTCCTGCCTGCTTGCATTGTTTTCTTTCACTACAGATAAGATACCATCCATCTTTCTCAAAAGATGGATTGTGCTGCAACAATTAGCTTTAATTAACTACTGTGTATCCTTAGTAAATTAACCCCAATATATCGATTCACTGGTTTGATTTGCAATGAATGTATGCATTTCATTAACCAGTGCTGTGTTGACCAGAAGTTATTCACAGTAGCAGAGGTTCTTTAGTTCGTGAATCATATTTCAATACAACTGAGTTGGAAAGGTCACAGGAGATTAAAAGATAGAACTGTCATTCCGTGTGAAATCACTTCTTAGATCACTGTAAATGCTGATACTACTGGACTGTCCAATGTCTTTGGTATTTATTTTCTATTCTGACTTTTGGATCTGCATGCATATGCTCAAATGACAATTCAAAAATTTAGTTTCAAGTTTATGAAACTGTAATAGATCTTATGAACTGCATAGATTTAACAGGTCTGACAATCCAGCCTGATCTCACGAGGAAACGTAACGATTTTACGTTTTGTCAGTTTGGTGGCTAATTAGTATAAATTTGTACGAGTCCTGTCATATGAAAATGTACGATTTTAAAATGGAGGCATAGCACCCAACCCAACCCCACCCCTAAACCCAACCGTCATTGGGGGATAAGCAAATCGTACTAAATTGTACAATTGAGATTGTACGAATTCATACGAATTTATCCACTAAATCAAATTTGCTGTGAGATTGTGTTGGACAATCCAATAATTGGCTCAATAATTGGAACCAGAAAGATGCAAGTGTTTAAAACCATATTGTAAATGTCATCCCTTTTGATATACTATTGTGATGACTCTTGTGAAAAGAAATTTCATCTTTAAAACTTTAATACAGATTTAATACAGATACAAACCGATCAAATACACTGCAGACATGCATTATGCATTTGTAAAGGAAGGTCCTAACTCAAAGTGACAGGGACGTGATATCAATGATGCCTCGAAGACGCCATATAAATAGCAATTTGTTAAGGAACCAGCACCATGTGAGGATGTGTTAGGTGAATTTAGAACTTGACGAAACAGCTGAACACTTCACCTAAGCTCGCAGGTCCTTGTTAGGAGCACATCTCTACGAGTTTCACATGTCCTTTGATTCTGTCTCTCTCCAGCCTGCTGACAACAGATTCATCAAGAGCAATAAATCAACCCGAAGTCACCTTGTTGCTTTTGTGAACATATCATTTGAAGAAATGTAAATAAAGCCAGTCAATTTTATTCTCATAACAGTGTGTTACAGTCACTGATATATACTGTAAAGCAATTGGGCTTTGATTTTACTGTTGGCACGTGAATGTAGAAGAAGAGCAAAAACAGCATGACCTTCAGGACATCAGTGATGTTGATGCTTCAGCTTGTTTCTCCTTTGCATGAAAATAAATGAAAAATGAAGTGCACAAACCTCAAATTTGACTTTGTGACATCAGAGTACACCTCACATGTTTTACTTCAATGAATTTTGCAGAGCTACATGTTTACCAGCACTGAGTTGCGCTGCTTTGACAGAGTGCCTGTCCATTTGTTTATCTGAGATAATCCTTTAAACCCTAGTCTGAGGGGGTGTCTCAGTTTCAGCCCAGACCAATCACAGCTCCACAGGTCTAACTGGGGCTACAAAATCCCCTTCTCCCATTAGCTGTCCTTGACACATCTGAAGCACACACTGTCATTTCACCTCTATGTATGGATCCACAGGAAAGAGAATAAATCTTTTCTTTTTAAATAAATAGAATTTTGGTTCCTTAAAAGATATATATATATA
>CAIGQZ010033059.1:15049676-15083559 GCA_903798205.1 Danio tinwini
ATATATATATATATATATATATATAATTTCATTTAATCCCTTTTTTCTGAAAGGTTCTTATATGGATCTTTTGAGAAAAGTGTAAAGAACATTTTTTTATTATCTAAAACCATTTCCTTTATGAAGAACATTTTGTTTAATTAAAAGTTTCAATGGAAGTCAAATTGTTTATGTTGTTACACTACAAAATGATTAGTTGACTTTCAGCTGACTTTACTGTAAAAGTGAACAAACACTTTGCCATAAAATTAAGTAAATGAAGTATGTGCATGATTATAAACTTAACAGTTTCAAAATGGATTTACTATTTTTTTATGTAAAGACAACTTGTCGCTTTTAAGGCAACAGGTTTACTCAATTCTTAAAAGTAACTAATTGCTAACTAATAAATATAAATATTAGTATTAACATATTTTTTCCAGTGATTATGATAATAAAAAAGTCTAAGCATCAATATATTAATCATAATTATATTATTACAGATATAATATGAATATAAGAAAGAACATGTAACACTGAAAATAAATTGTCACAGAATTAACTTATTTACTTAAAATAAAATACAGAAAAAATGTCAATAGTTTTCCAAAACATTACTATTTATCGTCTTTTTCTCAATATTTTTGATTTTTTAAGTTTTAATACTTTGAATAATTTTATTTAAATGCAATTTAGCTGCTATCATCTTTTTGTTTTAGCACTTAAAGTACAGTGTGTTATTTCTTTTACCTAGAGCATTTGAAACATTAAACTTTCTTTTCATCCTATCCAAAACATTGTTTCCTGGTTTAATCTGAAATCCACAATTTAGCTGCCATAATATCTGTGATTATTTTATAAATTAATGTTTCTCTATTACTTTTTTATTCTACTTTCAGGCAGGCCATCTGCCATTTTGTGAAGGGGAAGTACATCATGTTTATATGATAAGCCCTGATCATGTTTTCACACTAGAGTTTACACCCTTAAATGCCTGTGGATATTCTTGATTAATGAAGATGGTATCTGTGTGTATTTATAGACCAGTAAAGTCCAAAATATGCATAGTGTCAAAATTAATACATTTATTGGTGAAGGCAGGGAAATGTGGGATTGAAATTGATCATCTTAACGCTTATATTGTTACTTTTTTCCTTTTTTCTTGCCACCTTTGCCTCCAGTTTTTGGGGGCTCTTCATCCCCCTCTTTCCCTGAGGCAGCTTTAATTCTCTTCTTGCCAAGTGGGGTCTTAGCATACCAGTTCTGAGGAAATAAAAATATATGTATTGTAAGGGTTTACTTTTCCTTCTAAAAAAGTAATAATTAATAGTCAAGTTAGTCAATCAACTTGCAAAGCCATGCAATCAGACATTTAGCAGACACGCTAACAAACAATCAGTGACTAATGACTTACTATTAGCGCCTCTTCTTCTTCCTGAAACACAGGGTCGATTCTAGCAAGCGGAGACACAAATTCTGAGGCAGTGAGCGGACGTTTGGGAAACTGCTGAATCCGCCGTTCAGTCAAGATGCTACGCACCACCTGCACCATGTGACCCTGCGTGTATCCATCAGAGATCTTTGCCAGGGAGCTGAGGTCCAGGTCACCAGTCACTTCTCCTCCGTTCTTTTTTATCAACTCTTTCCACATTACTAAGAATAAAAAATGCAGATGCAAATAATGTTTTTAGGTCACACTTTACAATAAGGTTTCATTAATGTTAGTTAATGTATTTACTAATATGGACTGAGAATAAACAATACTTGTACAGCTTTTATTAATCATAGTTCAACTCTTACTAATGCATTAATAAAATCCAAGTTTGTACTTGTTAGCTTTACCTATGCACTGTGAGTTAATATAAACTAACAATGACAACTTTATTAACTAATGTTAAAAAGATAAATAAATACTGTAACAAATGTATTGTTTATCATTTGTTCATGTTAGCAAATACATTAAGCAACATAATCTAATGAAACCTTATTGTTAAGTGTCACCTGTTTTCGCTTAATTTCCTATAATATATTTAGTTAACTTTTGAGGTGAGTATGATTTTTTTAAAGGAAAATAATATTCAGCATGGGTACATTAAATGAATGACACAGAATATTTAAATCACAAATAGATGCTGTTTTGATCTACCTTATTAAAAAAAGAAAGAATCACAGTCTTTAATAAATAAACAAACAGATAAAATAAACAGTTTTCAATATTCACAATTAGGGGCGCACTTAGTGATTTGGGGGCCCTAAGCAATTCCAGGTATGGGGCATTGAAACTCAAAATATTCTCTTTCTCTACAGATATATATTTTTTCTCTGTTGATTAGGTTTTTTTTTGTAAATAAACTGCATGTTAAAAAATATTTAAATAAATATACATAAAAAGTATATAAATATATTTAAAGTATATTTTATATTTTAATATTTAGTAGGGCTGTCACAAGATGCTTACTCCACCAGATAAGACGAGACACAAGATTGGGTTTACGAGAACGAGACAAGATTTTTACACTATTTTTAAGAAATGTTCAATGATCTTCAATACATGAATGGAAAATGGATTTTTATTCAACTGAAGAAAAATTACAAAATGTAAAACAATTCAGGTGCATGCGTGCGTGCACTTGGAGGAGATGTGCCTCTGTGGTCCTTTACTGACTCAATGGGTGCCGAGAAGTGTCAAACAGCTGAGTGTGTATGGCTTATCTTGTTGCAAAATGCAGCTAAAAGTCCTACACAACGGTAATAGTTTGATTACGGCGTTTACATGTCTGTACTGCACTTCAATAATGCGACTGAAATAGGAATACTCCACATGTCTTAATTCGATTAGAGTTTACGACGATTATGGCTTTAAGCATATCTAAAATGCTATTCCATTGTATGTTATGAGCTGTGGTTAATGCTTGTGGCTGCAGTTGTAGCAGCCTCTGCTGTTGGACGCGGCAACCTTTGAACTCTGTTGAAGAAAAAAAACTTTTACGTCACACTGACCTGTCCAAGCAAACGAGTGACGCCAACTCCGAGGCCAGCCTGTCAGGTGTGTGCAAAGTACTTGATGTGCGGTTCTAACCCAAACCTGCCTCTAATCTTCAGTGCTAAATTCACCCTCACGCTCCATCATAACATCACAACTCACGAGACAACTTTCTTAAAATCTCGTCACGATTTAGTCTTGCGAGATCTTGCAGCCCGAGATCACGTCACATCCCTAATATTTAGGCAATGTAAAATTAATGTAAAATTAAATGCAATAAAATATATAATGCAAAATGTAAAATGCAAATAAAAAACAAGTTCACGAACTAACTGTACAGTTAATTAGACATTTTTGTGATTAGATTTTAATATAAAAAAAAAACATTTAAACAAATTGAATTTACAATCAATCAAACTAATCCTGTCACCATTTTCATATGAATTGAATAACTGCTGTTTGTAAATCGGCGGCTGTTATTTTTCAATAGGAAATGTTATTTGATTTGAGCAGGCCCTCTCTTAACAAGCTCACAGCGCTCATCATCTGGTGTTTTGTCCAGAAAGCAGGATCATTGTTTGTCTTATTTCTACTTTTTCCCCCCAAATGTTCTCAAAATTCTCACTCTTGCACACTCTACCTAGCTCTACCTCAGCTATACTCTGATCGCTGGCAGACTGGCGGTGTCTTTGAACCGCTTACACTTCCTGCATGTGCAGTACAGAAGGAACGTTACGTTTTTTAAGGGGACCACCAGTTTTGAAAAGAAGTAATAATGTTAAAACCTTTACGGTTATAGACAGATTTTACAACATATTATGTAAAATGTATAAAAGAGCCAAATTATTATTATATAGGCTTTTTTGCATTGGTCGGGGCCCCCTAATTCCCCACAGCCCCAAATGGCTGCTTACTCCCCTGTTCACAATAATATAAAAATGTATCTTGGCCATTAATCAGCATGTTCAAATGATTTCTGAAGGATCATGTTATACAGAAAACTGGTGTGATGGATGATGAAAACTTATATATTGATTTATCTATTCATATATTTTATTTTAAAATGAGCTTACCGTATCTGGATGCATAATCTGGTCGAGGTATAAGGATGATCTTATTGTAGAACTTGCACAGAGATTTCAGGTCTGCGCTGTGTGGATCACTTGTTGTTCCTACTATTAAAACACAATCTTCTCCTCTGATGGACTTGAGAATTTTGGGCAAATCTTTCTTCAGTCGCTTTGGATCTAACTGTGTATGCACTGGTATTAAATCCAAGGAATCCACTTGTTAAGTATCATTTTATCACAACACCACAACTTTTTTTTACCTCTTTCTCCTCTTTTGGTACTTTTTTGTAAAACATCTTCTCAGCATCTCCAATCCAAATGACAGAGGGCTGCATTAGTCTGGCAACCTATAATGAGTACATCAAAACATTCATATTTAGCTAGGGAAAATATCACAGATTTAGGCCAACATGATACTAAATTTTACCTTAAACACTAGGTGCAGCATCATCTGCAATCCGTTTCTACCAGGGTATTTTTTAGCCACGTTTAAAGGTGACAGGTCAAACAGATTGGCTCCGGTCTCCTGGCAAATGGCATGAACCAACATTTTCTTACCCACTCCTGAAGGCCCTACAAGCAGAATGGTCTTCACCAGGGGACACTTCTCATGAACTGCTTGGGAGCCTGTAATAGAAAGAATTTTTGTTAAGGTTTTACTTGAAGTTGCATGCAAGCTTTATAATAAAGATTTTATGCATACATATGACAATGGTCATTGAGTGTTTTTCATTCGTTAATGTGATTTCAAATGCAAAGTTTGTTGTCTTTGTTGTCTTGTTTGTCTTTTTTATGGCAACGTGAGATAAAAAATACACAATAACTTGTCATAAATCTGTCACAAGTGATGTTTATTTATAAACTAATTTCAACAGAGGATCACGTGCTTATGATTGCTTGCAGCCGGTCCCGCATTATCCAATTTATGATTTACCAATTAGACGATTCCTAAGCCACTATAAATACCCTTCCATATAACAGCAATCTTCGTTTTGAGGAATCCCCCTTCCACCCCTACTCCTACTCCTTTCCTAGATGGATGGCACGGTGGCTCAGTGGTTAGCACTGTTGCCTCACAGCAAGAACGTCACTGGTTCTAGTCCGTACCAAGCCAGCCGCTGTTTCTGTGTGGAGTTTACACGTTCTCCCTGTGCTCACGTGGGTTTCCCCCGGGTTCCAAGGTTTTCTCTCACCATCCAAAAACATGCAACTTATGTTAATTGACTAATCCAAATCGGCACCATAGACATGCACCTAGTAAGTAGCTATATCTTAAGAGCAATCATTATCTGTTCATTAGCTACTACAGCAGGGGAGTTCTCGAGATCTACCTGAGCTGAAACTCCACTCTCGCCTTGCAAACGGGAGACCCGGGCTCAAGGATCCTATGAGCTCAGGAGGACTCTCTCCCGGGACAGCATGCCAAACAAGCTTTATAATCAATCATCAGCTAAGTGTGAACTCTTGAATTTTATAACAGCGTCACTAATATTTTTTTTTACCTCAACTACAAATTACCTTAATTACAAATTGAATTTGTCATTAAAATGTAGTTAATTAAATATTAAAGATGCTGTTATACAATTATTTGACGAAGTTTTTACACTTTTAATGAGAAATTTTAACGAGCAATTCATTTTGTTTCACAAAAAAAAGTGTTCAGAAAACAATTCATGACACAATTATAACGGCCTCGTGATAATTATGTTTATGACAGATTTATGACAAGTTACGCTGTCTTGGTATTGTCAAGTCGTCATGATGTATTTGTTTTTTTCAAGTTGTCATAAAGACATCACATACAATGTCATCTTTGCATTTAATATGACATAACTAACATGTGTCATGCCATAATTATAAATGAGTTATGACAGCCTTATTAACACCCCTTCAAATAATGTGTTACTAAAATGTTTTATTTGATCAATTTAAAAGCCTAATTTGATAACATACTGCCATCATGCTGAAGTGCCCCTTTTTCTTAGTACAATTATGTACAGTAAATCCTGTGCAATTCCTTTTCTCACCTAGTGGTAAGACAGCATAGAGGGCGACAACTTGCCGAACATCAGATAAAGATGGCATAGGCTCAATGTCAGACTGTCGTAGAGTTGTGCCAAGGTAGCTATAGTCCCCTATAATAACACAGCAGATGTGTCCAGATATGTTATATTGGCAGTGCATATGATTTGTAAACTGTACATATAATTATAACGATGTATGAACTTCTGAAAGACATTTCAAAGCTGTAAAAATGTATAGGGATCATATGAAAATACATAAATACCTAGATAATCTTTTAATTTTACATTCTCTGGCTTTTTTACCAATTCCTGTTCAACTAGTTCTTCAAAAAGTGACTCGGTGGTCCTAAAAAACAGAGATTGATTAAATCTTAGTACAATGTTTATTGTTGTTATTTTATGTTTTATGTATATTATAGATGCAAGGATGCATGTATAGAGTATACAAAGTAAAAACCATAATATTGTAATAATTTTTACAATTTACAACTTTCTTATGCCTATAATTATGTACAAAGCATTCCTTTGTTTTATCAATGTTGAAAACAGTTGTGTGTATTTTTGTGTAAACCATGAATGAAAGCAATAAAGAGTTTCGATGTTTTGATGACATTTCATATTTCAAACTTAATAAAATGCAGTAATAATAAATAAACAAACCTATCTGCTGTAAGATCTTTGTCCTTCTTCTTCCTCTTTGCACTTTTTGATGCCTTCTTTTTCTTTGTAGAAAGAAGCAAAATGTGCATAAAGGTAATCAGTATAATAAGAATAAACCGTATAATAAATGTATTGTGACCAAGCATATGCAAAAACAATTTCACTTTCTTTAGTTATAGTGTTTACTGTGTGTCTCCAATGTTATCTGACTAATTCATGTAAACAGAAGTGATTTACTGTACTTTTGCGGCACCCTTGACCTTTCCGCTTTTTTCTTTATCCACAGCCAGCTTCCAATTAGCCAGTTCCTGTCTCATCAGTTCATCCACCTGAACAAGCAACAAAAACCAGCGTCTCTAAAAGCCAGGATTAACGTTATAAAAATGACAAGGATTGTGAGGGACACGTAGCCTTAACTGCTTGATCTCAAGGAAACTTTTAAAATAAAAATGGCAGCAAATGAAAAACAGCACGTACAGTTTAACAGCAGTCACTATCGTTTACAACAAGCCATCATTTACCAAAAGACATCACTCACCTGCTTTCTTATTTCCACCTCAATCTCCTTTCTTTTGTCCTCCTTTATCAGCTCCAGCTCATGTCTTTGACTAAAATTCTTGGACTCATTTCGGTTTTTCCAAACCTCTGCAGATCAGATGAGATAGTCACACCCGTTCTCTTGAGACTGATATGATTTTATTATAACACAATAATGTTTAATTTCTTTAATTTTCCTTGCCAGAAAATGTCTTGTGACTCCTCTCAAGGTCTGACAGACAGGCAGATGGCAGCATCTTCAGTCCGGGCTCTTCCTCCTGTGACAATACAGTTATATATTATGTTAGGGATAAAGTTATCACAGAAAAAAAAAACTGACAGGCATATCAGCAGCCTGACATGAAGCGGAGGGCTCTTGTATAAGACAGAAGGACTTTATTTTGCGAAAACAACTGTCCTGAAAGTACTTTATCCCACTTATTACATGGCTGGTTGCCACAAACATACAAATTTTATACAAAACATTTTTCTAAGCGGTAATAGTCTTTTGAGTCTTAAATTAAACACAAAGCTGACAGAAATTAAAACAGCTGATGGAGTATACACTAACCTGTGCATTATTTAGACACAAGATGGTGCCAAACAGTCAAGATGTAATGCTGACAGAAATGAAACTGGCTAAATAAAATATAGAATAACCTACTGTACATTTTATTCATTCACAAGACGGCGCCAAACCGTCAAAAACTGCAAAAATACTAGAATGTGGATTTCAAAAATCTCTAAAAACGTAGACTGTGGATGTAAGTATATGGATTTGAACATATTCACTGTTGGTCAAGGTGTTTCGAAGTTTCTGGATGAACCTGTGTTATTTAGCAGTTGTTATCTTGAGATAACATACCTTGGAATATTGTGACTGACAATCAGAATCGAGTTTTAGGCAGCCATGTAATGAATATATTTTAAATATATACTTTTTATGAAATATATGCTCTTTTGAAGTGTCACAATTTTGTCATTTAATGTCATTTTAAATGACATGTTTGAGGTCCTCTCCTTACTTCTTACCTCATCTTCTATTTTGCCTTTCTTTCCTTTTTCTTTGGTGTCCTCCTTACCCTTTGGATTTTTATTGGCATCTTCTTCCTCCTTTGCTGCCAGTTCTTCTGCCAGCTTCAAACCAGATATTTTGTCAGTGAAAACAAACAGTAACAAATGCTTGATATAGTATGTAATGACTTTATTTAATCATAATCATAAGGAACAAAATGTATAATGAACATCCCACACGTGTAATTCCACTAAGAAGAATTCAGGATAAATGAAGATGCTTCTCCTACAAATTTAAATACACAATTTAATAGAATAAAATAATTTATTAGAAGTTCTGAAAAGTTTTTGCCTATTTTAGTAGTAATTAAAAACACACTTATGTCTTATGTACCATAATTTACATCCCTTAAATCTATCTTACTATTACTATTACTAAGTCAAGAGGCAAAAGTTATAGTTAATAGTTAGTTAATAAGAGAAGATATGTAATTTAACCAAAAATGAGTTTGAATGAATGATTTAATGCAGGTTTAAAACAGCAACTTTGCTAAAACCTGGCACAACACATCTTTCCTTTTGAGGTCAATGTATTTTTGTGCATATCCCTGTTAAATAAATAAAGAACTGTCATTAATGGATGAATCTGTGTTTTGAAGTAATCTCTTGAACTAATAATTAAATGATATATTTGTAACTGTTATCATCTACTGGGATAATGATGTAATGATACAATCTTTTTGAACCATTTTAAGCATCAAATTAATTTCAAAAGCTGATTTACTTTATTTTAATTGATGAATAGACATCAACGTTTAGAATAGATTGCATAGACATAACAAAACAACTGTTTTATATTTGATAATTTGAATTATTAATAATAATCTACATCTTTGCCTGTTGAAAATGAATATAATGACAGTTACTTGACAATGTGTTTACCTCCTCAGGTGTTTTCTCTGCGAATATAAGAGCTGATCCTCCATCCTCCTCTTCTGGGTAGTCAGGAAATGAGCCTGTTGCATCACTTTTCACAAGTACACATGTTAAATGCTGTTAAAGATGCTAAAAGACAATAAAATTAGATAATAATAATACAAAAGGTAATGACAAGAGATCCCAATTACCGGCACTCTATGAACCACTGTCGAATCTGATCTTTCATGGTCTCTTTCATTTCTGAGCCCTCCACTTCCCTGAGCTGATGAATAACAGATCCAATGGATTTCTGATAGTCATCCTCATGTTCTTCCTGCCTGGTCTGCCTGATGGCCTTATTGTTCTGGGCAATCAGCTCAGTTTGCGATGGATAGGATAGTTTTGGATCCAGTACCTAAACACGGCAAAGGCAGAGTATGAAATGAAAAGAAACAGTGTTAGAGTTCCATCTATTGGTGGCAGGACAACATGTGGGCAAACATTAAAGCGCATATGTTAATGTGCTTTGCATGTATAGATGCTTTAAACAGATCAAAAGTAACAAGTTTAATTAAAATCAAGATATAATTCAATATGTTAAATTGTTATATATATTATAAACGTTTCTTGAATCAGCATATTAGAATGATAAATTAATATTAGAATAATAAAGAAATAAACTGCATTTAAAAAAGTATTTTTTATTATAATTAATGTATACTATATAATGTAATACATAATAATTAAGAAATTGTTATTGTTAAATTGTACTAATACTACATTTAATTACAGTTTAACTGTATCTTTGATCAAAGAAATGACTTGGTGACTTCTTTTCAAATGGTTGCGACACGTTTAAATGTGCATAATTCTCTTTACCATTCCAAGAAAAATCATTTCCTCCTCACGTAACCTTTTTGTTATTTTTCTTTGCATGAAACCTCTCCACACCTAAACAGAGATATTAATTCATTTAAGAAAACTAACAGCTGTTATACTGTTTATTAACTATAATATAATCATTGTGTTACAACAAAAACAGTATACTGTACCTTCTGGATGCAAATTGCAGCCTGGTCGGTACTAAATGCCTCTTCATCAGCTCTCTTTTGTCTCTCAGAGTCTCTGTGGATCTCTCTCATGAACTTTGCCCTCAGTCGACCTTGCCGTGCTCTTTCAGCCACTTGAATGACTTTAATAGCCCTTTCCAGGGTCAACATCCGCATCACAGGAGGCTTGGAGAGGCAAGAGAAGTCATGTGAAGGGTATAAACATCCGAATTATTGTCATTTATAATGAAACACAATCAACTGAACTCACTCCTGACTTTTCCATGACATCCATTTGGTTCAATATAGCAGCAAACATTCTCTCTCTATCCTTCAGCACTTTATTCCGCTCGCGAATAAAATACCTGGGAATTGGAATCTCAAGGTCCTCCTTCGAAAAATATGAGATTGATTGATTTATCATTATAAATACACTCATAAGATCCATTAAAGCATAAGAAACACTCACTAACTCACAGGGGTTAATTTCAGGTCTTGGATGACGTCGTCCATATAGTGGTACTCTGAAAATTCCTTTTCCACCATTTCGTTCTTGAGCTCCAGAACACGGCCCATCACACTGTCCAGCACCTGCCTAATTACGCGCCTCTTTTGGGGGTGAACGCTTTGGTCATAGGCCTCTTCCAGGTGCCTGAAGATCTGCACATAGCGAACATAGAATGTGGCAATCCTTTGGAAGAACACCACTCTGTCTCTCTCAGGGCGAAGAGGTTCTTCTGGAAGTTCTTGAGGCAGCAAACAGCTGAGCTCCTCATGAGCTCCAGACCAGAGTGAATTGTATGTGCTGTTGGAGAAAAACTTTTTTACTATTTGAATTAAATGAATGCAAACACAAAGCTTTATATATAAAATTAACAAACCACCTGAAATGTACGTTAGACTTGCTGGTCTGAGTAAAAAAAAAAATTTGTTTTATTCTACAATAATCGTATAAAATAGATATCAAATTAAAAATGTCATCAGAAATTATTAAATGTTATATATTAAAATAAAAACAGCTACTTAAAAACACTCTTTCACTACTATATAACATACAGTGCCTCATGTTATTTGTTATAACAATACGTTATTTACTGTGATTATAAATTAACCCACAAACCTGTGCGACATAGTTGATTAACTAAACTCTTCCTTTGTGTGCCGGAGTTACAGCATATTTGTAGTTAAAATATTCATAGTTAAAAACTAAAACTACGCTTCGGGAGATATGTAATGCAACTCAAATGAATCATTTCTACGGAGAGTCACGTTCATAGCTGACTAACTTGAAACGTTGTTGTTAAACTGTTTCTAAGGTAACGCTTACGCACAACGGAAGCAGATCAAATTACGGTGATCAGCTTCATTATCTGATAGATATTCCGGTACACGATGGTGTTTATATATAACGTTACATATGATTGAAACTAAATGAGTGAGAATGAGGTACCGGTATGTATTTGTAGTCTTCTGTATCGTTATTTAAATATATAAATTATTTTGGTTCATGATAATTGATTGAAATATACAGTAAAGAATATTACTTAATAATGTAATATAAGGAAATAGAGCTTAGAATATTTACAGTTGACAGTAACGTAGAAAAGAAGAGGAACAACAAAACGCTCAGATTTTTGTTTAGATGTACGGAGATGTTTTTTATTGGATTATGGGATACCCTAAATGTCATATAACGCGACTACAAACAATGTTGTTTTATAGTCATTGTTGCAGAGTTAGCGAGCTATGCTTCCTGAAAATGCTTGCACCCATGGTTTACACTTCGAAGTTGTAGGACTGGCAGTACGAACTAAATTTGTTACCTTGTGGTAATTTAGAACAGCATTTAATATAGCTCAATACACTGGACTTGAAAGAATTCAACTTTATTACAGGAGAGAGAATAAACGCTATAACTTCAACATATTATCTCGAAACTTTCAGGCACAAACATGCGAGGTAAGGTGTAGTTTAAAAACACACCCCTTGATGTCGCCAAACACAATATTTTAAATGTGTTTTGTCCCTATAACCTTGTTCGAGGAGAGTTCACGAGGCTTTAAAACATGGAACCTGTGGTGGTAAGTAGACTACAGCATTCCAATAATATGTCTGAAGTATTAGGTCAAAGGCTATATCAGGTCATGTTTCACTTTACTCCGTTCTGCAGTGTGGAAAATGCAGCATTCCAATGCCATTGGCAAATAATGTGTGAGCTTTAAAAGTAAAACTTAGCCTCGTGCAAATCTGAACTGATTATTATTTCTGCTTACAATAGAGGTATGAAGATGAGTGTATCTTCATGTCACCCTGGAAAATGTCATTTCCTTTAAATTCCCATATGAGAAGCAGGTTCAATGACATTCCTGCAAGAACAACAGCTGAATGAAGTTCACTGAAGAAATTATTCAAAGATGTTTCCTTGGATTTACTCTACATTTTTAAGTTAAGTGGCTGTAAGCAATTGATTTGGGTTAAGTTTAAACAAACAAATTAAGTTAAACATTACTAAATTTAATTGTTTGTTTAAAATTAACATAAATTGTTTATAACAATTTCACAGACATCATTTCTTTCAGTGTTATGGCTTTTTTGACTCCGCTAAATCAACAAAAAAGCTGTTTTTAACTTATATGTACCAGGATTACCTTGAAATCACCATTAATGTAACCAATCTAGTTTAGAAAATTCAATTTTTATCTATTTTTAGTTTTTGTTTTTGCTTTATTTTTTGTTATTATTATTATTATTATTCATAATTAATAAATACAGCCATTATTATCATAAACTAAGCATTTTACAGAACAATTTGGGTTCTTTAAACAAAACATAATAAATATGCTTTTTGTTTAATGTGTCACTCAGCAGTTCAACATTTAAATTTAAGACTTCATTATAATTTCTACTTTTAAATTCAGCTAGTAGTCTTAAAATGAAGGTTTATTGATGCTTTGTGTTTTAATAAAGTATCTTTAAACTAAGATTTTATAATGTTACATTTTCCTAAAGTTTTTTTTATTAGTAAAATGCATCTAAAAGTTGTTCCTTTATGAAATAATCACATTTGAAGATCAAAAAAATGGTTCCTATATGGAATTGCAGTGAAAACATATTTTTTGAGGTGAAAACTTAAGGGGTAGTTCACCCCCAAGTGCTTCTACACCTTTATTGATTTCTTTTTTTCTGAAGAACACAAGGTATTTTGAAGAATGTTGGAAACCATTATCATAATCCTTACCATCCAAAGTTGGGGGTATATGGAAATCAGTGGCTATATATCAAAATCTTTAAAATATATTCTTTTGTGTTCAACAAAAATAAGAAACTCAAACATGTTTGGAACAAGCAGAGGGTGAATATGTTGAGAGAAGTTTGAGTGAATTATCAATTTAATGAGTGAAATTTATTTCAAGTTTGTTTTCCAAAATTGGAAATAACATTACAATCACACATTGCATCAAAGCTGTCCAGATTTTAAGGACATGACCCTTGCGAGACCTTCTCAGACCCCCGAGGGGAAACACTGGAATATTAAGAAGCTTACAGAAATAATCAACGTTCAATTGGTTTACATAAGCCGGTTTGAAACAATGTGAAAATTCATATGATATTTCATTGCTTAAGATCATTCAAACCAGACGACTGGTCCATGTTTACGAGACAAAAAAAAAAAGTTAAGAAACCTGGCATTTATGCGCTAAGCGTGTAATACCAGCACAAAGCCAATGCAAACCAGAGTTGGGAGGTGGAAACATGCGGGGCTTACCAGGATAGCGCGCTTAGTGCAGTCACAAGACCCGACCATCCATGAACAAAAACGTCCAGGCGTTTATTTCACTGCTCGGCTACATTTAAAGCAAGTATATTTGGATACGTGAAGGTTCCCCATCCATTCCATGGGGTGCGTGGCGCGATGGATATCTCCAAGAACATTTACGCGTCCAGCGCTTTTCCAGCTATGATTCTTTTAATAAACCGCATAGAGGAGTTTTGAGACACTTTTTATAGTTATCTGAAGTTCTGTGATGAATTTGATACGAAAGGAGGGGCGAGTGTCAAAGGAACTGACCACGAGTTGAGAAGGAAAAAAAACTAAGGGAAAGATGTCTACATTTGCCACCCACACGATATCGATTGTATTACATTCAAGAAGCTTCGCACTTGACGTATAAAAACAAGACGCATGTTCTCAAGAAAGACACGAGACCACAGGAACTTTTGGAAGATATATTTTTCTTTGGCAACTTTGCGTCCACATCATTAGAGGCAGAAGCACCTACCAATATATAATCGTGTAAGTCTATTTATTTTAGCCTCTGTTAGTATAATTAGTGATTACGCTGAAGTGGATAATTTCTATAATAAATTAAATTAAACGTGGACAATGCGCAATGGTTAGATTTAGGTCACCTCTAGGTTGTGTTAATTTAAAACATTTAAAAATGTATTCGTTTATTTTATATTTGGTTATTATGCATTTATATAGTGTAGATGTGTCGTGACTTGTACACAAATTTGCCTATGATAACCCAGGATCACTGCGCCAATTTTGCCAAGTGCGCATTTACGCACGTATCAGAACTTTTAGGCTATACGACGATTTAATGACTTGCTTTTCTGTTTTGTTCGTTTATCAGCCTGGAAAGCCATGCGGGCTGAGAAGAGATGGCACATCTTGTTGAGTATGATTCTTTTGCTCATCACCTCCAGCCAGTGCATGGACAGCAAGGAGGTAAAGGAGTCGGAAAGGAAAACTCTGCTTAATCTAATCCTGCAAGTGATCGGGGAAAAGCCCGCGTCCAGACGCGTCACCAGTGGCCTCTACTCTGTATCTCAAGATGTGAAGTTTTCCTCGCGTGAAAACACTGCACATTTGCCCAAGCCGGACAACAGCAGACCAATAGGTAAGCTGATTTGAAATCAGGTGATAAATGTAATCCTGGGCATTAACTCCTTCCTGTTTCTGTATATCAAATGCACTTTTAACGCTTAATCGCTGACAGCTCCTCATATGTTGTGTTGATGCATTGCAGTGACATTAACATAACCTGTAATATTTGGCTCAATGTTAAAAGTCCAGTTTAAAAAAAGCTGTGAAATTGGATTAAGGGACACTCTTTTGATCTACAGAGGGTGGTAAAATGAATGCTTATGGTCTTGTTAGGTAGATCACATAAGGCTGAAATCACCAGCGTAGATCTAAGAGCTGCTCAGAGAAAGTTTATAAGCTTGGGAAATCATGGAGCTAATTGTCACATCGTAAGGATGTGCGCCTTTAGAAAACTGTGCTGGTGAGGTGATGCATTTCACTGTGAAAAAAATATTGCTTCAAATGTGCTTCATGCATAACTCAAACTATCTGGATTGTTTATTAATGGAATAGTTGACCCAAAACTGAACATTTTATCAATTTAAATCACCCACAAGCTCTCTTAGATGTGCATGAATTTCTTCAATCAGAAAAGCACACCTGAATAATATCTTGACACTTCTTACAGGTAGTAAATAGTGTACAAGTTGTTAAAGCTCTTAAAAGCACATCCATTCATCATAGGATCAATCAATACAACAACAGTGGGCTTCATTGGAGAGTCGTGTTACAACATATGACGTATGTCCTACGTTATATATCACTTGACTATCCTGAATGCGTAAATGGCAGATGCTGGCAGCCATTGAAAAAAGTATTAAGCATGGATATTTTAACCACACAAAACCCATCGTCTTCCTACAGTATATAAGACTATAGGAATCACATTTGTCACATGACAATTTATTACTTTTGTATTGTTAATGTATTAGACAATAGATACCTGTAATTTCGGGTCATTTGCTTTCTTGTTTTCACATCCATTAAGGGGTTATTTCACCGGCCAAAGATAAATTCTGTTATTAATTACTCACAGTCCTGTGATTCCAATGGTCTACGGCATTAGTTCATCTTCGGAACACAAATCAACAAATCAGAGAGCTCAGAGAAGTCAAGAAAAGGAACCAAAAACATTTGTAAATCTTCCCACGTGACTTCAAAGGTTCAACTGCAATCACATGAAGCTCCAAGAACACTTTTGTGTACTAAAAGAACTGTGAAAATGACTGTTTGCCCCAATGTTTTCTCTTCAACATCAGGTCCCGGTGAGCATTTTGTGCTGCTGACTCTAATGACAATACCTTGTACTGCCCATAGAGTTTGGGAATCATTCGAATTTTTTCGATTCCAATTCCGATTCTGCTTATCGATTTAGATTCTCATTAATTCCCAGTTTCAATTCCAATGTAGTAAAAAAGTAAAACATTTAGTTCACATTAGTATAAAGATGCATTTTCATCAATCTGGACAATGGAGACACATTACCATTCCCACCTGGATTTTTAATGCATTTCTTTTGTTCACTTTCGACCACTTCTCTGATGAGGGCTGGTCAGTGAGCATTCAGATCTTTTAATCCTGCAAAAGCTGATGCAATTTTTATAATTTACAAGAAAAAAAATGTATTAAAAGTTCCAGATTAATTAAACACGTTTCATAAATACTATGGCTACTTTATGCATCAACTAATGAAATTATAGATAATTGATTTCTTTTATTTCTGATCTATTAGGCCTACACACTTCATTCTGTTTTACAATTACAACATGCATATGATTTTGTTTAATATAAAATTTGTTTAACAAATATTTTAGCATGATGCTTGGTCATGTTGGTTGTGAAACTTTAGTTATTACAATACTTGCACTTAGCTTTGCCATCGTTCTTTACTAAGCATGGGACGATAACCGGTTTTAAGGTTTACCACGGTTTGGAAAAGTCAAGTTTTTTTTTTTCACATTTTTCATAACTATTTTATTTAGTTTTTTAGGGCAACAGTATCTCCAGCAGAAAATAAATTTCTACATCAAAAACTACTGGTCCAAAAACATTCAGTCATTTTCTCAATTCTAATGATTCAACATCATTAGTCCTACTATTAATATGGGGTCGCCACAGTGGAATGAACCGTCAACTTATACAGAACATGTTTTACGCAGCAGATGCCCTTCCAGCTGCAACCCATCTCTGGGAAACATCCATACACACTCATACACTATGGACAATTTAGCCTACCCAATTCACCTGTACTGCATGTCTTTGGACCATGGGGGAAACCGGAGCACCCACACAAACACAGGGAGAACATGCAAACTCCACACAGAAACCCCAACTGACCCAGCCGAGGCTCGAACCAGCGACCTTCTTGCTGTGAGGCGACAGCACTACCTACTGCGTCACCCCGGGTCCAATATTTTAAATGTTTTTTAAAATAAAATATATTGTGTTCAATGGGTGAAAATGACATTACCTTTTACTGCCCATAGGGTTGGGAATCATTCAATTTTTTTCAATTCCAATTCTACTTTCTTCTTATCGATTTTGATTCTAATGTAGTAAAAAAGTAAAACATTTAGTTCACATTAGTATTAAGATGCATTTTCATCATTCTGATCACAAGTGGACAAAGGAGACACATTATTATTCACACCTGAATTTAAATGCATTTTTTTGTCCACTTTCAACCACTTTCAACCAGATCTTTTAGTCTAATACTGGAAAAGCAAATGCAGTTTTTATAATTTAGAGTAAAAACAATCATATTAAAAGTTCCAGACCAATTAAACACTTTTCATGAATACTACAGCTACTTTATTCATCAACTAATGACATTTTAGATAATTGATTTCTTTCATTTTCGATCACACTATATTCTGTTTTACAGTTATAACATGTATATACGATTTAGTTTTTTATAAAATTTGTTTAACAAATATTTCAGCACAATGCTTGGTTTTGTTAGTTGTGACACTGTAGTTTATTACAATAATTTCATGTAATTTTGTCATTGTTCTTTAGTAGGCATGGGACGATAACTGGTTTCAAGGTTAACCATGGTTTGGGAAAGTCAAGCTTTTAAAAACACCAACAGTTTCTGTTATACCATTCCTAAGGTATATGTAAGTTTTGACATGTTTTTCATAACTATTTTATTTAGTTTTTTAGGGCAACAGTATCCCCAGCAGAAAAGAAAACTCTACATCAAAAACTTCTGGTGCAAAATATTTAAAATGTTTCTTTAAATAAAAAGTTCAATGGGCGAAAAAGGTTGTTGCTTTTTACCCAGACATTTAAAAAAGAAAGTTATTTTGAAGCAGTAATCACAATACCATGATACCATGATATTTTTATCCGAGGTTATCATACTTTCAGAATCTTATACCAGCCCATGCCTATTCTTTACCAAATGTAGCCACACTTTTGAGCACCTCCCATGGTCCATCATTAAATTAATGTTTAGATTATTATTCAAGATTTAGTATCTCATCACTGCAGAAGGTGTTGCCAGATTATGAATTTAAAATTATGGAAAAAAAAATGTGCACAAAGAATTTAAATATAAATTTTATGACAAGTATCCAATTTCCAGAATCTGAAGAACTCTAACTTCCCATTGTAAACAAACACTCTGACGACCTGACAAGAAAGAGAATACAAAACACTAGCAAACAAAGACATTTCTACAGTTTTTTTGGCACACAAATGTCTTCGTGCAGCTTCATATGACTACAGTTGAAGTTTTTGGTTCCTTTTGTGGACTTTTAACATGCCTAAATTATAATACTTGAAATATTTATTGGTGTAACTGCCTAGTGTTAAATGTCAACTACTGAGTGTCCCATGTCATATAGCTGACCAATGTGTTTTGTTGTATTTAGAGATATTTTAGAATTTGTCCAGCACTTGAGAATAGTTCTGTATTTGATGTTATTATGTGGTTTCATCATTGCTGTGACACCCCATTACTTTGACGGTTTAAAAAAAGTGACAGTGACAGGTTTCTGGTCGGCCTGATTCAGAGCTTGTTTCTTAAACATGCACAACAAAAGAAAACAAAATTGATGTGCATTTTTATTCTTAAATTGTCTGCCAAAGGACAAATTACACCCATAAACATCTGCAGTCTCTGATCTGGATGACCTTTGAATGAGTTTGCTGCCTTTTAAAGTTTTGCAACGAGACTGATTTTATTCCAATGAAGAAATGCTGGTTTTAAAATCTTGATGCTGATATCATGATCCTTTATATAATCCAAAACAGTCAACACGGTGTACTACAATGTGAATAGACAATCTGAACAGAACAGCCCATTAGTATAGGCATTTAGTCGTGTTATGTAAGACTCAGGTGCAACAACATGCGTAAGGACTCATAATTACACTTATAGCGTCTTGATAACGCATCATCTCTACAAATGTTTTAAAACAAAAAGACCCAAAGGCGAGGTATACATACAGACATCATAACTGCAGAAAGTCGCTGTGTTTTGAATGAAAGTGCAACTCATTCATAGCGCAGTGTTGGTTATCCTGTGCTCTGAGGCGGGTTAAAATTAGCCGCTGCATGGATTTGTGGACCTGACATTGATAGGCATTACAAGTTTGCATGCAATAATCTCCTTACTCCGATAGGCCGGAACTGATACTGTATGGTCTACATGTGGGGACATTGTCACAGGGTCGGCGGGCCACAGATTGTGCATAATTAGCAAGGACCCCAAGCCTCCAGCAGATTTACTGAGTGCTGGATTATCAGTCTGGGATTGTGTTCTTGCATGCATGCTTCAAACAGGGCTGTCCATCATTCTTACGTCAAGCATGTAGTCACCACTGTCAAACATATGGCGTATATATGATTATAATCAGCTATATCATCATCTTAATAGGGGATGTTTTCTGAGAGGTTATTGCACATTTGTGTTACAGCTATAGGTTTGAGATCTGACAGACTGTCAAATGACTGTTAGAAAATTTGTCATTATACACTCTCCGGCCACGTTATTAGGTACACCTGTCCAACTGCTCTTAACCCAATTTCTAATCAGCCAAATTACATAGCAGCAACTCAATGCATGTAAGCACGTAGACATGGTCACTATCTGCTGCAGTTCAAAGCGAGCATCAGAATGGGGAAAAAAGGTGATTTAAGTGACTTTAACTGTGGCATGGTTGTTGTTGCCAAATGGGCTGGTCTGAGTATTTCAGAAACTGCTGATCTACTGAGATTTTCACGCACAACTATCTCTAGGATTTACAGAGAATGGTCAGAAAAAGAGAAAATATCCAGTGAGCGGCAGTTCTGTGGTTGCAAATGCCTTGTTGATGTCAGAGGTTAGAGGAGAATGGCCAGACTGGTTTGAGCTGATAGAAAGGCAACAGTAACTCAAATAACCACTCATTACAACCGAGGTATGCAGAAGAGCATCTCTGAATGCACAACACATCCAACCTTGAGGCGGATGGGCTACAGCAGCAGAAGACCACACCGGGTGCCACTCCTGTCAGCTAAGAACAAGAAACTGAGGCTACAATTTGCACAGGCTCACCAAAACTGGACAATAGAAGATTGGAAAAATGTTGCCTGGTCAGATTTCTGATCTGAGTCTCGAATTCTGCTGCGACATTCGGATGGTAGGGTCAGAATTTTGCATCAACAACATGAAAGCATGGATTCATCCTGCCTTGTATCAACGGTTCAGGCTGGTGGTGGTTGTGGTGAATGGTGTGAGGGATATTTTCTGGGCACACTTTGGGCCCATAAGTACCAACCGAGCATCGTGTTAACGCCACAGCCTACCTGAGGACTGACCATGTCCATCCCTTTATGACCACAGTGTACCCATCTTTTGATGGCTACCTACAGCAGGATAACGTGTCATGTCATAAAGCTCGAATCATTTCAGACTGGTTTCTTGAACATGACAATAAGTTCACTGTACTCAAATGGCCTCCACAGTCACAAGATCTCAATCCAATAGAGCAACTTTTGGATATAGTGGAATGGGAGATTTTTATCATGTACTCTATGTGCAGCCAACAAGTCTGCAGCACTGTGTGATGCTATCAGGTCAATATGGACCAAAATTTCTGAGGGAATTTCCCAGTACCTTGTTGAATCTATGCCACGAAGGATTAAGGCAGTTCTGAAAGCAAAAGGGGGTTCAACCCTGTACTAGTAAGGTGTACCTAATAAAGTGGCCGGTGAGTGTATGTAGGCTGATGTAATAATTTAAGTAATATTTTCAGGTTTGCAGACATTTTGAGAAGACTGTCAATAAGACGAATCTTTACCAAAAGGATAATTAAACAAAACAAAAATTACTTTTTACCCTTTATTCTGTTGAACACACTGTAAAAATTATTTGACAAATTCATGACAACAAATGTTTTATGTTACTTTAACTTATTTTAATAAGCTAATTAGGTTTCAAATATTTTTTTAATTATAATTTTTTTGTCTGTTTTACTAATGTACTGTAAGTGTGTAGATGGCTAAATTTAAGCCAGTAAGATTTTACAGTGCACAACATAATATATATTTGAGGAAATTGATAATCATTGACATCCATAGTAGGATAAACAAATATTATGATATCAATAGTTACCAGTTTCCAACATTTATCAAAATATCTCACGTGTGTGGCGAGAGTGAATGATTGAAAAAATTATTTAAACTTTGGGTGAACTATGCCTTTAAATATGCTAATAGTAGAAGTCAGTGAGATTCTTTATACAAATATGTCTTTATACTGATAGCTACTGTAAGTCAACAGACTTGAATGACTTCATGCCATGTGCTTGGCAGTGTATTTAGTGACTGAGCTGGACGCAAGCTGATGACATAATGATTCCCAGACTAAATGCTATACACTGAATCACATCCAATGATATAACGCAGTAGTATTTTTTAGTTATTTATATTTATGTCAAAAAACATTTAAAATAACAAAAGAAAGTAAATTGCAGTACAATCAAGACATGTATTAACTTCAGTTTGGTCTGTTGGTCCTTTTTAATATTTCAAACTTAAAATGGATGATTGTCAGTTTATAAAATAACTTGCAGTTTTTTGTTTTTCTGCTTGAGTTGTTATGAATGCTGGATATATTTTATAGTTGGCAGTGACATTGTGTGTGTATTTTTTAAACTCATTTACCAATTTGTGTGCCGGTAAGTGTCCAATTTTCTGTTTAACATAACCTAAAGCAGACTTTAAAAGTATGACTGTAAATCTAAAAGACATGTAGGCTGTCAAAATATGAAAGTGATGCTTTTTAGGAAACAAAAACAAAATAATAGATGGCCTTCACTACACAAAATTGTCTGCATTTTAGAAAACAAATTATACTTTACTAAAAACGTTCATACTAAAATGTATACAAAAGAAAACATGAAATCACATGTATGCAATGGCTTCGAATGCCAAAATAATCTTGTTAGCAAGTTATATTTTAGGGCTGCATCATGGAGTCAATCTAGGGCCATATATACTTGCAAAATTTTTGCAAAAGTTTTGCCAACAAAAAATAAAGCATTGAGCAAATAAATAAATAAATGCAAATCTCAAAAAATCGCAAATTAAAAAATAATTGAAAAATAAAAATTTATTTTGCTGATAAAAATAAAGAACTGCAAAGGGAAGATTAAGTTGAGAAATAAAAATAAAACTTTGCAAGTCTTTACAAAACCCATCCAGTCAATTGCAGTGCTCATTTTGATTTGCTTTTTAGTCAGCCGTGAGTTTGCGATGCTGTTTTTTACTTTGCACTTCACATTTCTGTGGTTTTACTTTGTTGCAAATTTCTTTTTTTCTCAAAACTTAATTTCCTTTTGCAAATATTTATTTTTGTTATTAAAATTAATTTCTATTTTAAAAAAATGTATTTTCCCTTAGCTATTTTCATAGATTTGCATTTATTTATTTATTTTTTGCTCTATACTTTATGTTTCATTTGCAAAACTTTCTATTATTTTGCAAATATATATGGCCCTAGATTGACTCCATACTGCACAATATTGGAAAAATCTGACATTGTGATATTTATTGATATATGAATATAATAATTTCACCAGATGACTTGAATAGCTCAATTTGGCAGGAACTCATAGTTTTATATTGATTGGGATGATTTATAGGCCAGATAATCTGAATTAATTTAGATGCATTTTTTGGAGTCTAACTGTATTCGAGTGAACAATCAAATGCAAGCGAATAAAACTGCATAGTCTTCATTGTGTAAAAGATAAATGCAATAAATTTTCATTGTTATAATTTCTTGTACACAAATTATTTAAAGGCCTTAAAAACAGTCCATAACATTAAGGTTAAGCTTTACAATCACTCAACAATATGGTTCTTGGTCAGCTATAGTTTCACTCAAATTTCCTGAGGGCTGAACTTGACATTGCAGATCCTGCATTGTGACTATTGCGAATGATCACATTGCGATATCAATGCGATATTGCTCAAACGATATATTGTGCAGCCCTACTCTATTTCATTTTAAAGGCACAATATACTATTTTTTTTCATTAAAAAATTTAAAAACTTGTTATACTTCTTACCAAATGTTTTAAAGAACATTAAAATAAAGAGTAAGAAGCTATTTGAATTAGTTACATGGACCACACACACCCTCAGTTTCTGCTTTTGTTAATGTAATTCTTACATTGCTTAAGGATCTCACAAAAGCACGCCAGTATAGAAACTGACGAAACACATTTGACAAGAGTGACGAAAGGCTTGTCTTTCTCATTTTCATCCATCAAATGTCTCCAGCCAAACCAATATCGAGTTAAATGCAGCTTCTTTGTTTCTCTAACTGCTTTAGTTTGAAATTAAACTACTTGTTTTTTTACTTTTACATCGACACCAATAATCTGATTTAAATACAATTAAGACAATTCTCTGATTAAGAGTCTACCATGTAAACAGCGATTTTTGATTAATTTAATCTGATTAAGATCACAATCGAACTAAACAAAAATCAGAAATGCAGAGTTTTTTTCTCCCATTCGGCGTGCGGTATCAAATTCCATTAAAACAACACTCTTCCAGCAGTTCATACCCGCATCCAATTTTTCAGTTGTCACGAGGGGGCATGCATGAAATGTTCCTGAATGAAAGTGAAAAGTGCCAAACTGCAGTTAAGGTCCACAAATTAAAAATGACATACCCAAAATTACATGAAACTCCAGAGGAAAATGCAGATAACGTGCTGACGCAATGATGTTAATAGAATTATGTGCTATAACATGTAAAACCGGATCATGAAAGGAACATTTAAAAGGCAACTCACATAAACACCTCAATCATATTATTGTCTTATTCAGATTAAGGCAAATAATTTGATTACTGAAGTCCATGTAAATGTAGTCAGTGTCATGGTTTAAATGTATAAGTGATTTAAGTGTATATGATTCAATATCTAGTTATGTCAATCAAAAGGTTTATGAACTGGTACACAAGGCAAAACATTAACACAGTTTTTTTTGTCTGTCTTTTTCAGAGATTGTCCCAAGAGATATAAGCATGAAAGACAAATTTATAGAGCATTTTACAGGTAAACAAAAAACAGTTTCAATATGTTTCATTTGCAAAGACTATTCTTGATGTGTGGCTTTGTATCCAGCTGTTCAGAATATTGCATAAAAACATGCTATTCTTACTGCTGCTGCAGTATGTTATGAAGTATATGAATGTTTGTGGAGTATGTGAATTGGCTTGTCTGCAATTGCTACATGCACATTGTGTAATATTGCATCCCACTAAGCGGTGGACTCGACCTGACCTTCCACTTCCTGTGTCAAGAATGATAACCAAAGTACTATCTGCTTCTTGAGTCGTTATTTAATCGGGCTGCCAGAAGATTTTTCCAGTTTTACATAAAACTGGACCGCAGAAATTGTCAAGATATAAACTAGACACCATTTATTAACTCACATACTCTACAACTTGATAAGGCCATTTTAAATAAAACATTGCCAGGTCTTGTGACCTATAAAATGATATTTAAGGAATAATACGCATTTTTGTTTCACTATTTTTAAAAGGTACTAGACTGTATTTATAGTACAGTCTGTGCAGTATTCAATCTAAATCTGAATTATTATTCTCATTACTGGCCACTTTTCATAATTATAGGCCACTTTTCAAACACTTGATGTTTGTTGTTTGTTCAAACCACTTATTTAAATAAGTAGTCTGAAACAACACAATGTTTCAGGGTTTTTTTGGCACAACATAATAGTTTTATGTTCAATCCATTTCAATTTGCAAAAATTAATAAGGGTAACACTTTATTTTGATGGTCCATTTGTTGAATTTAAGTTTAATTGAATCTACATGCCAACTAATTCTTATTAGATTATAAGTAAACTGTTAGGTTCGAGTTAGTGTTAGTGTAAGTTGACATGTACCTGCAAAGTTTCTTATAGTCAGTTAAATGTCTGGTTAGCAGCAGTGTCAACAGATATTAAGCAGACAGTCTACTAATACTCAGATGGACCATCAAAATAAAAGTGTTACCCTAATAAGTTAAAGGTGCAGTAGGTAATCTGCCAAAGTGGTAACCGTTAGCATAAAAGCTTTGAAAACACAGTCCCTTCCCTGCCGTCCAAAGCCACACATCCTGAAATCACGTATGCGCACCATAAAGATGACAGTAGACAACTCACTAGATCATTTAATTCGCCAGTTGGAAAACTTTATAGTACTTTATAATTCTACAGTTCTGAATGAAATACTGTACTATATCTAGAGCGTTTTTAGTTGTGTAACAAGCTAAACTTGTCATAATGTGCAATATTCCATGCAAGGATTAGTGGTCTCACTTTCTCACACGCTTTGTCCTAAAGCAACTACTGTATGCTTAGTGGTTGGCCGGCAGCATGCAGGAATTACATTTATTACTAAGCCATACTTGCTATTTCAGACTGAATATTCAAAGTAGCATGGTAAACAATATAGAGAGCGCATCACAGGTTGTTCGAAAATGAACCAAAGTGAATATAAAACCAACGTCACCTCAGTAAAGCAGGCTAGGCGGAACAGCGCTATTTACTGATGTTTACTAAATAAAACTAAGAACTAAATAAAAATCTACATTATTGATGCAGTAAAAGGTCCCTAATGAAATTGAAAATTGTCTAATCATTCTTTCGCCAGAAGATGAACAACACTTCTGTGCATATAACCCATTTGTAAAAAACAACACAATCTACATAAGCTTTGCGTCACTGAAATAGTTTTAAAACATAACATTACCTGACTAAAAGAAATACTTCAGTCATGGTGTCATCCTTTCTCCAGCAAAACTAACTTCAATATTGATTTAGGATTTTAAAAAGTTTTGATTTAGCATTTGCAAACGCCGGATCTGCGTGAACAGGGTGCGCAGATGTACAAGTCTATATTTGTTGACAGACAAGGCTACTTATCAGAATTATGGGAATTTTCTGCTTGGCAAATTTTAATCGGATGAACATTTTTAGTCTTATGCCTCACCCAGAATATAAAAATACATAAAAATACATTTAGATTATATACTTTAAACATTACAATTGGAATGTGAAGAGACTTTCAACCAGCACAACAAAAAATGTTTCTGAAGACAATTACCTACTGCACATTTACCTTATTTCTTTCATGTTGTCCCAACACAGATTGTGTGAAACCCAGCATTGTTTACAGTGAATGTAAAGCCAGTCAAATACTGTACGTTAAGCTTGCCATAAGTTGACCTAAATAAGTTGTTTTTAAAGCCTCTTGTGAAATACATTAGGCCAAATGTTAGCCAAATCATATTTAAGATGATTAATCGTTTCAGAATATTTGTTCACCTACGATAATTAGTGTGAAAATCTGTTATCCGGAAACTCATACAATGAAACTTTGTAAGAGCTTTGGCAGAATCGAAATTATTAAGTCTCTGCCCTTGTGATTGCATGTCAAGCGTTGGCATTCGCTAATTCTTCTTCTGGGTTTCTGCACATGTCAAAAAGTGACACCGTTACAGCAACTCTAGCGTTTCAGTACATTTACCTAATGAGTGAGCAGACATTTTGAATTCAGACGGATCAGAGTAACTAATCCATAAAACCTTATCATGATTGCAACCTTTTTCCCAAGCAGGGCCAGTCAAGTTTCCATCTGAATGCAGGACACATTTCCACAGAATTTATCATAACACAAGGGATTGTTCCAGACCGACATGTATGTATATCTTTAACTTAATAGAAATAATAATTGTGATTTTTCTGCTATGGAACACGCACAAAAATAGTATTTATGTATAAAATATAAATGTGCTTTTTATCTGCTCACAAGTTTTTTTCTTTCCAAAAGATTAAGCTGAAACTGTGGTCCTTGGTGATTCCTAAAAAAATGACTAAATAGCAAAAATAATAATAATAATTAATACCTGTTCTTCCTGACGATATATTGAGGTCTTGTGAAGCGAAATGATCAGTCTTTAAGAAAAATTATTTACATTATTACCCCCACAGCAGTACCGTGCAGAGGCTTTCCAAAAAGCATGAGCAGAACTGATGTGGGGGTGATGGGTTAAAACGAAAAGTGTGTGTGTGTTAGGGGGGGCGTATATGCTGATAAAACCTACCTCATATACTACCGGGGCGAGGGGGGGTGGGGTGGTGGGGTTGCACGTGCCTGCTCCACAGCCAAATATTCAATTATTTTTCATGAATTGGTTGGGGCAGCACGGTGACTCAGTGGTTAGCTCTGTCACCTCACAGCAAGAAGGTGGCTGGTTCGAGTACAGGGTGGGCCAGTTGGCAAACTTGGCATTTCTGTGTGGAGTTTGCATGTTTTCCCCCGTGTTTGCGTGGGCTTTCTCTGAGTACTCCGGTTTCCCCCACAGTCCAAAGACATGTACTATAGGTAAATTGAATAAACTAAATTGTCCATAGTGTGTGAATGAGTGTGTATGGGTTTCCCAGTACTAAATTGCGACTGGAAAAGGCATTCACTGTGTAAAACATATGCCGAAATAGTTGGCGGCTTATTCCACTGTGGCAACCACTGAAATAGAGACTACGCCAAAAATAAAAATTAATTAATTGTTTTTTGTTTCAAACTGTTTGTTTCTGATTTAAATAAATGACTCACCAGCTAGTCTGCATAATCATCCAATGTATATTATGTATATACAGTACACTGCACTGGTTAACTATGTTTATATACTGTCCACCTTATATACAAAAACTGAATTTTTCAGATTTTGACTAATGTAATAATATAAAGCTTTACCTTTTTTAAAACTGCTTTGTAAATGATATTATTATTGGTTGATATACAAAGAAACTTGAAATTATTTAAAACTTGAATGAATTGAATGACTTAGTATATCAATGGTCTCAAACTCGATTCCTGGAGGGCCGCAGCTCTGCATAGTTTAGCTCCAACCACCTCCAACTGACACCTGCATAATTGTTCCTAGTAGTCTTGAACACCTAGATTAGTTGGATCAGCTGTGTTTGATTAGGGTTGGAGCAAAACTATACAGAGCTGCGGCCCTCCAGGAATCGAGTTTGAGACCTATATGCACAATTTTAAACTACTTTGATTGAGGACATCAGCACTTTCGTCTCACAGAAAGAAGGTCAATGGTGGAGACCCGACTGAGACTGTCCATTTCTGTGGTCATGTGGGTTTCCTCCGGGTGCTCCGGTTTCTTCCACAGTCCAAAGAAATGTGGTATAGGTGAATTGGATAAACTAAATTGCACTGTTGAAGCAGTGCAGGATGGTGTATGCAGGTAATTTGGCTAAAGTCATGAGTGACTGTCGGGCACATTGTAAAGTGAGTTCAGATGACCTTGTCGATCTGTGCTGATGCAAACTGTTTAACACAGTAAGGTCCAATTTGGTGTGACTGGTTCATCCAGTTTACAGTTTTTCTCAGTCAGTTTGGTGCGTTTCTCACAACACTATTTACATTTGCACAACAGTTAATGCATTTCTCAAAACAATTAGTACAAACTGCAAAACCTAGTGGATAACCGGCAAATGTCACTTGCTCAAAATGGACAGCTCATCCCTCAAAAGGAAGTATTCATGTCAATGAAAGTGTCAGTGTAATCAAAATGAAAAATCCTGACACCATTGTTTATGAACAAGATAGTCAAATGGTTTTGTCGTGTTTTCATTATGACAGTTTACTCTACATTTTTTTCCAAAGCAAAAAAGTCAGATTTTGGTGACACTTTTAGAAAATGCTCAAGACAGCACTATATACTATTTGCATAGCCATTTGAAAACTACAATAAGGTTAGACATCACTGCATTTAGTGAGGTATCCGAGTACAAGACACATATGTGTGTTTCACATTTTTACTCCATTTGCTCTTTGCAAATCTAATTTATTCGCAGCATTGGTCAAAATAAAAAAATACACCCTTATTTACAACAAACAAACTTCCTTTGGCTAGAGCTGTGCACAACTGTAAACAATATTGCAGCACATATTGGAACTGAACCTACAACATACACAGGTCTGTAAATCATTCATAAAATTGTTCAATTTAGAAGACATTTTCATAAAAAAATATTTAATTAGTTTTTTATAAAACTTGCTTTACAGATTTTGACAACTTGTTCAACATTTTTGTATGTAATGACTCAAGTAATGAAATGAGGACTATTAGTTTATATGGAATGACTATTCAGCATCCACAAGTTTAGTTAATTTTGACTGACATGATATAAGCAAATGATAATGTTACAAACAGCAGAGAGTTGTATGAAAACAATTGATGCATGTCCAAAAGCATTTGCAACTTGTTGTTAAGAACGAGAAACTGCTACTTTGATGTGCACAAATGACTAATTGTTTTGAGAAATGCATTAACTGTTGTGCAAATGTAAATAGTGTTGTGATAAATGCACCAAAGCCACTGAGAAAACCTGTATTATAAAGACGAACCAGTTCAAAAAACTTCACTTCATATGACATAGATGTATGTGGGGATTAATTTTGTTTTGCCTAACGTGCTTTTTTGACTCTTAAAGCGATCCATTATAAATCATCACAGAACATTGTTTCAGCTAAAAAAAACTGTCTATTGGAGAAAAAAAGTCTACATCTTAAATGGATTTGATTAACCTAAATATTTATAAATGCTCTCAGACAGAGATGCCCAAACAAGGGCCCGCGGGCCAAAGTTGGTGCATGGTAACCTTTGATTTGACCCCTCCATGCCATCTGAGACTGGTTTAGAGATTATTATTTCAAATTTTATGTAACCTTATACTTGTTTGTTGTATTGTTAAGCTACAAAAAAGCTATCTGAAATTAAATGTTTTAATCTAAATAGTGTAAATTAATCCGATTTAGTTTAAAATGTGCATTCGACAAAGAGAGGACAATGCAGAGACTTTGGTGTGCGGATCAAGGCAAAGGCAGGCGCAGCTTGACTAGTGTATTCAGCATTGAACTCAACTGTGTTATAAATGTGATTGTTTATGTTTTTATTGCAATAAGTTAAGTTATAAATGTTATACTGCATTAGTTAATACGATTCAAATGAATGCTTTTTTTTATGTTAAGAAATAAACTAGGAAGTTACCCATGCCGATTTTAATGTAAACTAGTTTGGTATATTTATCTTTGGCTCACAGCTATCAGTGATATTTGTTTTTTGGCTCTTCATATGAAAATGTTTGGGCACCCCTGCTATAGAAGAACTGCTCTGTTACTTAATTACCATCATTGACTAATGTTAACTGAAACCTTACATACAATGTGTACCATACAATTGAATTAAATTGGCTCAGTATTATTTAGATCCCAATGTTTTTCAGATATCTTTTGTATTTTGTAAAGGAAAAATGTGTAGAGGTTTGACATGACATGAGTTGATTAGCACAGTAAATGAAGACAAATTCTTAATTATTACGAGTTGTCCCTTTAAAAGACATGAAATGTGTTACATTATGATCCTAACTGATCAAATGTTTGTTTGTTTTATAAAGACTTTAAAAACACTGCATGTTTCTATTTTTCAAAAGTGAAAAAAGGTTTTGACAGGGCATTACACCAAAAATGCTCCTCCGCCCTTAGTCCTCATGGACTTTGTGTGTTCAGGAGAGGTTTACATTTTTCAACACTTTTCTAACGGGCTGTCTAAACTGTTATTCTGTTTAGAGAGAGTGGATGTCAAACCTAATCAGGGTCCTTTTCTTTAACGCCGTTAAATTCTATATTTCACAAAACAAACCTGAGACAAACTGGTTGCCCAGAGTGATGATCAGATTTATATTTTGGGTCACAAAAGTTGCCTGATTTCCTCTAGACATTTGCTGTTTTGTTTAGTTTTCTCGTAAGTAAAAACACTTGTGTGTTTGTGGCCAGAGATGTTTTGTGAACTTGCTCCATGACCCTCCTTCTCTGGTTCTCCTTGGAGAACGAAGTGTTGTGAAACTCAACTTCAGATACCGTGGACGTTTCTTTTATAAATAAGGAGCTATGAATTATTGCAATGTAGTAGTGAAAAAGTGCAGAATGCGTTTAAAGATGAGATATTATTTGGTACGCTGGGATTTGTAAACAAGTTCATGCAAAACCGATAACCGACCACCTGTATTTGAGAATCTGGCAGCCACGAGGAACTCTGGGAATGGCAAAAGCATAATAATTCATAAGAAAATCAGAGGTTCTGTCTTCTAGAGCATTTTTATGGCTTTAATGCTCCCTAAACTGTAGTAAACTTGAAATGAGATATGTTTTTATGTACAGCAACAGCAAATCCAAAGCCATTCATTACTATATCCTGTCAAGATACTTGTGTTTGAGTTCTGTTTTGACAATGTCACTCTTAAACCGAAATGCAGCTCTACCTTGAGAGAAAATGATGGCGACAGTGTTTGGAAAAGGTCAGCAATGGGATGTTCAGACTTCACAAACACCATTAAGGGTGGAGGCATGTGGTGCTTGATCCCACACAGTCATTTTAGGCCATCAAGTACATTATTTGGGCACAGATTAAGCTATTTGCTGGGATCCATCTAACCCTTAGCCATGTTCGCATTCTTTACGTCATCCCATGATGAGAGCTCCACTTAAAGCAGAATTTCATCAGGGCGTTTTACGTGCTGACGTTTGCTTCATCCCTGTTGTCAATGTCTGTTTAACATTCTGCTTCTTGTCTCTGACAGATTATAAAAGATGTGCAAGATTGCTAACAAGGCTAGCGATGAGTCCCCTTTGCACACAATCATAGAAAACGCATGTAAGTACAAACATTTGTAGATGTTTTGAACTACGAATTTAAGATGTCCAAGTGGGATATGTTTTGTTTTAAGTACAAAAACCTGTTGAAAATATATATATTTTTAAAACTAAAGAAAAAATAAAATGCACAGCATAAATGAGTGCACCCATTTTGAAATTTAGTATTTTTATCCATTTCACAGTGAATATATAGACAATATACACTCAATATATGTACACTGGCCACTTTATTAGGTACTAGTACTGGGTTGGACCATTTTTGCATTCAGAACTGCCTTAATCCTTAATGGCATAGATTCAACAAGGTACTGGAAATATTCCTCAGAGATTTTGGTTCATATTGACATGATAGCATCACGCAGTTGCTGCAAACTTGTCAGCTGCACATCTATGATGCAAATCTTCAGTTCCACCACATCCCAAAGGTGCTCTATTTGATTGAGATCTGGTGACTGTGGAGGCCATGTTTGAGTACAGTGAACTCATTGTTATGTTCAAAAAAACCCTCTGAGATGATTCGCGTTTTATGACATGGTGCGTTATCCTGCTGGAGGTAGCCATCAGTAGACGGGAACACTGTGGTCATAAAGGGATAGACATGGTCAGCAACAATACTCAGGTAAGCTGTGGCGTTGACACAATTCTTAATTTGTACTAATAGGCCCAAAGTGTGCCAAGACAATAACCCCCACACCATTTTCTGCCAAATTCTGACCCTACCGCCAAATTCTGACCCTACCATCTGAATGTCGCAGCAGAAATGGAGACTCACAGACCAGGCAAAATTTTTCCAATCTTCTATTGTCCAATTTTGGTGAGCCTGTGTGAATTGTAGCCTCAGTTTCCTGTTCTTAGTTGACAGGAGTTGCGCCAGGGTGTGGTCTTCTGCTGCTGTAGCCCATCTGCCTTAAGGATGGACGTGTTGTGTGTTCAGAGATGCTCTTCTGCATACATTGGTTGTAACGATTGGTTATTTGAGTTATTGTTGCCTTTCTATAAGCTTGAACCAGTCTGTCCATTCTCCTCTGACCTCTGGCATCAACAAGGCATTTGCGACCACAAAACCGCTCACTGGATATTTTCTCTTTTTCTGACCATTCTCTGTAAACCCTAGAGATGGTTGTGTGTGAAAATCACAGTAGATCAGCAGTTTCTGAAATACTCAGACCAGCCCGTCTGGCATCAACAACAATGCCACGTTCAAAGTAACTTAAATCCCCTTTCTTCCCCATTCTGATGCTCGGTTTGAACTGCAGCAGATCGTCTTGACTACGTCTATATGCCTAAATGCATTAGTTGCTGCCATGTGATTGGCTGATTAGAAATTTCCATTAATGAGCAGTTGGACAGGTGTACTTAATAAAGTGGCTGGTGAGTGTATACACAAATATATTATTGTATTGTACAAATGTATTATTGTACATCCTATAGAATGACAGAATATAGAATGGAATGCTATAGATAGATAGCAGACAGACAGACAGACAGACAGACAGACAGACAGACAGACAGACAGACAGACAGACAGA
>CAIGQZ010033059.1:15083569-15136586 GCA_903798205.1 Danio tinwini
AGACAGACAGACAGACAGACAGACAGACAGACAGACAGACAGACAGATAGATAGATAGATAGATAGATAGATAGATAGATAATATTATAACTATTTGTATAAGTTATACCTTCCAGTAATTATTAATAATAAGGATAATTGCGTATACGACATTGTTATTTTCATTATTTATTTTCCAATGCAAGAACGTGGCAGCATTTGTACTAGCATAGTCTGCTCCCGGTTACTGTTGGGAAAGTTTTGCATGTTTCTTTAACTGAAACCTTAGATGAAATATTGAGTAAGATATAATGTCAGTTTAATCATGGCCATCTGCTACATTTGGAGGCATGCAGTTAATGCACGGTTCACGCAGGCAGAAAACAACTTCCAGACATCTTCCACTTTTGAATTTGCATTGTAACGTACATTCCTCGATGAACCAACCGCTTTGAAGACATGATACATAAAGTGACGCGACACTCATGAGGCCGTGTTCAGGCAATTTAAATGCCATTTTAATTTAGTATGACTTTAAGAGATTGATTTTGAACTTCGTGTTTATGTCTAATAATAAAATGCGGTGCACAAGCTTGGATCTATCAGTTTTATGCAACTGAATAAGCATGTATTGGACTGTATAATACAGTTTTTCTCAGTCGCTTTGGTGCATTTCGCAAAACACTATTTACATTTGCACAACAGTTCATGCATTTCTCAAAACAATTAGTGCAAACTGCAAAACCTAGTGGATAACCTGCAAAAGCGTGTCACTTGCTCAAAATGGACAGCTCATCCCTCAAAAGCAAGTATTCATGTCAATGAAAGTGTCAGTGTCATTAAAATGCAAAGTCCTGACACCATTGTTTATGAACAAGATAGTCAAATGGCTTTGTCGTGTTTTTATTAGGACACTTTACTCTGTACATTTTTTCCAATGCAAAAAAGTCAAATTTTGGTGACACGTCCTGAAAATGCTCAAGACAGCACTATATACTATTTGCACAGGCATTTGAAAACTAAAGTTAGACATCACTGCATTTAGTGAGGTATCTGAGTACAAGACACTGAATATGTATGTTTCAGGTTTTTACTGCATTTGCTTTTTACAATTCTAATTTATTCACAGCATTGTGCAAAAGAATAAATACACCCTTATTTACAACCAACATAAACTCCCTTTGGGTAGAGCTGAGCACAACTGTAAACAATACTGCAGGACAAATTGGAACTGAACCTATATCATACACAGGTCTGTAAATCATTCATGAAATTGTTTAATTTAAAAGACAATTTCAGGAAAAAAAAAAGATTAAAACTTTTACAATAAAATTTGCTTGACAGATTTGACAACTAGTTCAACATTTTTGTATGTAATGACTCAAGTAATGAAATGAGGACTATTAGTTTTATATGAAATGACTATTCAGCATCCACAATTTTTGTTAATTTTGAGTGACATGACTGCAAATGATAATGTTACAAACAGAAGAGAGAGTTGTATGAAAACAATTGATGCATGTCCAAAAGCATTTGCAATTTGCTGGAAGGAATGAGAAACTGCTAGTATGATGTGCACAAATGACTAATTGTTTTGAGAAATGCATTAACTGTTGTGCAAATGTAAATAGTGTTGTGAGAAATGCACCAAAGCGGCTGAGAAAAACTGTAAAATGATGAAATAACCGCATGTGTCAGAGACTCGAGCATTACTAATTTAATTCCTAGAAGCATATTTAGAATAATTCAAGACCGAACCGCGGCGCTAGAATCAGTCAGTCCTGTGACATCATCAATGAAATGAGACATTCAAAGAACTTGTTAGTGAAAGGTGAAAGAATCCATTACCAATGTGAACGTCAAATAATGCGGCTGGTGAATTACGATGGTTTTATTAGGTTATGATTACTCTTAAGCCTGGTTTTTCCTCTGAATCAATTAGAAATGGTTAAATTGCCTTTTATGAGGTGAATAAGTGATTTCCATTCAAGTGGAAAGAAATCTAAAGTTCATTGTTTCTGTGTTTGACAGTTTGACTCGCTTTAAACTTAATTTCGTCACTTTTCTAACTGCATGCCGAAAGTACAGCTTTAAATGAAAAGAAAGATGTGTTATTGTTAAATATTTAACACCTAATTCTGTATGCACCGCAGGTCCTGAGGATATAAAAGAAGAAGCTCTGAGGATTTTGGAGTACATTATTTTTTTCCAAGGAAGTGCCTTCAAACCACTGCAATTAACAGTGTCGTTGTTTTCATTTACTGTCATTTCCATTTCCAACGAACGATTGTTCTGAATGAATACAAATTATCATTTGTTTGCTTATCATAATTTATATGTTTGTGTAACGATGCTATTGAAATATAGTTTGTTTAATAGCTTTGCTTTTGATATTATGAGTTTTAAAGAAAGTATTATTTATCGTTGCTGCCAGTTATTTATTTAAATGATGTGTAAATATTCTGTCCTGATTACCAGAGAGGATATTGGAATATGTATCTCATTAAAGCCGTCGTTACTATTAAATATATTTCTGTTTTGTATTGAAATGTATTATTTTAAATGCAAATGTATTATTTCAACTAGGGTTGGGTCGATAGAAGATACCATCATCCATCGCCAATGGCCGATAGACATCACGATGCTGAGCCGACATCACAATCCTCCGCCCCGTCGCAGCAGCAAAGCTTGCCAAAAATACACACTTAGGCCCCGTTTACACTAATACGTCTTGAAATGACATTTTAGAACAAAAACGATCCACGTTTACACTGGCTTTTCCTCTAGCATTTCTGAACAGACCTCAGTCCATACTATACCGCTGAAAATGCACATCACGTGACCACACACACAGACACTGTCAAGCACTCGTCTGAGGTCCAGGCAGTCAGCAGGGGTTTTGAGCACAAAACCCCAGAGAGTAGTGCACATTGGAGTGTTTATCAAGGATGTACTGCAGGATCGCGTCTCACTATAGTTGTTAAACGTGATATTTAATTAATCCTGTCTCTATCTAACGACTCGGCCTTTTGGATCTATCAGATAACGTGTCACAGCATCAGTACCCTGCTTCAATCTTTCGCTTTCACGCTTGTACTTAGTAATTTTAGAGAAAACCTCAGATACTGTTGGTTGCTGTTGGTTGTGCACCTTTTTTACCAACCAAGTTTGTTGACACCATTAAAACGACACAGATCACTCTGCCTATTCATGCCAGAGTCCTGCGGAAAAAGTGATTGACAGGTGGTAACTTAAGATTTGGTTATGGGTAAAACAAAGACTATGCGTGACAGGTAGTTGAAACAGTAGGCTACAAAAAATTTATTTGTTATGAATTCATTAATTATTCATGAATAATGAATTCACCGCCATCTATGATGACGATGCCCTCGTCCATTGCGATGTTTCACATTAGACATCGTATGATGCCTAATTGGTCGACATCACCCAACCCTAATTTCAACCATCCATACTCTTTACGAAATGATGAACGTTTCATACCATGCTGTCATTTCCATGATATCTACCATTGGCACTTAAAAAACTTTAAACGATAAATAATTTCAATGACAAAAACACATTGTTTGTTTGATAACAATGGTAATATTGCACTGATGCTTTGAAAGAATAAAATCATTCAAGCACATTTATTGCTTTTCTTTTTTATTCAGATGTTCATTATAAAAAGGTTTGATGGGATGATAGATTTCTCTGAAACATTCCTGGTGGTGTTTAAAAAATTATGTGAGCTTGAAATTATCATATTTTGGGTCTCTTTGTTTAATGATCGATTAGAATATGAATTGTCAGCTCTTATGAAATGTTCTCTATTCCGGTAATTTGAGCAGATTTCGTAATCGCTGACAATCCTTAACTTCTGTGTCAGGGGAGACATAAAATCATAAATCTCTCAGAACATTAAGCATCATTCATAAATCCCACCGGTGGCCACCAGGCAAGTCTCTGTCAGCCATAAACGTCTTGTTTAACTCGGATGCTTACATGCTTGTGTATGTAACACATCTTTATAGCGTTTTTTTTATTACACAGCTCTATTTTTGAGAGAGAGAAAAAAGATTTGAAGTTGTTTTGATGGCTTAGAGTTATAGCTTTATAATTGTTTAGCAGGATTTAATTAAAGTAACGTCTCTGTTTGTTTTCGACATCTATACAGATACAACATTGCTACAGTGTGTCTTTAGCACTGGAGTAAGATGAAATCCGAGAAATCTTAATAAAAAGCACACAAACAAGAGTGGACTCAAAAATTGAGCAAATAAACATATCTGTTCTTGTAGTAGGAATAACAAATATTTGCTCTGAGCTCCGCTAAAATGAGGCAAATTAGATACTTTGGAGATCAACTAAGACTGTGGCATTATCTCCATCTCCATCATAATCAAATATTTACCTCATCTCATGTGGGTGGTTGTCAACACAAACACGAAATATGGCCCTAATTGTTGTTTAGAGAGTGTCATAAACATTTTAAAAGCGGACACTTGAAAGCTGCGCCAGAACTCACAGTGCTAGCTCAAGTTCTCACGACACAATGTCTCTCAAAACATATCAAAATAATTAGCATCTTAAATATCTGACAGGATCTTGTATTAACGGACACATTTTTCTTTTGCTTGTTTAAAAGTGAAATATCTGTCATTTTTATGGTTATTTTTGATCCCTGAGGTCCATTTATAATGCTAATTTGTATTTGTGTATGACAAACAAAATGTTTTTTTTTGCAGTAATGCCATATTAAAACAAATTTTTTGTTTATTGTTATTATTATTAATGGATCTTAACATAACTGTTCATTTCTTTGTGTCATAATGTCCTAGCAATTTGATGCAATAGGGAGATTAGAGATTCCACTGTGATTTTCCCCAAAGAATCTTTTTGTCAACATTTCTTCTATGGCTGGGTGATTTGGCCTAAAATCTAAATCTCGATTAATTGAACATTTTAACTTGATTTTTTGCCCTCATAGTTCACTGACAAGTTTTATATGCTGTCTAAAGGCATCTGTGGTGCAGCTTCCAATCATTGTCAATGTAGTGCAAAGTAAGGCTCAAGAATGAGTCCATCGCCCTACTTGACCAGAGATCAGATGTGGCTGCAAAGTGGCCGCAGAAGTAGAAATCAGCCACAGCCTTTAACACAGCGGGGTCACGTGACACGTAGGGAAACTAATTGAAAAAATTTAGATCGGATTAATTAATTGGAAAAATTAGTTTGATTATTGGTTCTGAATGTCGATTTCGATTACTTTTCGATTAATTGCCCAGCCTTAATTTTTTCAATGAATTCAGTTTGAAGACCAAGCTTTTCCACTTCTAAAGTTGTTGTTTTTTGTGGTATTTTATAGATATATTTAAGGTTTGTCATGAAACGATCAATGGCAATGAAATTCTTTAGATTTTTCCCACTAAACAAAAGATATTTTTTAAAATAAATGTTAACTGAACAGTTCTTTGAGGAACCAAAATGTTTTTTCTACTGTATCTATGAAAACACTCTTCTGTAACCTTTAAGAGCACTGTAAAAACTGTTAAGTTCTACACAATTAATCAAGTTGTCCTGACACAACTGGATCAAGCTAGCTTAATTGTTTTTACAAATTTAAGCAGACTGAACGTAAAACAATTAAGTTGTCCCATAAAAAACTAAAGAATTAAGTTAATTCAGCTTATTTTAAAAAAGGGGTTTAAATGAGCAGTAAAAATAATTTATTTGAATGAGTGTACAGATACAACCATCAACGGCCAAAAAATAATATGACATAGAATTTCTTTTTGCAGCTTATGCTTATCCATTTTGGAATAAAGCTGTAACAAAAATAAATTGAAAAAAGTGAAGAGCTATGAATACTTTCCGAATGCACTGTATTTAAGAACAACAAAACTGCTAATTGATTTGTCAAGACATGAACCCTTTTAAGAGTTTTTAAAGCAAAAAACCCAGAAGACTCATTTTACATTGCTGATGTCACAGTCTTCTGTCATAAAGGTTTGCTCCAGCGCTCCCCAGTAAAAATCTTGAAAACTAATACCAAGAAACCATTTTCCCTCCACATTCATCATTGTTATCTTGTGTGACATGCTTTGAATGGTCTTTTAGATCCTTCTTTGAAATAGATGTTGGCTTTACTGGTCTACAGGGAACATAAATCCTCAGACATTTAACTTGAAATGTCTGGCAACAAACAGTTCAGCCACTATGTACCTTTTTTTTTAAATGCACCCCATTTATGGCTACAGTAGCATCCTAATTAAGACTCTGTCTGAAAGTATCAATACATCAATTGAGACTGAGATGATTAGGAAGTCAAAATGGCAAGTATCATGGGATTTCACAAACAGTCTAATCTGATTCCAGTGCTATAAATAAGGTGGGGTCCACCAAGTCTCTGCAGAGCCTTCTTCTCATCAGGTGGGGATAAACAATCTATCTTGATCACAATGGGATATCACTTATCACAAAGACAAACAGCAGAGATTAAGGGACGAGACACAAGATGCACAGGGGAGGATATGTGGGAGGGCGCTAACACAATTACACCCAAACACACAATCCTCCAGTTACCGGCAAGCTGCCCGGAGATAAGTCTCACAAAGGCAGGTCGTTCCCTAATTCAGAGTTCTTCATCATTGAACCATCCTGCCCTGGCTCCATTCATGAAGTGATGAATTGGCGAGGCTTGGTCCAATAGTTTCCCTGGTCATGATTCTTATGACCACATCCTGGGTCACTCACAAGAGACTGATATGGACAAAAAAAGTTAAACTAACACTACTCAGAGTATATTTGAGTCCAAACTGTTAAAATAACAGAGGCAGTGTTGACGTTAATGAGATAATTAAGTGCAGATTGAGCGTTAAGTGATTAACATATGCTGTTAACAAACACAATCACTTACTATGTTTACATGGACATCAGTTATCAAATTATTTACCTTAATCTAAGTAAGCCAATAATAGGATTAGGGTGTTTATATGTGTTGCTTTTAGACTGTTCCTTTCATGTCCCCATTGTACATGTTATAATAGACAGATGGGCAGCACGATGGCTCAGTGGTTAGCATTGTTGCCTCACAGCAAGAAGGTCGCTGGTTCGAGTCCCGAAGGGGTCAGTTGACACTTTTGACGTTTTCTGACGAAGTTGACGTTTGCATGTTCTCCCTGTGTTCACGTGTCTTTCCTCCAGGTGCTCCGGTTTTCCCCACAGTGCAAAGAAATGCAGTATAGGTGAATTGGGTGAACAAAATTGGCCGTCGTATGAGTGCATGTGTGAATGTGAGAGTGTGTTCCCAATACTGGGTTGCGGCTGGAAGGGCATCAGCTGTGTAAAACATATGGTGGTTCATTCCACTGTGGCGACCCCTGATAAATATGGGGCTAAGAAGAAGGAGAAAGAATGAATGAATGAATAATACATAGATTGATTAACGTCATTACATCATCCTGCTATCCAATGTTTCCTACGCAGTTTTATGTCATTCTAGATGTTTCATTAATAATTTTTTGATTTTTTAAAAAAATAATTATGACAGTAACAGTGAAAGTTCCACTTTTAAGCAGTAACATTCCATTCATGCCCCTGCAACAAACTCTGAGGTACTAGATGAGCGTTAAAATAGGGTCTGATATGAGAGAGTTGTTTTAATGTAAATTTGATACCACACGCCGAATGAGAAAAAAAAAGGTCCGCATTTCCCAGAAGGCCTTTTTAAAAACATGTATTTACTATTCAGTAATGGAGGGTTTGATGAGTCTCCCAGGAGTTTACTGTTCACTGAGTGGTACGATACGGTACAGTTCGTTGCACTGTCAAAAGGCATACCGAACCGAACCATACCCCTTTTTCGGCACCCTTTTGAAAGGGTACCAAACATGAGAAAGAGTACCAAAAGGCGGAGCTAGACGGGCAGCTGAACGCTATTAGTTTACAGAGATACGTCACAAGCTCACGCAACAAGCCAGAATGAAAACAAAGAAGCCGCCATGTTTTCATACACAGCCGAGAGATTACAGCGTAAAGATATATACATATAATAACAAGCTCGGTTCGACCCGGTCTCAAACGAACCTTGTCGTCGTCTTGATGAACAGCCACAAAGCCAAAAAGAAGAGCAGATTTTACCCTGTGTCCCGTAGTTTTTTATGAGCCAGTCTGAAGTGTGAGCGGTTTCGCTTCCTTGCTTGCGCTCGCCGCGCGTCTATATTTGAAATAACAAACTTCTTGAGCTGATGATAATAACATGCGCTTGATTATTGACGTGCTTTTGAAACCTGATTCTGTCAGAAACTGACAAACGCGAGAGTGACGCGCCAAAAAACAAAAGGAGAAGCCGGAAAAAAAGAAGAACATTATTTTTTCAGCAAACATGAACAAACTGCCATGTTTAACTATTATCTTCACCTTTTGGACTATTATGAACTTGGAACGATGGAATTACATTCTAACAAGAGGCTACACATGCTGCTGAAGATTACAGACACATTTAATCATAAGAGGTTTGCTGACTGTGGGCTGTATTTCGTGTTGTTTTGAACCTTAATAAGGACTAAATGTATGCTGTTTGTAGTTTTTCTGTAAGTGGTAACATATCGGAGACTGTAAGAGTATGTATGTGTTACAATATATATGTTGAGTATGTATGTATGTGTTACAATGTCATTGATCTGCAATTATAATCAACTCATGTTCATGGAAAGGTTAGTAATAAACATTTATACAGAAGTATTTATGTGTATAAAGCCTCTGTTTTGTGAGAAGTGCTTCTCATATGATATGTGAGCGACCCGTACAGCTTTACTTTAGAGCGAAAATGATGTCGACTGCAACTTTCTGTCGTACACCACACCCACCAAAAGAGTACCATTGGTACCCTTATAGCAGTGGAAACGCAAGCCTGATAAAGGTGACCCAAACCGACCTGTACCTTACTTGTACTGTACCAGTCAGTGGAAACGAGCCATTGGAGATGCGGGTGTCTGTGGTCGTAGATTGACTTGCTAGATGCAGAGAATACAGTGTCAAATAATGTGACTAAAACTGGAAAACTCCCCATGAATTAATTTGATTTGTGTTCACTACAATTCTGATTTTAGTCAGATTAAGGTAATCAAAAATCTCTCTTTACATGTTAGAATCATAATCAGAGAATTGTCTTAATTGTATTAAAATCAGAGGATTGGTGTCCATGTAAAAGTACTGACTGAAGAGAAAGGTAAAAATACTACTGACTTAAGTCACAGTCTTATGGCCGACTCACACACTGTGTGAAATTTCATAATCCTAAACAACTGTAGAATGTCACAAACTTGGCTCCCATCTTTCCCTCTGAGATCTCAGCTGTCATAATGTCAGACTGAACGACAATAAAGATGCGCCAAACACAAAATAAAACTCATCAGGAGTTTGACGTCATCCATTCATGACACTTTCACTGTCCCGCGTTCTGAAGTGATACCTCGCAGGAAACATAAGCAAACTTTAGCACCAATTTTGCACACAGAGTGGCTCAATAATAAGAGCAGAAAGAAAACATTTCCCCACGGTGGTTTGAAGTTGTCTCGCATATTGAGTCACGAGACAGGCACTCCTAATCTAAGCTTTAGATGAAATAAACCTTATATTGTAATTAAATCAGTAAACAACTCCACAAACACCATCCCCAGCTTCACTTATTACTAACAAGTTTGACTATTTCTATCAGAAAGTCTTTTTAAAAATTGGATATTTATTAAAAATCCCCATTGTGAGGAACAAGTATACTTCACTTGGGCTCTTTGATTCTTAATTCCTCATATTAGTTTCTCTTTGGTTGCTGTAACTGTGTGTAACTGTGTGTTATGGCAAGATAAATGAGAAGTCACATGATCTGATTAAATTCAAAGTGTTTTCACTAATCATGCAGGTGAAATTGATCTCTGGTAATGATGGTGATGTGATTTTGGTCTCAAAAGTCTTTTTATAAAAGTATCTATGAATACTTTTCTTTTAAACAGCTTTTAAACACACAACATGCACTTAACATCTGAACCATGAATGCTGGGAACATCATACAAAACTTCACTGATACTAGTAATCCCACAGTGGTAAAGAATTGAACCCAGCAGTGCTTTGATCGGGTTTTAAAAACACACTGAACATCTGAACTGCTTTAAACACACAGACATCAAGAATCAGCTTATGAATCTCAACAATGGTGACATTTTCTCTTGCCACAGTGCATGCTGGGAGCCATGGATGCAGTGCAGCATAAAGCACGTCACCATTGTTGAGATTCATACACTGGTTTGTAAAATTTGTGTTTAAAGCAGTACAGATGTTCAATGATGTTTTTAAATCCTGATCAAAGCACTGCTGTGTCTCGTTCTGTACCACCACAGGATTACTGTTATCAGTAAAAGCGAAATCAGCATCACATCGCCATCATAACACAACAGTGAAATCACCGACACAGGGTTGGAAATTCACTTTTTTGATTGAACTGGTGCTCCCAACTTCAAATGTTTAGCAAAACTTTAGGAGCATGACCACAACAACTCAGATAAATGTCAGTGTTTTTACAGATATCTGCTATTATGCTGATATACTTGAACATGCAGGCCTGTAGCCAGCCTATTGAAAGAGGTGGTTCTTTTTCTTTTAAAAAGTGGACCTTTTAGCAGTTATTTGTCCCATTTTCTATTGAATTATAAGATTCTAATACTGTACTGCATTTTAGTAACATTTTAAGCACTAATCATTGCTGGATTAGCTTGTCAGATGATGATCATAAAAAAACACCCTTTTTTGATGCAACAAAAATATTTCCTACAAGTGCTTATTTACAAATGTGCATTTAAAATGTAAGTTATTACAGTTTTATAAATCATGTAATGAGATTAGAATTTGAAAAGAAATTTTTTTGAATAATTCTGAAAAACATACTTCTTTTTAAAATACAAATTTATTCATCCATTTAAAAAAAACTATTTGAAAAAAACTATCCTATAGGCCAATAACAAACTGGCCAGCTCATTTCCTCAGTCAGAATTTGTCTATTTAAATTGTAAAAATTTAAAGCCTTCTTTTATCGGTTCTTTTCACAATTCATGATGACATACTGTCAAAAATGGGACAAATGGGCTCATATAGCAGCCAAATTCTGGACTTTGGTAGTGGGAGATAGGGCTGCACGATATTGGAAAAACCTAACATTGCAATATTTTGTAATTCTGCGATATATATTTCAATATGAATAGCATTTTGCCAGATGACTTGATTTTCTCTATTTGGAAATAATTAGTCATTTTAAATTGGTTGGGATGATTCTATAAAGAAGTGCATTTGAATAAAATATAATTAATTATAATTAATAAATCTAAAAGCATAGATCAATACAATTAAAAAAGATACAATTAAAATAAACAATGTTTTAACGTTTTCTGAGTCTAACAGTATTCAGGTACAGTAATTGAATAATAAAAATAATTCAATAAAATTTATTGTTGCTAAAGTTACAAAGGGTACAATTTCATATCTGTGAATGCTTTTAAAATCATTATAGTCACAGGCATCAAAAACAAATGCAAATGATAACTTATACATAATATAATAATACATAGACTTACTTAACATTGCATATTCTGTGATGTGACTATTGCGAATGATCACATTGCAATATCGATGCTGAAACAATAGATTGTGCAGCCCTAGTGGGAGATGGGTCTTTTGAAACACCTGAACCCCCCTTGGCCTGGGGCCTGACATGGTTTGCATTGGTTGTGTTAATTGCAATACCGTTCTTTTTCATGACCTGTTAAATCGGTTAAAATTTGTAAAAAAAAAAAAAAAAAAGGACTGCATGATTCTGGCTAAAATGAGAATCACGACTTTTTTGCTTAAAATAAACATCACAATTTTCTCATGATTCTGTAGATGTAAAATAAAGGTTAATATGAGTAGGCTATTATTATTTTTATTTCTCAAACATACAACCCAGGCTCATTCTGATTACATACCCCTATATATATTTCTGAAGAGAGCAAAATACGTCCCAGAAGCTACGTTTTTTGCAGTTTTTGTTTTTACGAATCCATCAAAAGCCGCTGTGTACGCTTTTTCAGATCTTAAATTTCTATCACGAGTGCCATTTGCGCATGCTCTTCTTGCGTAAATCCACCAGAGGCTGCTGTTGACCGACTTACTGACTGACTGATCAACCAACATATCCCTCCACCCTCCCCCTTTCCTAAACCCAACCAATGTTTTTAAAAAGCACTAACTTACCCGCCCACCCCTTCCCTAAACTCAACTGCAATGTTTTAAAAAGCAATACAGAAAAAGAAAAGCCCTCTGATTTTTACCACGTTTTCAGATTTTACCACATTCTCACCCTGTTATTTACTTGTTTATTTTATTTTTTAGCTTTTGTTTTTGTCTTACACACTTTCTGAAACCGTTCTTCACTGGACTCAAACCCCGTTGTAGCAATCAACTCCGCTCTGCATCTCAAGTCCGCCGACGTACATGTCGAGCTACCAGACAAACTGGAAACAGCAGAATACTGTCCATATGGAGGTAAGCGGTCAGCTGGTAAGCGAGAAAAGAAATGACGCCGTACCGCCCCATAGCATTTGTTTTAAAGATGAATTGCCAAACGTAGCTCTGACAACATAATTTGGGACCTTTAGAAATGTACATAGGACTACATTTTAAAAATGAGCCTATGTTGCAAACATATGATAAAAACAATAACAATATTAGGCCATAATGACCTTATTCCGAAATGCGGAAGTGTGCCCATTTTTTCGATTGTTTTAGAACTTACGATTCAGTCGCCTATGGGAGAAATGACTCGGAATATTAAACGTTAGAAAACGCTCAAACTACTTGCTCTACAAACAAGTGTTTGCATAATTATACAAAGTCTTTCGAATAAGATGTTAAACCGAGGTCCTGACTCTCTGTGGTCATTAAAAATCCCATGGCACTTCTCGTAAAGAGTAGAGGTGTAACCCCGGTGTCCTGGCCAAATACCCTCTCTGCCCTTAACTATCATGGCCTCCCAATCATCCCCATCCACCAAATTGGCTCTATCACTTTCTCTCTACTCCACCATTAGCTGGTGTGTGGTGAGCGAACTGGCGCCGTTGTCCTGTGGCTGCCGTCGCATCATCCAAGTGGATACTGCACACTGGTGGTGGTGTGTAGAGACCCCCCTCAGGACTGTGAAGTGCTTTGGGTGTATGGCCATACACAATAAATGCGCTATATAAATACACACATTACATTACAAAGTAGAATAATATAATAAGAAAATGTCAGTTTGCAACATCAAGCAGCATAACGAGCTGTTTTTGAAGTCTAAAAATGAATGGAAGTAAATGAGACCGGAAGTCTCGAGCCAAAAATATTTAAATGGCTGAGCCCAATCATATGCGAAGAATAAGGTGAATATGTGAAGGCCTAGTGTTGGTTAAAATGCTAAATTTGTATAGACTTGCAATGGTGGACTTGAATAGACTTTTTTAATCTGTCTTGATCGGCAATGCACAATAAAGTGATGACATCATAATACAACTATTCATAATTCTAAAGTTGAATTATTATGTTTGAGACGTATGCTTGCAGTCATGTCAGTGACAACATTATTCGACCATTTTTTTCACCTGTCCTCTCTGTGGTAAACAAACTACACTTGTGTCACTTGTGACTTTGCGGCCAAAAAACGTCATTACATGAAGACAGAAATGACATTTTTGAGTGAGGTATACCTTTTAAATACAGTATGCTGACTGTTTCAACTCCATTTGAAGATATTGCTGAGCAACGTATATAAAACAGTGTAAAGCATAGGTCTCAAACTCGATTCCTGGAGGGCCACAGCTCTGCTTGTTCCAACCCACAGCTGATCCAACTAATCAAGGTGTTCAGAACTACTATCGAATATAAAGCAGGTGTGAGTTGGAGGTGGTTGGAGTTAAACTATGCAGAGCTGTGGCCCTCCAGGACTTGAGTTTGAGACCACTAGTGTAAAGACTTTTGAGAACGCCTTTATATTTCTCTTCTGAACTTGAAAATATAATGGGCTGAATTGCAGAGATGCTGGATTAAGATCGTGTGGGGGGTTGAATTTGATTAATCGTGCATCCCTAGTACGAGGTGTTAAATTGTACATTCACCTGCCAATTTAGCAGAACAGCTGGCAGAATCAGTAACATTAGGTGGTTTACAAATCTGTCAGTGTTCTTTACATTTTCAGCAGTAGTTTGCTTAATGTGGTTTACTGTATGACTGTGTGATTGACAGCAAATGTTAACCATCTAATCCGATAGACTGAAATAAGACTAAGAATAATAACTAAACTGTCTAACATAATTTACACTAATATAAACCAGTCTGGCACAAAAAAAATGGAACAGGATGAGGAAAGGATGCTTGTACTAAAATGAAACATGACATACCCCATAAATTTGCCTTTGAGGCAACACTCTGCAAAGTAAACATTTTAATCCCATTAGACAATCCTGAGGGGCCCTGTCCTGTTATTTATAGCTATCCTGTATTCTTTTAAAACCCACACATCTTCTTCTGAAAGACCCTTGATCTGTTTTGTGTGCTCTGACGATTTACGGTTCATACATCACTGAGGAAAAGGGAGAAGGGCTAGCTTTGTGTTTGCCAGTTTATGACTAACACCAATTGAAGAACAAAACATGAATATGAATGAGCTGACACTCCGATCAGTACTACCGAGACAAATACTCTGACATGTGAGGCAGAAGACCGTGCAGACAGTTTGTCTCTTAATTAATTCAGAACCTCCTCATTACGAGTTGTCATTCATTGGATTTAGCATTTACATTTTTGTGGTGTTAAACAGGGGCCTCGAGTTTCACTGGCCCTAACCATGTGACTATAGAAAAAAGACGGCTTTTCTCTTCAGGATATGTTTTGGTTTGTAAGGTTGCCAGATCTTCTTTTCCACCTTCCTGACACGTCACACTGGAATCTTTCAACACCTCCACTCATTTTACATCTGTTTGCTTGTGATACTCGGGCATGAATGAAATGAAACTGGTGATGTCAGTATTCTGTTTCCATGAAGACATTATAACGAAGGATAATTTCTAACAATTAATAAATAATAAATACTTGCCCTCTAAAATCGAAAAATGCTTTCCAACATTTAAACCGAGCCATAATACTGGGTCGACCATTGGCAGGAAGCAACGTCAGAGCAGCACATCAGCTAACTAGATTTCTTACCGCATCTAAACGATGTCAATTGAGTAATATATCCCCATGGTGGGTTTACGACCGATACTTTCTGTACTTATGACATCACCATGTGTGGGTGGAAATTGTTCCATTATCAGGGCCCTAAAAATAAAACACCAGATGGCCCTTATAAAATGATTGGGAGACTCACGTTTGATAACATCAAGAACTTTGTCTATGATGTCAATCTGTGCAGATTCAGAACCCTGCCATGTTGCATTTGAGAGCAAAACTATGATGCTTTAAATTCGTCAATTCAAATTAACATAATGTGTCATTTTCAAACAAATAACTGCCAAAACAATGCATGTTTGCAGTATTATTAGGAAAAATAGGTTACTGTATGTCTCACTTTTTAGAATCAATTCTTTTTACATGCTTTGTTAGCAATTTCAAGAAAAATGGTTCCTGCGATTGTTTGTTTTTCGGCTTTATGTTCCATGCAAAAATGGATTTTGTTTTAAATTGGATTCATAGCACAACAGAGGCACCCTGAGGACAGATTGAGTACTGTGATACACAAACACTGTGTTTGTGGCATTGTCTGTCAGTCTCTGTGGTATGGAACAAAATAATGACAAAAGTATTTGAAATGAAAGCTTGTTGAATAGCACAAACTGAAAAAAACAATGCACTGAATTAAAAAGTTTGCATTATAATGACTTGACTTTCCAGGGTTTGTATTTTTAGGTCCTGAAATTTAACAGCTGTTTATTTAAGCTGTGAATAGGCATGGGCCGGTTTAAGATTCTGACATTATGATAACCTTGGATAGAAATATCACGGTTTGACAGTATTGTGATTGTGAATTTGCTTTTAAATGTCTGGGTAAAAAGCAACAACTTTTTTTTCGCCCATTAAACACAATATATTTTATTTTAAGAAACATTTAAAGGGCACCTATGGTGAAAAATCTACTTTTCAAGCTGTTTGGACAGACATATGTGTAGGTATAGTGTATAGACCGTCATATTGGGGTGAAATAAACACACCCAGTGCTTTTTTTTTTCAATTTAACAACATAAAAACGGTGGACCGATTGGAGCGGTTTTGAGAACGACCGCAACTTGATGTAGGAGTGTGGCCCCCCGCCCACTGAATTGATTGGCAGCTGCATATTAACATGTCTCCGTAGTAACGTTTGTAACCATATCCACAAGACAGGACATGCGCAAATCAACCGTAAATAAAAGGTCTGTTCAGTTTTCTAGGATCATCAATCTTCATCAAATGTGATCAAGAGTGAGTTTGACAAGTTTACAATGTTTTAAAACAGTGCATGTTTATGAATTACAGTGATTTACTTCAGCTTTACTTCATCAACACAGCCGCATGCCAGTACAATTATAAAAAGAAGACGCTTCAATCCCGGTTTGTGAACATTAAATCAGGTTTATTTTGTACATTAACATAACAGATATCCACACAGCAGTGGATATTAACCTGTATCCTGTCACATTTGCGTGCAAAAACAATGCAAAGCTAAATGTGCGCACTGTATGTATGTGCGTGTGTGTCTGCGCTGTGTGTGTGTGTGTGTCTGTGTGTGTGCGTGAACTTTGTAACGACATTGTGTGTGACTCATCCTGCAGCTCCACACAATACATGCATCAAATAATCATTGATAAAGCTCTTACTGTAATTTTTTTAAAAACGTTACGTGAGATCTGCTTCCTTTATGTCTGTGTCAGTTGTCTGAGGCAGCCGAGGGCGGAGACTGAGACACGCTGACAGGCACGTGGAACAGTAGGCAGGGAGGACTAGCCTTAAAGGCCCAGTACACAAAAACAGCAAAAATCTGTTGAGAGCTATAAAACACAAACTAGTGAAAGCTGAATGGGGGAAATCTGATGGGTGCTTTGAGCCAAAACTTTACAGACACATTCTGGAGACACAAAAGACTTATATTAAATCTGGAAAAAGGGGTAATCTAGGTGCCCTTTAAAATATTTTGGACCAGTAGTTTTTGATGTGGAGGTTCTTTTTCTGCTGGAGATACTGTTGCCCTTAAAAAACTAAATAAAATATTTATGAAAAACATGTCAGGGCTCAACAATAAGATGGCCCGGGGCCAGTGTGTGAGATGCTCGGGACAGTAGACAAGATTGTTACTGGCCCGATCGGACCAGTGCTGACTTGTCACTAAAGTTTAATTTGCCTATGACTATTTGTCAATTGAGTGGAAAAAATCAGTTTGTGCTTTTAAGCCTTTAAATGCCACCTTCTTTGTGAAGGTAAACACCATATTGCATATGTGATTGGATGTTGTTTTTTCTGTAACTTGGTAACAACCGGTACAGCGAAGAGGTGGCAACATCAAATTATGATACTAAAAGAAAGTCTGTTTCTAATGTCTTGGAAGCAAGAACTTAAATGTTGTATGTGGGTACAACACGATAGAAAATTTTGAAGTAATGTTTTGCACAGTTTTCCATCAGTTTGGCAAGTCAGCCATATTTTGTTAAATAATTTAGAACGGCAATAAAATACCTGCACAATTTCTATACTGCTATTTTTGTTTGCATAACTTTTAGAATTTTGCTCATTATACATTTATTAACATTTTTAAATTCTACATTTCAATTCTAGATTCGCAGACATTATGTTTGACACATCATTTAAATTTTTTTATCTTTTATTTTTTTTTTGTGGGGCCAGTGAAAATTTCAGGGCCAGTAGAAAATATCTATAGCGTTAAACCCAGCATGTAAAAAAAAAAAAAAAAAACTTACAAATACCTTAGGAACAGTCAGTGCTTTATTTGAGCCAGATCTTGCAGGATAATGTTCTGGAAAATGTCAGATATTCATGTGTTTTACTTTCTGTTTGTGTGCACGCACACACACATGACAGCCTTTAACAATATTTTCAGCCAAAAGGCTTTCTTATGTTTACAATCACTCATTGGTTGGTGATTGTTGTTTCACGTGCAGTGAGCAGCGAAAATAAATAATGGCATAGTGCCTAACATAAATAATATTTATATTTTTTTAAATGGCAAAGAGACATGCATAATTTCATTTTTAATTAAATTAATATCATAAATCTGATAATAAGACTGATCAAGCAAGATCTCGGGGAGATAAAACTGCGAGAATGGATCAGGATAGCAAGAGACAGAAGCAAAGCGGTCTCAAGTCAGCCAGAAAACATGACAGAAGAGGTAACTGTGGGCTCTTTTTGAAGATTAAACTGAGTGAGTCATTTAATTATTATTTTCACTTGGCACATAACAGTGAAGTGAACTGAATAGTGATTGTTCCTTAATTTTATGTTTGTAGCTACATGATTTTATTAACCATGACTGACCTATAACGTTATATGGCACAAAATATTAAAAGACCTTTCAGAAATGTAATGCTCTTTTTTGCGCTATCACCGTTTAATGAAGTCATGTTCCGGAAAAACTTAAATTGTTTGGTGGATGTCGGTCACAGTTACTTTTATTTCCTGGTTTTGTTTCAGGACTTATTCATTTACAAATTAAGCACTGGGAATGGTTTTAAAACATTGACTTTTCCAAACCACGGTAAACCTTGAAACCGGTTATCGTCCCATGCCTAGCTGTGAATATTTCCACTACAATTATTTCACACAAATTTTCATGATTAAATTCAATACATTATATTCACCTTCCAGAATGTACTTCCAAAATATTCAGTTCTGTATAAAAAATATGATTTATAATACTCAAAAAGCCCTTTTCAGTTCGTTTTATTTCTGTTCAATCATTCGTCTCCATAAATTTAGTGGCTCAAATTCAGCATCACATCTGGGAACTGCAAGAAAGGCAATAGAGTGCAGATTAAAGATGCAGTTGCTGCTTCATCAGCAGGTCGAGATGAACCAATTTAAGCTTCTTAAATCAGTAAATATTAGGTGAAAAGGCACAAAGTAGCATTTAATTTTAATATCAATGTCTTAGACATTTATATTTGCCCTAATGTAATGCAGGTCCGCTGGGGATCCGAGTGCTATGTGGGTAAACCTCACTACTCAGATCTTAAGAGGTGATCCAGCAACAGACATTATTCTGTGTATTCTGCTGTCTTTAGCCTCGTCATTACAGCATGTCTCCCATGCCAGTATTGCCGGTTTGTGCCCTGCTCAGAGTTGCTGGGTGGGCATTGGACGAGGGAAGTTATGCAATTATAAACTTTTGACAAACACTTTTGTCATCAATTTTGCTCCATAGTGAGGAACACGCTTTATTTCATTTATAACTGGAATATTATTTTTACAATTATATTAAATAAATATTTTTCAGTAAAATTTTAGTTTGAAAGCAAATGTAAGTTACACATCAATAAGTTGGTGTGGAATGATGCAATTTAGAGGACACGGGAGGAAAAGACAGATCAAAGTGAATGTTTGATGATCAGAGTCAGATGTTTTAATAGGAAGATATACTTTTGCCAGAAAACACTTCCTTTCGAATACATGTCCGTTTATAAAAATCTGGGATGTTTGTCCTGTTGGAAAAACAACGCAATACATAAATGTTTACATTTGTGTTATCAGATCAAGAGATAAACTGCTGAAATCACATCTCAAATTCCGGGAATAGCCTAAGTAACGTGGAATTCACAACAACAAAACTCACAATAGAAGCACTTAGTAAAGTTACATTCTCTAACTTCAATCCCGTAACCAAGATTTTGAACTTAATCTTACTAAGTCACAAAATCCCAATTGACCCCAGTAGTTCGGATCAATGTGGCCTCAGACAGAAGTCTTGTTTACACCGGATCATACTTATATAACGTTAGTTTTTTTAACAGTAATCAGTTTTAACAGTAAAGTCAACACTTCAACTGTAGCTAATGACAACACTGTCGTCACATACAATTTAAATGTAGCCTAATGTATTAAAGACTTCTAACATTAAAGGCTTAGAGATTACACAAAAATAAAAACTCACCCTCGTCTTTGCAAACCCTTGAGTCGTCATGCTTTTCCCGCGAATCCCGCGCCGATTTTTGCTTGAAACAAATCACCACATAGTCTAGATAGAATATCAATATTTCATATTTTTCATTTGGGGTAGGGGTAGACGTTAATAAAATAAATTGTAATTGGTAATTTAATAAATTATATAAATAATTCTCGTTAACTTCCGACTGCAGCTGTATCCCTTCTAGCAGTGCTCTCGTGAGCGCGCATCTTGAACTGCTGAGAAGTTATTGAATAAAGTTTTTGTTTTATTTTGCACAAACCCAAGCATTCTCGTAACTATATTAACCACTGATAACACGCTTTGGTGCTGTTCTATGTGCCTTTCTGGATCTTGAAAGTTTTAGGTTGTCTATGGTCGAAGGGTCAGAGCTCTAGGATAGTCACCAAAATATAGACCATTTCAAAATGGTCATGACTCAAGACTCATGTCATTGGCCCATTAACATTTCCTGCATATCAAACTATTTTATAACTTTAACAAGAGGCAATTCAATCTTAACTTAATCTTAAAGCAGCAATCATAAACATTATTTATATCAATATGTGGCTCTTTTTGGATTCTCAGAAGCTATAAAAATAAAAAATGTAAAACAGGAAATACATTTGGACTATTGTCTTTGTTTACATCCCTCAAAATGGTCTATAACTTGTGCTCTGAAGACGAATGACATCAGGATGAATGACAGAAAATTAATTTTTATGCATTCTGTATTGCCTATGAGTTCATGAGACTGGATTATTATACACACACTTTGTGAGAAACCAACAAAACATTAACATGAAAACAAACCATGTTCTTCTCCTAGTTCAATTTATCTGGTGTGTTCTTACCGAGTTATCAACTTAATTTGTCATTCTGACAAGAGGAGTTCCGCTCCAGAGTTACTCTGTGCCATGAACTCAGGAACAAAAGCTTCATTATTGAGGCCTTCAAAATATGGGTTCAGTCCATGTGAGTCATCAACTGCTTCAATCTGTTTCTGCAGGTTTGCGTTTAAAGCTTCTGTGTTGCATCACTAAACACCCATGTACTGTAGACCTTGATTTTGACTTAAAAGATGATTAATGATCAAGTAAACATCTTGTAACATGTTTTGTTTTAATCACGTTTTGAATGATGCTTTGTCATTTTCTTGCCATGATGTACAGAATGTTGTTCAATCGAGTTTCTGATAATTTAATAGAATAATAATATTCAAATCTGCTTTTCGTGTGCGCAAGACTGTCACTAATTAAAAAAGGATTCTCTAAAACACACTAGAACAGAAATACTACACCACTTAGATGTTCCACGTTAATAATAAATGATCAAACTTGCAGAAAGGAGACTGTAATCTAATACCATAAACGTATAACAAAGCGTGATCTTAAGAAAACATTGCCTTAACCCATTAATCCACTTCAGAGCAGATTTAATATCTTAAATGCATTTCTTATGATATTTTAGTTATTTAAAATGACAAAATGCAGAACTCCAGGCTCCCTTTGGGACTGACCACAACAAATGCATGCTTCATAGAAAAATTATTAACATCAGAACTTCAGTCATCATTTATATACCCTCGTAGATCATAAAAAAAAATAATAATAACATTTCAGCATTTTTTTTAACCATTAGGTAGAAGTTAATTTGGTTACCAACATTCAAAATATCTTTGTGTGTATGTTTGTTTCTCAGAGGTAGAGCATAAAAGTTAGTGAATGATATCAGATTATGTTTCCACTTTTAGTTAGACTATGCCTTTATTGAGTGAACAGTAAGCAATGGACATTTTCGCCTCATCACAAGACATATTCAGTTATAATTTTTAAAGGGCACCTACAGTATGATGAAAATCAACCTTTTGTAAGCTATTTGGACAGAACTGTGTCTAGGTATAGTATGTCCACAGTTATATGATATAAAGACAATAAGTCTTTTTTTTATTTCCTGATGTTAAAATAGGATCCAAATCCCTGCCATTTTGAGTCCCACTGCAACATGACGTTGGAGTGCGGTTTTCTTGCCCACCGAATTGATTGACAGCCACGTATTAACATGTCTCTGTAGTAACGTGTATAATCAGATCAACAAGACTGGACGTGCATAAAGCAACTGGGATTAAAAGATCTGTTCAGCGTGCTGTGATCATCAGTCATCATCAAATGTGATCAAGAATGAGTTTTACAAGTTTAAAACATTTTTTAAAACAGTGCATGTCAATGAATTACAGCGATTTTACCGTCTTTATCACCACAGCCGCGTGTCAGTACAATTAAAAAAGAAGACGCTTCAATCCTGGTTTGTGGACGACAAATCAGGTTTATTTTGTACATTACCATAACAGATATCCAGACAGCAGTGGATATTAACGTGTATCCTGTCACGTTTGCCATGCAAAAACAGTTAGTTAACAAAGTTAATTGCACATGCTGTGTGAACTTTGTAACAACATTCTGTGTGTCTCATCATTGCAGAAAGGCTTGAATTAACTCCACAACAAATACATCAAATAATCATTGGTAAAGTTCTTACTGTAGCATTTCTCACAAATATTACGTGAGATCTGCTTCCTTAATGCCTGTCACTGTGCTGTTTATCTGACGCAGGCGGAGATTGAGGCACACTCTGACAGACATGTGGGAATGGTGGGCGGCTACAATGTGTTCAGAGCAGAAAATTCCAACATTCTGAAAGGTATAACAAATAAGCTGATGGGTGTTTTGAGCTGAAACTTTACAGACACATTCTGGAGCCACAAAAGACTTATCTTAAATTGTGAAAAGAGGGTAAAATAGGTGCACTTCAAATCATGATTTGAACCAAGTAAAAAAAAAAATTATGTTAAAGCATGACAGTTCCTAATATTTTAGTGTCAAAGTGACTTGTAAGATTGTAAACCATTAAATAAAACATGCAGGAGAAAACAATGAAGGAGATCTTGATTAAAATTATAGGAAGGGAACAAACAATACATTTTTATATAATATCTACTGACAAAATTGGCCATTTGTTGATTGATAATTTTAGAAAACGCATCATTTTGTATACTTCTGTATTCACATCATAAAAGGTGAAAAAATAAAAAAACACTATCAAGAATAGCAGCAAAAAAAAGCTTATCACACAAGACTAAATAAATACTAAACATGCTTTTTCAATTTAAACCTAATGAAAATTTGTTTTACACCAGATAAAATCATACAAGGATCACATGGGACTAACAAATTAAAAAAACATGCATTATCAAAGAATGGGATCTGTATCATTCCAGTAGACCACTGCATTTCGCCATCTGTAAAACACATTTGAACCATTAATAACACCACATGTTTGCCTTTCTAAATTACACACACATTCTGATAAACATTACTGATATGCAACTCTGAGTTCTGATTAAATAAAATGTACTTGGTTCTGATGCAGAGCTCCAGCGGAGGGATGAGGTCATCGTCTGCGTTGTCATTGTGTGCAGCAGCCTTAGCAGTCGAATGTGGATCTGTTCAGAGACACACAAAGACCTTTAAATAACGGCTTATTATAAACCCTAATTATGGAGCAGGTGTGCAAAGGTTGAGTTTATTTAGTTTTCGGAAACACTACAATCGGGTGTTTTGTTTTGTATGTGCACTTTTGTCCAGAAAAACAGTGAAGCTAAGGAAAACACTCACAGACTGTTAATCTAATTGGTTCCTGCTGGTTCGCCAATCCATCATAATAGTACAAGTCAAATTCTTCTTCCGTGCAGTGATCGGATGCCAGATCTTCAGAGAGACTGAAGAGAACACTGAAATGGCTCTCGCTGCACACCACCCAAATTGGAAACGTGGGGTTTTTCAGGTAAGATCCAACCTTTAGAAAAAGAAAAGAAAAAACAGCTGAGAAATATAGAAACATTTAGATTTTTTTTCCCAAGTATTTAATTTATTACCTTGCATATATTATAGTGCTCAAATAAAGAGAGCAGCCCAATGTTACATCGTGCTCTAATTCCCTTCAGAAGAGTAAAATTTCCATTTCCGGAATCAAGCTTCATTTCATCATCAAAGACATTTGAAACGGCGCGTCCACAAAGTAATAGATTTACCAATTCCTTAAGAAAAATGAAAAGGAAATTAGAAGATTTAATGACTAAATCATATCAGAAAACTGTACGCACAGGAGATATGCAAAAAAGTAACCAGCATATTTACAGCGGAGAAAATAAGTATTGAACACGTCATGTTTTTTCCCCGAGATAATATTTCTAAAGGAGCTGTTGACATGGAATTGAACCAGATTTTGGTAAAAACCCAAACAATAAAAAATCTGAAAAATGTGTTGTGTAATATCAACGGAATGACACAAGGAGAAAGTACTGAACTACTGAAATGTATTTAATACTTTATATTAAAGGCTTATTTGGTGATGGCAGCTTAAAGACGCCTCTCATATGAAGAATGAAGTGACATGAATTGCTCAGGTGTAATTTTTTCGCAGACTTCAACAGTGTGAAAAACTTGATGGTTCTGTGGGTCTTGTCTATTAAGCCTGATCTTTAATTAGTATTTTCTATTGGATTCAAGTCAGGTGATTGGCTGAGCCATTCAGCAGCTTGATTTTCTTTCTCTGAAAGCATTTGAGAGTTTCCTTGGCTGTGTTTTGGATCATTGTCTTGCTGAAATGTCCACTCTGGTTTCATCCTCATTATCCTGCTAATGTAGATGTTGGTTTGAAGCAGCTAATATTAATTTACAATGACGAAGCGCAAAGGGTTGCTGAATAACTACTGAGAGATTTCAGCTGCTGTCTGGGCTTTCACTGCCTTACTAAACCTCCCTTTCTTTATGTGTTTAATACTTTTTCCCTGCATCATATAATTTTATTATGCATAACTTCATTTGTAAATTAGTTTTGATTTCTTTCCATATATGGATTTCTTTGGTTGTTATCGACATCTGGGGAAAATTTCAAGTCAACAGCACCTTCGAATTATGTTTTTTAAGAAAAATGGTGACCTTTTCGATTCTTATTTTTCACGCTGTATTTGATAAAACCGGTGACGCCAAATAAAATATCACTGCCATCAATGCCCAAAACCACTACTTTTCAGGAAATGGAGAAAATAATTCAACCTGAATTTACATAAACACTGTGTTTAGAAATTATTTTTTTATATATATTAGTCTTATTTTGCATAACAAATAAAGAAATCAAGATACATTTATTTTTATAAGCAAAAGTTGACCCAAACTCTCAAATGTGTGTGTCTTAAAAATATCACTAAAAAATGATAATTTGGCCATTTACTCATTCTCCAATTGTTCCCAACCTGTTTGTGTTTCTTTTTCCTGTTGAACACAAAGGAAAATATATTAAAGAATGTTGGTAGCGAAAAAATATCCATTGACATCCATAGTATGTTTAGTTCCTACTATGGATGTCAATGGCTGCTTTTTTCCAACATTCTTCAAAATATCTTGTTTTGTGTTCATTTATAAAAGTTTAGAAGCACCTGAGTGTTGTGGTTCGTGCACAATTGCAAGGATATGCTTTAGTGTATTGGATCTTTAAATCAGGTCTGCAGTGTATTAGTACAGCAAACCTGTGTGCAGTAGCCGTGAGCTCCAACGAGAGTGGAGGTTGGCACATCCATGTCACTTCGTACACTAAAACACACACAAAATAATTGATCAGCTCTGTGAATGTGAGAATTTAATTTAATGAGTTATTTAACTTTAATGAGTTAGAGGCGGAAACTCACATTGCAATAGTTCTGGAAAGAATGGTGGAGATGGTAAGTAGGATACAGCCAAAGGGACCAGACTCAAACTAAAAGGGGAAAAGAAAATTGCTACTAATTGCCTTCATCAATCACATAAGGAGCATTTAAGCATGTGATGTTTGCCTTAACCAATGCATGTGATCAAACGCATATGCATATGACATAACTGCATATGACTTGAGAAAATTTAATTATTATAAAAACTGCTAAATATGATTACAAACTACAAATATATTACAATTAAAATTATAAACAAATATAAAAGTATTATAGTTTTATATTTGTATTTGACAGCAAATTGTAATAATCAATATGAAATCTTTAAAATATGAATGTGACACTACTTTACATATAATAATATCAGACATTTATATAAAATATGTATTTCACAAAAATAAAAGGTATACAGAATCCGTCACAAGGCATTCAAGCACAGACGTACCTGTCTAACATGCTGTTCAAGAACTAAAGTGAGATCATCCAAGGTCTCAACAGTGACGTATGTTATCTATGTGGAATATGGAGAAGAAAAAAGATGAACAATAGAGATACAGTAGCCGTCAAAAACATTAAGCCGCAATTAAGAGGCAATTTAAGGGCCAAAGAATCACCTTACCATTTCTAGAATTCCATCAGATTTGTAGCGCCCGATCGGGGTGAAAACACTTCTTCCTGTGTTTCTGTGGGAACACATCCTCCATGGTTGAGAAATGAACAACAGTTTTGTAAATATAAATGACAATACTAAATGTGCGACACTTACATTGCGACTGTTGCTCTATTCATATTTCCAGCTCTCCACAGTACATCAGCCAAAGCCAGATAGAGACATTTTGTTCTTACAATGTTTGACACCTCTAGTCTCCTAATTATATTAAAAAAGATATGCGTGGAACATAAATGAAATGTAAATGTCATAATTTATATATATGGTCTATTTAATCACTATAAAATCTGATTTTGATATCCTATCGATAGCAATAAAATATTTGTTGATGCCTGAAAAAAATCCCAAAGTACTATTACAATTCACCTCAGTGCTATATGTCGATCCACTAACCATTGGTGCCGACATTAAGTAATTTAATAATATAAAAGTAACTAAATAATTAATTTAAAGTCCCCATAAACCAGAAGCTGTTACTGTTATTTTTTTCATATTGTGACGCAGTTCCTAGAGAAACTTAAATGATAATGAATATTAAATGAGAAAACAGTGGGCGTGGCTTGTTTTTTCTACTGTGAGAGAAATGGCTGTAGTAAAGTAGGCATTTCATTCAGAAAGATGGGGAAAAGGGTTTGGGGAGAGTTATTACAACCTAACAGACACCTTCTTACCATTTTTGTTTGTGGGCGGAGGGGCGTGTTAAATATGTTAGCCACACCCAATTCCTAAGATACAAGTATGGTGACAATTTTTTTTTTCTTTATGGCATGCACAGATGAATTGTTCACCACAAAACTAGCAATGTGGGCTAACAAAATCATATGGTTAGTTTTGATTTCTTGGAGACTTTAAAGATTTGAACAATTTAAATGTTAGTTTGTTTAAATAATCCAATTGTTATTTTAATGAAAAAATAAAATATATTATTTGCCGTAAACAGTGCTCATAAGCAGAAAACAGGACAAAACATTTGTTTGCAAATGATACATTTTGGTTTTGATACCAGTGAAAATGATTTTAAAACCCTGCCAAGAAACCCTGCAAGCATGTTTATAAAAAACATGAATTTCTGCTTAAATGGCAGTGGGATGTAGTATTGTTTACAGTTTTAATGGGTTTTTATGGGGGCATTTTTGTCCTGACTGTCCTGAAAGGATGATTTTTTTGATATCTTATAAAATAGATCTATGAAAGAAAATGAGGGTAAAACATTAAAAGATACATAAAAATACAACATTTCTATAATAATGCAAGTTACTACAGAAAACAGTAATGAATATTGATATATCAAATTGCTAGTATCAAAATATCTAATATCTAAAAATGTATGCATACTTATGTATAGTCACACCTATATAATAGCTTTGAAAATTAAGCAATAACAATAAAATAAAAATATTGATTTAAAATATTTTTTCAAAACGTATTTAAATTATAACTTAAATTTTAAAAAATCTGATGTGTTAAAAGAAAACTGATGCTCACTGAGCCACGGAGTCAATGCTTGATTCTTCAAACAAAAGCTTCTGTAGAACACAAGCCTGAACTGCTGCAAGAACACCACAGGGTCCACCCTAATGAAACAATCCCAAAAGGCCATGTGATAACACAAATGTTTGCACACCAATACTACAGTTAATTTGTAGTACACTACCTTCTTCTGTACAATCCCGTATTTCAAACTAGGAGTATCTGAAAAGGTAAAACTCTGTTGCTTCCACTCCTCTGTGAAACAAGCCATGGAAGAACCAAAGATGATCTCTTTCAGAGCCTGAATTGGATATGACAGCGCAGATATAATAGAAGACTGGGCTGATACCACTTAAATTATGGCTTGAGGAAACTAACAAGATAATGTACTTACAACAGCAGTCATCTGGTCCATGGGAGTCTTGTCCAAACTATATTCTGGCATAATTTTTCTAGAAACATCACACAAGCTCTCTTCGTTCTCGATGTCATCTGTAAATTATAAGGCATTTCAGAAGTACGGTTTTAAACAACAGGCTATTTTAAGCATAGTTCAGCTACAAATCTGTAGTGTTATGAAATAAAATATTGAAAGTGACATACAAAACTGCACTTTAATTATATTAAAGTAACACAACATGTTAATGCTAATGTTCTGTATTTGAAAATGGCTATGATACAAAATGTAATCTGCTGGAGTTTTTAGGTGCTCTACCTAAAACCATTTCCAACACATGGAGGCCATCCAGATTTAGGCTGGGTGCCGAATTCTTTCTGGAGAGGAAACAATTAAAAGGAAACAATAAACGTTAATAATCACACAGGCTTGACATATCGCAGTTGAGAATGAATTCAAACAGCCTCTTTTTGCAATACAAAACCGCAGCTTTGTAGAGCCATATTGTTTTTTAAGTGATCAGATACATATAAAATTCATGTATACGTTCATGGCCATGGCTACAAATTCTAAAAATGCTTTTATAAATATGAAATTCAGAAATGGTTGTGGGTCTCTGTGGGCACCTTGAATTATTCTCACCTCACTAGATGATCTTCGATACATTTCAACGATCGATTGAACTAGTATACAACGACATTTTGACAAACAGCAGAATAGGTCTACGTAACATAATTAGACATTACAAATATTTTCTTACTATTTAAATCTTTATTTTTCTTTACCAGAATAAATATTTAAACATTGTTAAATTGCTACATTTACACTATTCAACAAGATAGGGCTGCACAATATATTGTTTAAGCATCGATATTGCAATGTGTGCATCCGCAAAAGTCACACCGCAAGATATGCAATGTTAAGCTTGAATTATAGTTGATCAAGGGCTGCAGAATTGCATTTAATTACTATATTTATACAAAAAGGGTCTGTTTATAGTCCAAATATGTACATTTCAAAGCAGAAACAAGATTATTTTACTTGCCTCAATGACAGATAGTTTTGTTTGTTTTACTGAAAAACTTGAAAACTAAACAATATTTTTTACTTGAGCTACAAATTTTTTAATATTTGGACTAGAAAGAGACAAAAAGTAAAACAAAGTTTGCACCTGTAAAATTTCTGTACCTGAATACTGTTAGACTCCATAAAAAAAACATTAAATAGTCCTATTCAAATTATCATATGAAATTATTCTGTATCACAATATTTATCGCAGACAAATAAAATATCGCAATATTCGATTTTTCCAATTTTGTGCATCCCTATAACACGATATGTCTTGTTTTATTAAAATTGTCTAAAATTTAAGTTATTAAAAGTTTATTGATGGGTTATTTTATAAAGTCAATCAAATTATCTGTGCAAGGAAGTTTGTTGAAGCTGTAGTTTAAAGGTTATAACGCTTTTAGTAATGTTTTTGCAAAGACATAACTTTTCTATCTTAACAACAAGAATTACATTTGTAAGTTTCCTTTTTCAGTTTTAAATTGCTGGTAGCCACTGTTTTATGTTTTATGAATCGCCAAGACCACAGTTTTAGGTCTTCTTTAATTTTCTACTAAAAAAGGGAAAAAAATCACTTAAATAGGGCATAGCTAGAGTAAATTAACCAAAATAATAATAAATAAAATTGAACTACCACATTTAATTTTCATTATCAATGTAAATGTATCCTGTTTTTATAATGTTTAAATATTTTGAGTTGTAAATAAGACAAAAATATGCAAAAAGGAATAAAAAAAAAAGATCTGCAGTAAAACTCACATTAATTCTAATACATAATGAAGACACCTTAAACAATTTTTCTTATAATAGACAAATTTAAACAAACTCACTGCTTGGCTTTTGTCATCCTCTCATGTCCATCATGGTCAATAATTCCTTTATGTAAATTAGAAATCGTACTGCTTTCTCCTTGAAGAAAGGCTGATGGTTTAGACTTTGTATTTGTAGTATTAAAGCCATTAGTCCAGTTTGATGCTTGCCTGCAATCATCCATTGTTGCTAGAACAGATGAAGGTGTTTTTCGTGTTGGACGTCTTCTGTTAGTTTCCTATGAAAAATTGAATGAAAAAATGATGTAAAACCAACTCAAACTCAAATACTGAAATTAATTATAACATATAAAGTCACTTAGATGCAGGATAAGAATTTTGAATTAATTCATTTAAATTTAATAAACCATAATTCATCACCTGTGAGGAGCTGGAAATGGGACCTGCCATAATCCCTCGTCTTATCCTGCTGCTTCTGTTCTTCTGGCTGTCAGTGTCTAGAACCTTCTTCTTAGACAGAAATGCCTCTTTTGACATAGTTAAGAGACCATCCTGGCTAGATGATGAAAGGTCCATACTTGTCTTTGTCTTGTCTTGTGTCTTTTCAGAAGGTGTTTGGGGAGACACAATAACCTGTGACACACTGCTGCCTTTAGATAACCTGTGCAAAAGTGAATGTTTGTAGCTGTTAAAAAAAGTCTCAAACAAACGAGTACATTCGATTTTAATATATTAAATACCTTGGACTGTTCGACGAGAGTTTTTGCAAACAACTTTCATCTCTCTTAATATTCTCAGTCATTTCTATGGTAGAACTGGACATGGTTTGTTCCAATGGATGTGCTTGAACGTGACCTTGTCGATGTCCTTTGGTTTTGTCACCTTCACTCATTCTATCCTTCACAATCATCTCTAACATTGACTTCAAGGGATGCTCTTCAGCCTAAAAATCAAATGACTTTTATTACCTTTCTGCATTCTTAACATACTTGCTATTTTAAATATGGTTATAAGATAGTGCTGTGTAGTTGCAGATTTAGCGTAATCTACAATATGTAATAAGATTCCAAAAATGTAGAATAAAATTATCCTGAAGTTTCATTTAATTGCATATAATTTCAACTTTTAATATTCATAAGATAAACTGCCAATAATAAGTTTTAATTTCATATAAAAAATATAGATCCACGATTCTGAACTTGGGAAGAAAAATATGCATTTTGATCTATTTTTTAATTATTAGCTTTTAATCAACTCATAAACCAAAAGTGTTTAACATTTTAACAGGCACTGTAACAATCATGTATTGCAGTCATCAACATGGGCGTTGCTAGGCCTATTTTAGGGGGTCTGTAGCCACCCTCTATTTCTACTCAGCCCCCCTAAAACTTTTGCTATTAGCTCATAAACTGTACACTAAATTATCACCTCAGTCCCCTTTAAATTTGATAAGAAAACGGCGGCAGAATTCAGCTCCTCCCCGTCTTTTGTTTTTCATTTGATCAGCAAACCACAGCCGTGGACAGCGAGAGAACGAGGTGTGTGTTTATTGATAAATTGTTATAATGTCTGCTTATTTGCAGTTCTTTGATATAGATAATCTTGTATCACCTCTATCCTAATGTCACGGAGGAGCAGTCAGGTTTTCTTGCCGTTCACCTCATCAGCACAGCTGTATCCTCCAGTGGAAAATGTAACTTGTAACGAACATTTCGCTATTTTTATTTCAAAAAATTTTTTGAACTACCAGTATAAAACACATTACAGTTTGTGTGGCATTAACTGTACCATAGTCTTGCGCAGAAAGGAATAAACACAGTGACAGAACCACTTAGAGAATGTACTCGTTTTAACTGTCACTTAGTCACTTACAGAGAGAAAAAACATCAAGTGTTGTCTAGTATAAAAAAAACTTCTTATTTATTATTATCATTCAGATCGTGAAATATGTGAATTAGCCTGTAAGTTTAAAAATATATATTTATATGTGTGTCATATAATTAGAAAAGTGGCAGTTTATTTAATATATGGAAACAAAAAATGCACTTGAATATAGAAAGTGGTTTTTACTACAGTGAACAGGGGCGTTAAGTCTATTTGGCTTATTCAGAACTCAAATGGTTGTGCCTGTCTATGTAATACAGTGGAATACTAGTATATAACCCATATTAAACAAACAGTGTATTACTATTAAATTACTATTTATAAATGTAATATAAGGCTTTATATATATATATATATATATATATATATTTTTTATTTTTTTTATTTTTTTTTTTCCGTATAATGAGCTGAGCCCCCCTAAAATAAAAATCCTAAAATCGCCCCTGGTCATCAACAAACTTCAATTTGTAAGTGATCAACCCAGAACTGTATGCTGATCAATTTGATACCTTATTCTTTTTGTAAAGGTCCTCAAGGTAAAGTATACTCCGCAGGTCTGTTCTGTTATTGACGCTTGAATGAGTTCGTGGAAGCTCTTCATCCATGCAAGCTATTGTTTTCTTGAGGCCCTGCAAAAACATTTCATGATACATCCAGTAAACATGCACGTTTACAGCAAAATGTGACATAGTAAGTCTATCACGTGTATTTAAAACACAAAGTATGCGATATGCATTTCATTCCAGTAGTATGTTAACTTAAGCAGCACAGGAGCAATGTTGTAGTAGTGAGTCAAAATACCATGTAATACACAATTTAGTGTTTTTCGTTGAAATAGAATCAGCTGAAAGACACCAGTCTGTTTAAGTTACCTACCTTTCGACTGAGATACTCCCGTACTAGAGACGCAGAAACATCCTCCACATCTTTGCCCATCGCACAACACAGCAGCGCTGAAATAACGTTATAGCAAACTTGCTAGCTCCGGTTGTAAACAACACCAAACTGCACACGCCTCAAATACTGTTGGACACAATTTAGGTAATATTTTCATGTATACCACATTTTCAGCTTGAAAGTTTAATTATTTGTCATTTCTTTGAGGGTTAAATTCTGTATGATGAGGTAAAGATAGTTGCGACGCTTGCTAACTAGCGGTCTAGCTTTTCGCCTTGTTGCTATAGTTACCATCAAAATGTTGTTGGTGAGTGCATGGGTAAATGACGCAGCTGCGCCTCCGTGCGGATAAAACATGTGTTACGTATTTTTGACGTATTTACAGTTTGTTTTCACTTTTATTTACACGTTTCAGTTTGCTTCATGACACAAGTGAGAAGTGGCTACAAAAAGCTATTTCAATGTAAGGGTGGAGAATATTCTGTTCTAGCGACAGACAGGTATGGAAAGGTTTTTTTTTTATTTTGATGAGCAGTAAGGTCATCTCATTCATTTATTCATTCATTCATTTTCTTTTCGGCTTAGTCCCTTTATTAATCAGGGGTCACCACAGCGGTATGAACGCCAACTTATCCAGCATATGTTTTATGCAGCGGATGCCCTTACAGCTGCAACAGATCAGTGGGAAACACCCATACATACTGATCCACACACATATACTACAGACAATTTAGCTTACTCACCTATAGCGCATGTCTTGGACTTGTGGGGGAAACCGGAGCACCCGGAGGAAACCCACGCGAACACGGAGAGAACATGCAAACTCCACACAGAAATGCCAAATGACCCAGCCTGGGCTCGAACCAGCGAGTGCTGTGAGGCGATTGTGCTACCCACTGCGCCACCGTGATGCTCGTAGGGCCATCTCATACGCTAATTATAAGCTAATAATGTTTACAGTTTTTCTTAATTTGAAGAATTGAAAGTATATGAAAAAATCCAGCAAAAACACATGCGCTGAGTAAAGCAAATACAAATCCTTATTTGAGCTGGCTCAAAAGAGGGTTTTTTAAGAAAGGAAAACGATTTGTCAGATCTGTCTGATTTACTCTCACCGGCCACTTTATTAGGTTCAACTTCTCGTTATTGCAAATTTCTAATCAGCCAATCACATGGCAGCAACTCAATGCATTTGGGAATGTAGACATGGTCAAGACAATCTCTTCAGTTCAAACCGAATATCAGAATGGGGAAGAAAAGCGATTTAAGTGACATTGAAAGTGGCTTGGTTGTTGGTGCTGAGACTGCTGATCTACTGGGATTTTCACGCATAACCATCTCTAGGGTTTACAGAGAATGGTCCATAAAAGAGAAAATATCCATATATGTTCTGTGGGCGCAAATGCCTTGTTGATGCCAGAGGTCAGAGAAGAATGGTGTGAGCTGATAGAAAGACAACATAAACTTAAATAACCACTCGTTACAACCGAGGTATGCAGAAGTGCATCTCTGAATGCACAACACGTCCAAGCTTGAGGCGGATGGGCTACAGCAACAGAAGATTACACAGGTGCAGCTTCTGTCAGCTAAGATCAGGAATCTGAGGCTACAATTCACACAGGCTCACCAAAATTGGACCATAGAAGATTGGAAAAACGTTGCCTGGTCTGATGAGTCTCGATTTCTGCTGCAACATTTGGATGGCAGGGTCAGAATTTGGCGTCAACATGAAAACATGGATCCATCCTGCCTTGTATCAACGGTTCAGGCTGGTTGTAATGGTGTGTTGGATATTTTCTTGGAACACTTTGGGCCCATTATTACCAATTGTGCATCGTGTCAATGCCACAGCCTACCTGAGTATTGTTGCTGACCATGTCCATCCCTTTATGACAACAGTGTACCCATCTTCTGATGGCTACTTCCAGCAGGATAACACACCATGTCATAAAGCGTGAATCATCTCAGACTGGTTTCTTGAACATGACAATGAGTTCACTATACTCAAAGGGCCTCCACAGTCACCAGACTTAATCCAATGGAGCACCTTTGGGATGTAGTGGAACGATGGATGTGCAGTTGACAAATCTGCAACAACTGCGTGATGCTATCATGTCAATTTGGACCAAAATCTCTGAGGAATATTTCCAGAACCTTGTTGAATCAATGACACAAAGGATTAAGCCAGCTCTGAATGCAAAAGGGGGTCCAACCCAGTACCAGTAAGGTGTACCTAATAAAGTGGCCGGTGGGACCTTTTATAGTCTTTTCACAGAAAAAATACCATAAAAACAGCCAACACCACTCAAAGATGGTGAAGTTTATTATAATTTTGTACATAACACAAACATTCTGCCTAAAACCTAAAGTCACATCTTGCTAACCTACATACACAGTCCATACATTTCCTTGACTAGATTGTAACATAAAAACATTTGGGGTTATGAAAGCTCCATGTGTACATTTATATTCAAAACTGTCAATACTCAGATCATAATGTGGAAAAGACAAACATCTGAGCCTGAACAGAGGTGCTTAAAGGAATTTTTTAAAATGTAACCACATTCCCATTTACAGATACTAAATCAAACTAAAGTTACCTCTCATTCATTCAGTAATGTGGGTATGAAAACCTTCCTCAACGTCACAGTGGGTATATGTCGTACATGATAAAATGTATTTAACTAGGTTCAACTGTGCTACTTTAGAAGACTATGGGAACGGTATCTGTGTTTTGGCACAAATTCATCCCAAATACGGAGGTTTGTTTTGTTTTGTTAACAGTAAGTGCAGCATCTAATGTAAACAACAGATTGCACTTCATCATTGAGCGTATCTTTGGGAGGAATGGCAAAAAAAAGAAAAGAAACACCGCTCCTTCCTCCTCGGTTTTTGGCCCTACCGTGAGAAATGAACTTTATAAAAGAAAAGAAAAAACAAAAGTCTGGGAAAGTCCAGAGAAGGAGAGCATCAGTAGTCCTCAGCTGGAAAGAGAAAGACAAGGAGACAGAGAGACACAGTTTGATTAAGAAGAAGAAGAAGAGGAACCAAGTAGAAATGAAGCATGCGATCCATTCATGGTTAGTGACGCCATAGGAAATCCCAGCATGCAGTTGGTTAGTTGACACGGAGAGCAGCTTACTTTCAATGGTAAGAATGCAGGTGCTGGCGGCGGTGCCTCGGCTGTTGACGGCTTTGCACATGTACTCTCCTTCATCCTCAGGAAACGTTTCTGGCAGGTACAGGCAGTAGGTTTCACCTCTCTCGATGTACTGATAATCTTCAGAGTCCGGCAATGGCTCACCCTCAAACCACCAGGTGACCTCTGGTTTGGGTTCTCCTGTGATCTTCACTGTAAACCGCACAGGCTCAGCGTCTACCACAGACTGGTTCTTTAGGGGCTTTTTAAACCATGGAGCACCCGACCTGGCATGGTCCTCTTCGTCCTCGTAGGCAGCAGAGCCATTGATAATACTTCCCTCTTCTTCCTCCTCCTCATCCTTTTTCTGACAAGACACATGACAAAGTGTTTTACACTGGGAAAAATACAGCAAAACAACAGAAATCACAGGCATGCAGCTTTGTCATGCATTATTGTTGACATCATGTCCATGCTGGTCCGCCATTTAGCTCTTAAACAAAGCAGCCCATGAGAGGTTTACTTTTTGGAGAGCGGCGTCAATTTCCTGTTGCTCGAATTGCATCCTTTGTAATTTCTGCTCTTCAATTTTTTTCTTCTGCTCCTCTTCTCGGGCCTTTGCCATTTGTTCGAACCGTGCACGCATGTCCACTTTCTGTCTGAATGGGACGTCTTCTGCTTTAGCTGGGGAAGTTTTGTCCTCATCTTCATCCTGTGGAAGAATGAGGAAAAGTCTTCATTTCAAAGCTCTTTAGCTTGTATTAAAAACTGAGGCATTCCCTTGCTCGTTTACCTCCTGACAGCGCTCAGCCTCTCTCTCCTTGATTTGCTCATCAATTTCTTTCCGTCTTGCTCGTTCCTCTTCGATCTTCTTCTGGATCTCCTCCTCTGTGAGCTGCTTGATCTTCTCAAATTTGGATTTCAGGCTTTTGGCCTGGATGGAGCCAGTTCGCTTTAACTTGGTTAGCTCCTCGTACTCTGCGCTCACCACCTCAGAGCTCTCATTAATCTCCTCCTAAATCAAAGCATGGGAATTTTAATTATAAACACATAAGTAAGTTGGAAAGTGAATGATCATTTGATTGGTATGTAAAGCTGACCTCGCCCATCTCTTGTCTCAACTGTTCAAACTCTTTCTTCTCCATCTCCATTTTCTGCCGTCTGGCCTCCTGCTTGCGCTTCCGCTCTGCTTCCTCCTTCATCTTCAGCATCTCCTCAAAATTGATCTCTAGCTTTCCTGGGTGCAATCCTTCCTGTGACTCCGTGCGCACCAGACTTTCATCATCATCCAGCACCTGTCGTCAGAATAAGACACACGTCATCAGTGAACGGCATTTACTGTGATTTTAACAGATTGTTCATGTAAATAGTGTTTTTCAGAATAGGAACTGAACATGCCAATGTGTTATTAAAACAAGCATGAAATACAATGTGCAAAGCTAACAAGAAATGTTTTCAAAATATAATATTCTGCCAAAGTTGTCAAAGTTTTCAACAATGATTCTTCTGGTAACAATTATAGAATGTTTATCCAGAGTTATCTGGCCTTTAAAAATAGTTCTCAAAATGTTATGACAAAAACATTATTTATGGATATTTCATAGTCCTTTCTTCTGAAACATTTAGTTAAACATTTTCTAAATGTTAAAACTTACTTCCAGAACTTGTTCAAAGACCATTTAAATGTAAGATTGCCATATTATTATTAATGCATTTCCAAAATGGAGTGTTCACTCAATTTACATTTAAAAAGGTTAACTAGGGCTGCACGAGATTGGAAAAATCTGATATTGCAATATTTAAATTTTCTATGATAAATATTTTTGATATGAATTAGGGTTGTCGCAATACCATTAATTCACATTACGATACTGTAAGAGCTGAATTATCGTAATACTAAGTAGTATTGTGATACTGTGATTCATAACTCAAATCTATGAAATAAAGAAAATAGTCAGAAATACTATATTTTATATGTTGTAATAGGCCTACTTGAATTTAATTCACAATTCCCTTATTATTGAAAATGTATTTGCACATCACTTCACCTAAAATGCATTAGTTGTTTATTTTGTAGATATCTGACCAACAAAAAATACTTTAAAATAAAGTTACAAATTATACCGAACGAAAATCAGTACAAAAAGAGCAAATTAGGCTATATGAAGTGTTCAAAAATTGTTTCAATGTTTTCTATTGCTTGTTCAGGTTTTTCATCTATTGTTTTTTTTTCAGTCTTATAAGGTAAGAATCCTAAGTAATTCAGAATTTCACTTTGTGAGTCGTTCTTTATAAGAGAATGTTGCGCTCGTTGTAGCTACTAAATCATATTGAGAGGAACAGAAATTAACCAATTCAGATGTGCGTTCGAACTGAAGCATCAGAAAACGTGTAATAGGCTACCTCAAAATGCGTGAATTCCAGACAGTTTTGCAACCTTAAAGTGCTCCACAGACTATTCAAATAAAATAGTCTATTGTTGCACAAGCGTGTGAGCATTTTTAGGGACTTTCCACATGCAACATTATGTATTGTAGATAGACCGTTAATGACGATACTACCGTTTACAAACTAAAGTGGCACCGCCAGTATTTTGGAGCCATAGTATTGCAATACTACCATAGTACTGGTAAACCGTGCAACCCTAATATGAATACAGTTTCACAGGATAGTTTGAATAGCACTACTTGATGCTTTTTCTGGGGAGTCTATCAGTATTCAGGTACAGAATATTGGTACAAATTTCTTACTTTGTTTTGTCTTGTTTCTAGTCTAAATGTAAAACTTAAAAAAAAAAAACAAGTAAAATATTGTTTAGTTTTCACCATCAAAAGAAATAAGTGAAAAATAAGAGTTTTTTTGCTTGTTTTAAGGAAATTATCTGCCAGTGCACTGGGTGAGTGAAATACTCTTGTTTTCGCTTTGAAATGTAGATATTTAGACTAGAAACAAGACAATTTTTTTTTTGAAAGAGATGTTTTTTAAATTCCATGTAAATACTGTGATTAAATACAATTCTGTAGCTCCTGGTCAACTATAATTCAGACTGGACATTGCATATCTTTGCGATGTGACTATTGCAGGTGCGCACATTGCAATATCGATGCTGAAACAATATATTGCAGCCCTAATTTGAACAGTCAGAGAACATTCAGAAATAATGTTTTGATAACTTAAAAATGCTCTCTGAACATGTTTTTATATTTGTGGTTATTACTCTACAGGGTTGTGTAAAATGCAGTATTTAAGAATTGACATGTTTGTAATTGGAATCAAATCCATAGAAAGACGAACTGCAACAGTTAATCATTTTAGAAGATGACATGTCTTTTCTATCTTTAATCAGTTAAAATATCGAAAAAGTGTGATTGCCTGATGCAAAGCACTATAGATTATCACTTAGTCTGTGACAAAACTCACAAAGCAAAATTAGGCAAAATGAATGCTAAAGTAAATTAGTGAGAAATGAATGCTATGTATATGACCCTTTTCAGACTTGTTTTGTAAGAAAACAGTTTTTAGTTTTTGAAAATAGCTTAGAATTTTAATGTCAAAGCTTCACTTTTTATGCCCTGTAATCAATCACTGTAGCAATGCTTCTCTTTATCAGGATGTCAGATTCTGTTTGATAAAAAGATTCTTACTTCTTTATCTCCACATCCAGTCAAATTATCCTGATCCACTCCAGGGCTCTTAAAGACACAACGTGAAAAGCATAACAAACAAGCACTGCAGCAGGTATACCATGTGAGCACACTGGTCATTTAAACGTGTGATGTGCTTACATTAATATATGAACTGTCATTAGAATCCTTAAGTTAATGTGCTAAAATTAACACTGGTTAAGAGCTAGCTAAATCACATGTGCTCAATGGTATAAATATTATGAGCAGATTAAATTACAATTAGCATGCATAACCGAGAAAAAAAATGTTTAAACTTTTGTTGTAATTATTATTTACCAAAACAGCAAATATATAGTTTCACTAACACAATTACAGTGCTCAACATAAATGAGTACACCCCATTATCCATTTATCAGTGAATATAGGTAATATATTTGTGTGCATTTGAACAAAACATATTTATTAAACAGAAATATTTAATAAAATAAGATTTTAGTCATCGAACATCTTTAGAAACAGAAAGATAATACATTTAAATTCATGCAAAATATTGGAGAAAATAAATTACAAACATACAAATTACAAAAATTCTACAAAATTGTATACATTTTTGGTTTCTCTTGAGGGTGACATGGTGGCTCAGTGGTTAGCACTGTCGCCTCGTGGAAAGAAGGTTGCTGGTTCGAATCCCGGCTTGGTCAGTTGGCATTTCTGTGTGGGGTTTGCATGCTCACCCCGTGTTGGTGTGGGTTTCCTTTGGGTGCTCCAGTTTCCCCCACAGTCCAAAGACAAGCGGTGAATTGAATATACTAAATTGGCCGTAGTGTAGATGTGTGAATGAGTGTGATGTTTCCCAGTACTGGGTTGTAGCTGGAAGGGCATCCGTTGTGTAAAACATATTGCTGGATAAGTTGACGGTTCATTCCGCTGTGGTGACCCCTAATAAATAAAAGGACTAAGCCGAAGGAAAATGAATGAATGAATGGCTTCTCTTGAATTTTATCTAACATAAATTTGGGTGTACTAATTTTGCAGCGTTATAATAAATTATTTTGATAGATTAGCTCCAGATTTAGCTTTAGTACTGACTAATTTAATATACTATGTGCACAAATATAATATTGTAAAGCTTCTTATAGCAAATATTAATTTAAATGAGAGATTTGTGGGGGGTGTACTCATACAGTATATGTTGAGCACCGTACGTTAAATATAAGTGCATTAAATGAGTTAGTGCATGCAAACACACTGCACATGAACAAATACAGCCTGTTAGATGTCATGGATGTCCTACCATGCTCTTTCGAGCTTCAGCGAAAAGTCTTTTCTCCTCTTCCAGGCGTCGCTTGGCCTCCTCCTCTTTGCGTTTCTGCTCCTCTTCTTGTCTCTGTCTTTCCAAATCCTCAAAGCTAATGGCCAACTTCCCGGGTTTGGCCCCGTCTGAGTTGATCATGGCCAGCAGGATGTCATCGTCACTATTTATAACCTGCGAGTGAATAGATTATGTTTGCGGAAAATTAGCTAGTCAAAAGTTTGATCTGGCATCTGGCTGACATCTTTAACATTGCCAAGTCAACAAAGCCTTATCTCTCTGATTTTCGATCGTAGGTGTTATATTGAAAGCGGAATATGTCTTGCATGCTTTTTTATGACATTTTTGTTATCATACTGAGCAATTTATGTCTGTTTAGTATTGTTCTTTCCAATAAAATGGAATCATGCTAAAATTATGGTATCAGAAGGTCACACTGATAAAGTATGCATGGTTTCCAAACAAACAAACAAACAATCATAATTTTACTATGGTAACTTTTTACGAGCACACAAACTGACCATGCTCTTTCTGGCCTCAGCAAAGGCCTTTCTTTCCTCTTCAATGCGTCTTTTCCTCTCTTCCTCAACCCGCTTATGTTCGTCTTCCAACCTCTGTCGTTCCAGTTCTTCAAAACTGAGTCGAAGTTTTCCTGGTCTGAATTCTTCTTTCTCTCCATGTGTTTCCTGATTGTCCTCATCTTCCTGACCCTGTGATAAACCGTACATTTTTATTCAGATTACACATTAACAGTGCATACAATTTGCACAATTAGCATAAGCGTAAATAAATACATAACAAATAAAGCAGTGTATGTATGCAATCAAATATTAGAGCTTTCCTCAGAACTAACTTGAGGGCACCTATTTTACCCTCTTTTTAAGATAATAATATATATAAGATTTTTAAGATAAGCTCTTCTGTGTCTCCAGAATGTGTCTGTAAAGTTTCAGCTAACAATATCAGATTATTTATTATACCTTTCTGAATCTAGGATATTTGTCCTGTTAGGACTTTGTAGCTGTTTTTGTTGCCTGTGCCTTTAATGCAAATGAGTTAGTTCTCCCCGCACACTGTTTCCACATGCGTGTCAGAGACATACTGTAGAGATCTTTCTGTATTGCTCTGTGTAGCCTTCATGTAGGTAAACAGCACAGTGACAGACAATAATTAAGCAGAAATCCCTTACTACAGTAAGAACTTTCCCAATGGTTATTTGATTGTCAAGTTAATTTAAGCCTTTCTGCAACAATGGGTCACTCACAATGTCGCACGAGCGAGCGCACACACACACACACACATTCAAATTTAGCTTTGCACCGTTTTTGCATGGCAAATGTGACACGATACACGTTATTATACACTGCTGTATGAATATCCTTTATGTTAATGTACAAAATAAACCTGATTTAGGTTCACAAACCGGGATAGAAGCATATTCTTTTAGAATTGTACTGACACTATGCGGCTGTGGTGATGAATTACAGCGATTTTACTGTCTTTATTACACACATGCAATGTTTTAAAAACGTTTTAAACTTGTAAAACTCATTCTTTTAGGTGCAAATGATCACAGAGAGCTGAACAGATCTTATAATCCCAGTTGCTTTGTGCAAGTCCTGTCTTGTGGTTATGATTATACGCGTTACTTCGGAGACATGTTAATATGTGTCTGTCAATCAATTCATTGAGTGGGGAAATCGCACTCCTACGTCACGTTGCAGTGGGCCACAAAATCGCAGGGATTTGGAATCCTACATAGATCCTAACACCAGGAAATAAAAAAAAAGACTTATTGTGTTTCTATCACTCCAATATGACCGTGGACACACTATAGCTATACATAGTTCTGTCTAAACAGCTTACAAAAGTTGATTTTGCATCATAGGTTCCCTTTACTGAACAACCTTTATGTTGTTTTTAACTAATTGGTCTTAAAGGTCCCATGAAAATAAAATAAAGTTTTTTAGATGTTAGTATTAGTATTGCTTGTTTTTAGGATATCTTTAGGCTAGTTCACACCAAAACAGTACCAAAATTCACATTTAGGAGATATAAAACTGATATAAACATGTAAGTTTGTCACTTCGCCTAAATGGATTAACGGCTTTATTCATGTCACATACTTCAAATCGGGACCAATCAGATACTCTCTAGTATCTTACATGCCCCGCCCTCTTCAAGATGCTTCAAATTTGATACACTTGTGCTCAACCACTCTCAGTGGCAGAGCGGTGATAGAGCAAAACGCTATTGGCTGTTTTTTTAAAGGGGAAGAGCTACACTATGTCCCACCCTCTCTTTATGTTTCGGTTGAGATTACATCAAACATTGAAAAAAAATGCACATTTCAAAGCACTTCATGGGACCTTTAAGGTTATTTTCCGCAAATGTTCTGTATGAAATAATGAATAAATTCTCATTTAGCATTATTTAGTACGTGTGCTCGCATGAACTAATGCAATGTTAATGATTGAAATTTTGAAGCCAGACTAACTATTGTGACACATTTTGTTTAAAAAAAAACAACACTATAGTTTATAGTGGTCAATATATGAAGTGGATCTAAAATGTTTTTCAAAATTGACAAGAATGTGTGTAGTTTATAGTGTGTTCATACAGATTTCTGTCCCTCCATTGAAGGTCAATTCACTAAAAACTCTGACTTCAAAATGTTTGATTAAAAGATAATCCAAATAAAATCAAGGGACAGGAATTTTCTAAGACTTGATTAAAAATATCTTAATTTTGTGTTATTGGTAGGAATGAATTTGTAATGAGTTTGGACAACATGAGGTTGAGTAAATAATGATGACATAATTAGAATTTATTAGTGAACTTACCCCTTAAAAGCCCAAATGTAAATTAGTTTATACAAAATATACCCACCATGCCCAGCTTGGCCTCTTCAAAAGCTTTTCTTTCCTCTTCCAATCTTCGCCGGGCCTCTTCCTCCGCCTGTTTTCTCTGCTGCTCCTGTCTCTCTTTCTCCTGTTCCTCAAAGGTCAGACGCAGTTTTCCAGGAGTCACCTGCTCCTTCTCTTTGGGTTGAGGCTCTCCATCGTCCAGCTTTTTTAAAGATTGAAGTATTTTTTTAATCATACATTGTCAAAACGAAAAACATTTTTTTTATAGTACAGTCCACATTGCTATTTAAAATACTTACCTGTTCAACAACGGAGCGACGTTTAGACTCTCGGACGGACCGTCGGTTTTCATCATACCGCTTCATCTTCTCCTCTTCGGTTCGCTTCTTTAGTTCCTCTTCTCGGCTCTTCTCCATGTCCTCAAAGTTGATTTTGATCCTTCCTGGGTGTTTCTGCGATTTCGCAGGCACCACTCGCACCAAAAGACTGTCATCGCCTTCCTGCGAAAATTCAGAATTATAGAAGCAACAGATAAAATGCCGGTTTTATCATTTAAAATATTATGAAATGTTAACTTCCTGTTTTTCATAAAACCAGAAACAAATGTGAGGTCTAATCTGAAGCAAAAACAAATGATTGCGTTAATATTTGACCTGCAACATTTCTGCAGTCAAACAGCCAGACAGGCTTCAGATAAGGCCTGACAGCAGAAGACATTCTTCTGGAGCAGTTGTGTTCGTTTGTGTCATACTAGACAGAGATACGGGACTGCTAATTCAGTCAGAGAGCACAGCCTGCAAGTGGTGTGGGAAACAGTTGCCAGTCACATGTTGTCCATGCTTATTAACCCTGGCTCCAGAAAGTGTGGCATTCTTCCTAAATTTAACACCCACTTCCATGTTGTATATAAATTGAAATGCCTTTGTAATGAACAATGCGCCATTTGCAAATATTTCACATATTATTCAGCTATTTTTACAGATGGTTACAGATGGGGTGTATTTATTTGTATTAGTAAAAAAACTGTAATAATATCTACCATTTTTATTGCATTTAAAATAACATAATACATGTAATTTATTTCTCTGGTGACAGCTAAATCTTCCTTACTCCAGCCTCCAGTGTCAAGTAATCTTTTATTTTAAGCAATCTCTACAATGTGAAGATTTACAGTATTTCCTTATAATTTCAGCACTGAAAATGGTATATATGTACAAAAAATTATTAATATTTTTTTAAGTAACTTAGACTTGTCATAGCATTTACATACTGTTACTCTCTGATTATTTGAAGTGCTTCTTTTATCCTCACTTTGGATAAAAGTGTCTGCTAAAAGAATCTATGTAAATGTAAAAAATTATGATTTGCATTTTATGGTTATGTGTTTGAGTAAAACCAAAGACTATAGAATACACAAGACATGTCACTCGTATCTTTTTGAATGGGGAAAAGTGTAACGGTCAATATGGTGAATTCAACATCCAGATCTTTTTGACTAACTGCATCTCTGTTTAATGTTTAATGTTTATTGCCTTTTCTTTTTTGTATTTAATTTTGTGTTGTCACTCGTCACTTTATGTACACTGAAAGCTTCTGTTGCCAAAACAAATTCCTTGTGTGTGTGAAGCACACTTGGCAATAAAACTGATTCTGATTCTGATTCTGATTCTAAACCTCCGCCTACTAGTACAGGAGCCAATCATCGATTGATATATGGCAAATAAATCCTGCCTTCAAGTAGTACAGGAGCCAATCATCGATCGCTATAGACTGACAATACTCCAGAGAAGGGGTTTAGACATGAGTTTCTGCAGATTTTGTGTGAATTGGATGTTTAGAAATGAAACTAAAGGCACAGTTGTTGTTTAATTTTATTAGTGATTCCTAAAATGAAATTCAATCGTAAGCTTGGCGAGCAGTTTTGGAGAATTTGATGTTTCCCCATTCAAACAGAATGCCCTAGCATACTGCCCGAGAGGTGTTTCAAAGATGGCCGCCGAGTGAAATTACTTGCCTTAAAGGGACTTTGGTAAAACATAATCAACGTGATGACATTTCTTTCCAATTTAAAAATGAAAAGGTCACAACTATTAAAACATTCGTTATTCTGACAAATAGTCATTTTCTAGAGAAAAAAAAACTAAATTACAATATTCTTATCGGAAATTTAAAAGAGGAGTTATCAGACCTTTATAGATTATAACAAATATTAACAAACCCATACATAATAAATCAAGTTAATTCAGAGAAATGGATAACATATAATTGTGTATTAAGTAGCACTGCACAATGTATCCTTTGAGCATCGATATCGCTAGGGATGCACGATATATCGGTAGCCACATCAATATCGGCCGATAAATGCAAAAAAAAATTAAGCCAATATGTTTATGCAGATAGATTACGTAATTATACAGAACTGCCTGTCTCGTGCATGTGTGGGTTAAACTGGTTCAGACTCGTCCATATGCATAAATTTTCCAGTTCAGCTGCACTATAAAAGAGTTTTCTTGACATTGTTTATTCCTTCAAAGTCCGTCCTTTCTTTGTGTGGTATTGCTGTGCGTTAATAAACGGTTTAAATTTAATGGTTTAAATTGCCTCAGGAAAACTAATAAATGTGTAAACATAATAGCGGTGATGTACACATGCTAAACAACTCGTTGGGTTGTTTGTTATCTAATACGATTATTTGTTATTATCAACCCGTTGCTGGCGTTTACTGGTTTGTTAATTAAATCCCATTTTGTTATTTAACCTATTATTTTTATGCAACAGTCAAGTTGAATGTTAATTTGCTATGCAAAGAAAAAGAAATCATTTATTTTTGACATGCTGATTTATGTGCAATCGTGAATATAGGTCTATATAATTACCTTGCAGTTTTGAAACTGAGTAGGCCATTCAGTTCATACTTTTATGAAGTTTTTAAAATAAAATCAGTTGTTCACTGTACTGTATAGAAATATAAAATATTTATATTTATCAGCTAATATATCGGTTATCGGTCTCCAAATCTTAGAAGTTATCGGTTATCAATATCGGCCAAAAACTCCATATCGGTGCATACCTAAATATCGGAATGTGTGTGTCTGCAATAGTCACATCGCAGGATATGCAATGTTGAGTTGGGATTATAGTTGTCCAAAACCCAGAGGTAAAACACACTAGATTTGTGGAGACACTGCAGAATTTAACCACAATAAAGTGAAACTTTATCATCTGCTTGTGTTTTTAAGGCTTGTGACTGTGAGCACTTTAAAAGAGTTTAAATCATTTTAGTTGAGCATAAAGAAGTCCAATAAAGATAAATTTTATTGAATAAATGATATGATGAAGACTATACAAATGTTGATTATTCAACTTCTGTTACTCTTTCCAGAAAACCGCATGGTTTATTTCACTGTGATATTTGCTCCATTGTGTTTATTTATGACTGTAGATAGTTTATCATATTTATATAATAAATTACATAAAAATATATTTTTATTTCACTCCCCTACAAAATTATCCTAATCAATATGAAGTAATGACTTGGCAATTAGAGCTATTTAAGGCATCAGGTGAAATTGTATTTATATGGCATTATATATTACAGAGAAAAAAAAATATTGCAATGTCAATTTTTACCAGTATCATTCACCCCTGGTATTAAGTGCTTAGAATATATGAGTACACCCCTCACTGATCTCTCTTTTAAATTAAGATTTTCTATAGGATGCTTTAGAATATTATATTTGTGCATATACATCAGATTCGTCAGTACTGAAGCCAAATCTGGAGCTAGTCTTACAAAAAAACTTATGATGACGGTCTAAAAATGAGTATACCTAAATTTATATGTCATGATAAATATTAAGTCCAAATTTTAAAAAGAACAAAATCAAAAGAAACAAAAAAATATACAAAATTTTGAAGAAATTTCTAACTTTAACAAAATAAATAGCGGTTGAATCGTTAATAAAACGAAGACATGCAGTGTTATTTTACATTTGATTATTGAATCACTGTACACCTAAATACAGTTCGACTCATCGAAAAAAAACAATCAAATGCTGTTTATTTAATTGGTATTTTTTTTCTTTATTGAATTTATCTACGCTTGTAGATTGTTTCTTATATTTTATGCATACGTACTTCCCTACACTATCATCCCAATCTAAAATGATCAATTCTTTCCAATAGATATTCAACTCATTTATTGAAATTGTATTAATATTGCAATACATATCGCAGAATAATAAAATATCGCAATGTTAGATTTTTCCAATATCGTGCAGTGCTACTATACATATATGTTCTGTTATTGTGATTCTACACGATCAAGCCTTTTCAGGATTTAATTACACTTCTATACATTGCTACGACAGCTTTTAAAATAGCACTTTAGATTCCATGTCAGAGGATTACCTGAGTGATTACAGATACTTTGCTGGAGATTTTCTAATAGTAGACCTGATAAAGCAGCCGCCTGCCAAGTCGCATTAAAAGCATCCCGGTATCGTGCCTGCAATCGCAGTCTGTTATCCTGACACACTGCCTCACCTCCTCGGCTTTCTTGGCCAACTCCTTCTGGATCTTGGCCTTCTCGATGGCCTCCTGCGTGGCTCGCTTCTTCCTCTCCTCGTCTGTTCGCTTCTTCTCCTCCTCCTGCCTCTGTTTCTCCATCTCCGCAAACTTCCCCTTCACGCTGCCTGTGTCAATAGACAGAAAGCCGACAGTTGGTGCTTATAGTGGGATTAAAGTGCTGTTACAATGATTGCTCCGCTTCAATCCCAAAGTCAAAGGCAGAAATCCCATCTGTTTGGCCCTACCTGTGATCTTGGGAACATAGGATTTCTCTATCTTTGTGGGTTTCACCTCTTCCTCTTCATCGCTAGAGGCAAGGAGCTCCTTTATCTGTGGAGGATCCGACAGTTGTTGTGAGGTTAGCCGTTTTTATCCAGGATCAGAAACCATGCTGGTCGTTGCAAGCAGACCTTAATCCTTGTAAGACACAGGCACATATGACCTACAGAGGCGGATGCTGATTGGGCCGTCAGTCGTGACATGAGCAGGGGATCAGTGGAGTTTGCATGCAGCAGGCAAGCATCACAGGGACTGTTTTACTGATTAAAGGCTTTTTTTTTTAGTGTGTCCTTTTAAATATCTGCAATCGGGTATTGATGCATGCTTGATCTTACTCTAACACTTTATATACACAGCAAGCAGCATCTTCATCAAGCTCAAGATGTGTTGTTAGTGTCAGAGTGGTCAGTGGATGAAGTGATAAAGGGGGTTTCTTTACTGACCATTTGTTTCCTGCGACCGTACTCTCTCTCTTTAACATACTGCTCCCTGCGCTTCTTCTGCTCTTCCTGACTTCTCTTTTGGTTTCTCTCTTCTCTAGCTTTCTGCATGGCCTCAAATTTGTTCTTCACGTCTTCTTTCCCCAACTTGGGAATGTAACTCCTCTGCACAGGCTTTGATGTTTTGAGCAGTTTCTTCAGTAGAAAGAGAAAAGGAGGCATGCGAGAGAGTGTTAAAGGAGAAATGGAAAGTTTGTTATTGTCTCTTTTTATTATTAAAATAAGTATGTGTGTTTAACTTGACTTTGTGTAGTTAGCTGTTACCTGTAGTTTTTATTATTATTTTAATATGGCTCAGAGATAAAAAAAAGGGTGTTTCAAGTATTAAAAAAATAAAAGTTACATACAACTAAATATATTTTTTCTGTATTTTAGAATGCATCTTGTTTTACCACTAAAATATCATTCCATCAACCGTTTTCCTATCAAATTTAATCTTTTATAAGATTATAAATGACAAAACATTGCAATTACAGATATATATATATATATATATATTACTGTTAACTATTTTTGTAAATTACACAGTATTTAACTGTAATATAAACTGTAATATAGGGCTGACATTGTGGGCTCTACGATAGGCGCAAAGTCCAAGGCTCATGGCGCAAAAGCATTAAGGGCATGCCTAAATCCACTTTTGGTATTTTAAGGACAGAAAAATACAGTTTCAGCCCTGGCACATGTCTAACAGGGTTGTGCTTATTCTCTTAATGAGTTATGGGTGTGTTTTGAGCATAACGTGCATTAAACCAATCAGAGTCTCATCTCCCATTCCCTTTAAGAGTTAGTTGCGTCACGCCATGGCACATTTACATGTCGGACTTTGTAAGTGGAAAAACTGAATGAACAAACTGAATACTTCGCTGGTGAGAAAACTATCTGCGAGAGGATAAAAAACAAGCCTCCTCCATTTGGCCCCTTTACTTTCTCTTTACTTTTACAATTTACTTTACTCTTTTACTTTCGTATATTAAGGAAACGGTGTTGTACGCACTCAACCGAAGACAGTTCTAATTTCCAGCAAACAAATAAATTAGCAATAATAACAAAGTGTGGTCAAAAAAACTAAGTTATATTTAAACACACGTCCTATTTTTATGTCCCATATGGTGATGCAGACGTCTCCAAAACCTGACAGGTGGACAAATCTAAACAGTTTTTATTAAACCAAATATAAATATGCATATAATAAATAAAACAGCTAATAATAATTACATTACACAAATGCAAATTGTCATGAATAAACTGAAAAAAGCCCCCCTATATATAGAAGGCATGGAGGTTGTGTTTTTTATATCTATGTAGTAAATAATCATTTTTGTAACATTTTAATCCTTTTTTTCATATGTAAAGATATTTGTGTATTGCTGTACATCCTGTGTGTGTTAAGAGTTTGAACCTGCATAGGCGCATAATTAGCGCGCTCTGCGCTGGACTTTAGATCAGCTTTTACTTGGTCAATGGCGCAGTCTATTTCAGTTTCTCAACCAAACAATGTGTCTTAACACACCTCCTTTATAGACCAGCACACCCATGAGTCCACAAAGTGGTGCAAATGGATTTGCTTTTTAAACAATGTGGTGCAAAACATGAAAATTAGGGTTGCGCTGGTCTAAAAATAGCAACAAATCGCGCTAAACTCGTCTTGCGCCTTATTGAGCCGGGTGTATGATAAGGTACTGCAACAAATATTGCAGTATATAAACAATTTCACCAGATGACTTAACCTGCTATTTAGAAATTGTAGGGACATGAATCGTTTATAGAAATGTCAAAAATTATAACTGTTATAAATTATAAAGATAAAGGTTTTGGGGGGAATAAAATAGTGTTCAGGTGCAGAATTTGAATAATCAAATGTAAACTAACACTGCAACAGTCTTTATTGTATATATAAATCAAAATTATTCCTTATTAAAGTTACAAATGGTAAAATGTCTTGTGCCTGAACACTTAATAAAGCCTGTCAGGCCTTAAAAACATGAGGAAATGAAAAACTCACTCCATTTTGGTTTAACTCTGCATTGACTACACAATTCTCATGTGCCCTAAACGATTTCTCCTGGGTAACTATAATCATAACAGAACATTGCAGATCCTGCGATGTGACTATTGTGGATGTGCACATTGTGATATCGATGCTAAAACGATATATTGTCCAGTAATAAAATAAACAGAATTTTACTGTAGTACTAAAGTTGCATTGTGACATACAACACTGTAAATACACATACAACAAGATAACTGGTGCTGTAATGTAAAAACATTATTGTTGCTGTAATTGATTTACAGTAAGTTACTGGGAAACTTGTTAATAGTGTAATAGTGCTGGGTGATGTGACAAGAATCTCATATCAAATATAAGTCATCTTATATCCTGATATATACAATTTATGTCACCATATATATCGTATCATATATACCGTATTACCATATATACCGTATTATTTCTGTAAATTTGATCTTTTTTTGTTTAAATATTTTGACCATGTGTAAGGTCTATTTCTTTTTTTACATTTTAAAGTATATACTCAAATGTGTACTCATTGATATGTGCTCATATTTCTTACTTTATTTAGAACTTCAGAGCAAATGTTTCATTAAAAAGTAGAAATATAAAATAGATATTATTAACATAATTAAAATATCAATCAATAAAATGCTAAATGTAAACACTGTACTTTCAGGATTGCAACTAACTCTCGATCCTGTTATGCATGTTTCGGTCTGCATCCCCATAATTGTGTGTTATTTTATGTTAAATTATGAAAATGTATTTCTGTACAAAATGTATTGTGACACCTTGAAATTAAAGATAGAGCATTTGAAACCAAAGACTTTTTGTTTTGTCCATACGATACACTGTTAACAATTTCCTGTAGAACCTACAGTAACTTACTGGCAGCAGTTCGCCAGTAAATACTGTAAATCAGTAAGAATACTGTATTTACATTTACAGCACCATTTATCTTTCTCTATGTATTTACAGTGTTGTATATCTTTACCTCAAAATATACAGTAATTTTCACAATGCAACTTAATACAGTAACATACTGTATAACTGTCCTACAGTAAAATACAGTTCACATTACAGTTAAATACTGTGTAATTTACTCAAATCATTAACAGTGTATATATTATATTATTGCACAGATAAGTGTTAATAATTAACTTAAATGTATTAATTTGTATTTACTTTAGAAGTAAATTATTGTACTTTATTGTTTTTAAAATATCGATTTACATGTGTAATTCCTTATTGTGCATTCTCAGAAATAAATGTACTGTACGTGAGCTGTCACTGGGGTGGTAGCTTTTCAAGAGGTACAAATTTGTACCTAAAAGGTCCATATTAATACCTTAAGGGTACATATTAGTACCTTAAAAGTACAAAAGTGTTCCTCTTAAAATTTTTAGATACTAATATATACTTTTGAGGTACCAATATGAACCCTTTAAGTTCAAATGTGTACCTTTTGTAAAGGTACCACCACAGTGACAGCTCGCGTACCTTTATTTCTGAGAGTGTGATAGCCTCTTCATACTGTACCTCTTGTTTTAGTGCCACATCTGACATATTTGTGATATCTGTATCATGTGATTCATCAGCCTTTTCC
>CAIGQZ010033059.1:15142435-15182281 GCA_903798205.1 Danio tinwini
ATATAGATTTAAAAAATTACAAGGTCCTAGCCAGTACACTCTAAAAAATGGGTTCCACACAATGCATTCGACTAAATCAAATCGATTAAGTTTACACTTTTAACAAATTTATGTGGATTGAACATGATAAAATTAAGTTGTCCAAATGAAATCTCAAGAATTATGTTGATTCAGCTTATATTAAATAATTAGTTTGACCACGCAAAAAAAAAATATATTTTTGAGTGTATAGACAGAGGGGTTCGGGTGTTTCTGAAAACCTACCCATCACTGACAAAGGTCGAGAATTTGTCCCATACATAAGCTCATTTGTCCTATTTTGACTGCTATGCCATCATGGTGAAAATAACTAATTGAAAAAGGCTTTAAGACCAAGCAGAATCCTCTGTTGGCTGTCTTAAATTCTGTGTGACTTCAGCTAATCAGTTTTGGCCAATTCTTACAAAAATATTTTTCATGAGTCCAACATCCAGTTGTGTAAAAAAACATACAATCTGATGTAAATAAGGTCATCGTTCGCTACTGAGTTGTTTTTAAATAGAGAAAACATTTTACAGGTGTCTTTCATTGTAAATCTTGGACCTTATTCTTGAAGCAAAAAATGACCAATAAAAAGATGTGAAGCACCAAAAGTAGACCATATTAAAACTGATTAGAATACTATTTTGGCAAAAAAGTCAAAAAGTGTGGTTATGATGACCATCTGACGAGCTAATTCAGAATAGTGCTTAAAATGTCACTAAAATGCAGTATTTAAATGTCATAATTAATTACTGGCATAAATAATGTCATAATTGGTCCGTGTCAGAACTGACAACTTTCTGGGCAAAAGTCTCTTAACATTTCACTTCCTGAATCTATAATATTCTATCAAAGGCAAAAACATGAGGTCAAACCAATTTTTGTATATTTTAATAATTTACAAAATGTCAAGATGCATTTTGATAAAAGATAAGGCAAATTTTGGGCGACGCAGTGGTGCAGTGGGTAGCACTGTCGCCTCACAGCATGAATGGCATTGGTTCGAGCCTCGGCTGGGTCATTTGGCAATTTTTCATTTCATGCTGAATTTGTTTTGTGAAAAGTATTGTTTAAATTAAATAAAAACCAAAAACATGCGCTATAGGTGAATTGGGTAGGCTAAATTGTCCATAGTGTATGAGTGTGAATGAGTGTGTATGGATGTTTCCCAGTGATGGGTTGCAGCTGGAAGGCCATCTGCTGCGTAGAACATATGCTGAATACGTTGGCGACCCCACATTAATAAAGGGACTAGTCCGAAAAGAAAATGAATGAATGAATGAATTAAGCTTATGCACAAAACATGGATTTCCTGACTGCATTGTTTTGTTGCTCTTTTCCTTGACTTACCGTAATTGAAATTTTCTAATCATGCAGGAAATGATTCAAAAGAAAAAATCAAAAGATCATGCAAAGACTAATGTGAGGTTGTTGTTTTTTTGCCACTAGCTACAGTTCTGTTTTATTCATGAGCTCCTCTTTGCTTGTTTATTGTTTTTCCTGTCTGCCTCGCTCTCTCTCTCTCATCAAGTCAGCTGTTGTCCTTGCTGGGCATTTATTCTACTACAGGAACAGGTGCAGACCACAGCAGGACACTGGGCAGGGTGGAAAGTTTACAGTCGGTTTGAAAGAAAAAAACGTAACACTCGAAAAATGTGTGTTTCTTGTATATTTCTTTTGCAATTGCTGAAATATGCAACACGGGACCTGATATGAAACCTAAAATCAAGCTTCTGTATATTGGTAATTTATCAAGTAATTTGTGTAACTACAAATGCACAATCATAATTATTACGTTAAAAGACAATGATAACACTAGCATAATATTATTACAGCTTTGAATTTAGATCAAAATGCATGTTGTTACAATGTTCAAGTATTGTTGACAGAACATTAATATCCATTTCTTATCATGGCTGAGGTCTGAAGAGAGCTGTAGTTCCTCTGTATATCTGCTTACAGATAGCTGATATCTTTACTATCGGGTATCTAAATTAAGGCTTGTGAACTGGCTGCTGCCCAGGAGCTCAGAGATGTTGATTTATCAACCTCAAATAACTTTGCTATGATGAGAAAAACCTGATTTGAGTCTGAGATCCTAAATAAATATATGACATAATTATCCCACAGCAGTGATGTGCAAGTTATTTCCAAACTATATAATACTTTACAGACTACTTGTTATCTTTATGTAAAACTAATGTCTTACCTCACAGGATTCCACATCCATACACATTCCTGCAGCATCCCACAGGATTTTGTGACCATTTTCCTTTAGGACTTCTGCCGAACTCTTTACAGGGAACTTGCTAGAATCCTACAAGGAACACTACCACACACCAGTAATGTGTTTAATAATACTTTAATTTACTCAAGCACTAGTCCTGGTTTAAGATAACCCTAACTCTGAATCCAGGTCCAAATATTCTGTAGCTGAACTGAAGTAAATGACTCCCTCCTCTGGTGAACTGTAGAAAATTCATTTCAGTACAATGCAATTTGACACTAAATATTGATGTTTTTTAATATCCTGGATCAGGCTTTGAAAAAATAAATACACTGAAATTGATTTATTGAACATAAATTCTGGTGTACAATAGCAGATCAAATGTCAAAGGCCTCTGAATTATTAACATGATAAGTTTGGCTGAAAAAACCCATTTCTGTTGTACATAATCTAATGTCATTGGATTATTTTTATCCATTCATTAATTTTCTTTTCGGCTTAGTCCCTTTATTAACCTGGGGTCGCCACAGTGGAATGAACTGCCAACTTATTCAGCATATGTTTTACACAGTGGATGCCCTTCCATCTCCAACCTATTACTGGGAAACATCCATACACACTTATTCACACTCATGGACAACGGACAATTTTATCTTACCCAATTCACCTATAGCACATGTCTTTGGACTTCTGGGAGAAACCGGAGCACCCGGAGGAAACCCACACGAACACAGGGAGAACATGCAAACTCCACATAGAAACGCCAAATGACCCAGCCGAGGCTCAAACCAGCGACCTTCTTACTGTGAGGCGATCGTGCTACTCACTGCGCCACCATGCAGCCCGGATTATTTTTATACTTTAGCATTTCAGTATAATTCTAAACACATCACATGTATGGCTGTTTGCTCTAAAATATCAAATGATTTTACCTTTTACATTTTTTAAAGAATGTTTAAGACAAACCCTAGTTGACTGAATTGTATTGCAAAATATGTTCACAATAAAAATGACAAAGTTTTGACAGCTGATATGTTTACGTAGTTTTATAGATGATTTTTGTTTTGTTCCACAGACTGGTGACATCTGTTCTAAAAATGTAATAATGTTGTCATCTAGGTTACAGCACAAAATGACAATTGGTCAAAATTACAAAAAGAAAATCTGATTTTTATATTCGCTTTAGACAGCACAATAGCTATGTTTTAACCTAAAGAGTTAGGAAACAAAATTTGGGAGAATAAACCTGATTATCAGTCAGAACCAATGAAAACATAGATTTTACCAATATGAATATATTTAGATTAATATATTTCTCTTTATTTGAAGGTGTTCTTGGTACAGTGTATCTTTTCACTTGAATACTAAGGCATATTAATAAACTATATGGTTAAGGTTAGAATGCGGAGGTAAGGTGTAGTATTAGTTGCATGTTGGCCTAATTATATACAATTAATTGTAATTACTATAGTAAGCTACATTTAACATGTAACGAGAACACATTCAATCAAATTGTTACCTTTTTATTTAAAAAAATAAAGCTCTAAATGACTATATATCAACATTTTACTAAAACATACTGTACCTAATATGGGTAAAACGCCTAAACACACAGACCAACCTTACTTAGACATATAGGCATTCTGTATATGTATTTACTACAATTAGCAAGATTTCCATAGCGTTAATGAGTTCGCACATATTTGTAAGGTTCCATTATAATAATGACAATAATATCTACTAAATTTGACTGAAATAATGTTTTTTTTGGCAATGTACTGTTTTAACTCTCGCCCCAGGTCGACAGAGGGCGGGAATGTGCCGTACATCCCTACCAAAGAAACTTCCAACCGGAACGACAGAGGAAGAGAAATAGGCGTAAGTGAAGACGACAATTTTGTTGCGACTATACTAGCTGACGTATTCCCCGTTGAAACCCGGTGAATTGTTGTCATTTCCGATCACTTCACCCGTCCGGTGACAGACTCCCTGTGAAAAGCCTTGCTTAGACGGTCAATGGCCGTGAGGCTCCGGCACACGGTATGTTGGCGCACACATACTGTTATCAGCACAGCGAACAGCCAGCTGTCGTTTACACTGCACCGAAACTGACAGCAAGTGCTTGCATACATTGCTGCTTGGTTTTTTACTATGTCAGCAAGCTTTCGGCAGGTATCGCGTGCAGAGTTAATCAGACGTCAGCCAGATAAACACGCGGGAGCGACGCGCGCAACGTTTCCGTTTTACCCTGCAGCTAAAAACCGGACGGTTAGCTGCTATGCTAAAGCTAACGTTTAATGAACAACCAGTGTGTGTTTTCTTTCTCTTTCTCACCCTGTGGGTGATAACGTGCATGGGCGACTATTGTGTAAATCACAGTATGTGCATGGCCTAAAAACGACGAGGAAGTGTTTGTTTTGTAATGAGCTGCTGCTATCTGTGTTGATCCGCGGCTTTCTGTCTTTGTCATCATGTAAAAATAGCGTTGAGTTGTAGCTCTTAAACGGATTTAGCGGCGGCTCGTCGTGCTTTCACGGCGATCAGGAGGCACTAGACACAGGTAACGTAACGGGCAGAACTGTCACTGCTGGACTTTTATAGCTAGGTTTTGCTGGCAGCTTGTGTTTTATGGATGCTTAGCTAGCAGACAGTGCTGAACTGAACCGATCCTGCGCTTTGTTTGTGTTGTCATGATGGGTTGGTTTCTCTTGACAGTTTCAGTTCTTCATGAAGTTGAGGTCGTCGATAAAAACAAAACTACTAACGTAAGGGTTTATGATTTAGTTGGTCGCTGTAAGTGTATATATTAACCTTCTGTAGCATTAAATAACGTTTTAATTTGTGCGCATGTGTGTCAGAGTAGTTTAAGAATGGCATTTCATTCTTTGTATCTGCTTGTGCTGTATTTAATAAGGTGTTAACAGCGCTGTATAGACACATATGATATGTACTTGTAGACAGTTGCACCTGTCATATGACTGGATGGATGAGGTGGTGCAGAACTGTGAGTTGTACACGTGAACGCTGTTCACGTCTAAGGTTTCATCCAGGTCGTTGCCTGTGGTGAGATCGCTGCACACAATACTCTTAAAGGATGCCATCAAACGAGACTTTTAGCTTTGCATTTACACTTGATTCACCTGTGAGCTACCATTGTGTCCTGACAAAGAGCAGTTTTTTTCAGGTGCAGGTATGAAGGCTCAGCTTTCGTCCAGCAGTGCGCCATGTTCACACTGCGGCAGCACAGGCAGAGTCTCCGGCCGGTCTGGTGCATAAGCGACCTTAACCCTGTACAGCCTGACATATGAAATAACAGTTAGAACAGGGAATTCATTCGTTTAAAAGTGTAACAATTTGTTTTTTAAGTCCAACCTCTTTTATAAAGGCTTGCTCATGTCTTGTGTGTGGTGGAGGAGAATAAAACAACACCCGAAAAGCACATTTTTTTTAAAGACAAAGTAAGGCAAAAGCTACAATTAGGTGCTGATTTTGTTCATATGTCCACATATATGTGTGTGTTGTTCATCAGAGCTTTATTACATGCTACAAAGTGCTTATGAATATCAGACACTGCTCTATAATGTTTATGTTTTATTAAAATGACATTAAAATGGATAGTTCACTTAGAAATGAGAATTAGCTTTTAATTTACTCACACTCTGGTCATCCAACACTAAAGTTACTCTGTTTGCTGACATTTACAGTTTTACTAGCTAAAACCGTAGGTCTTGGGTGATAAATGAATGGAAGGCAACCACTACCACCACTTTGAGATTCAAAAACACATAATCAATGCAAAATGAATAGCTGAGACTCCTGAAAATACATTGAGGTATTTTCAAGTATAATGATCAGTCTGTGGAAGAAGCTGAACATATTTTTAAAGCATTATAACTTTTAGTCTAGAGTTCTTTACAAAAGATGCCAATAAAAGCATGTACTGTATTTTAATCCAAATAGTGCTAACCCTGAATGCTGTAAACAAACCATGTCGGCTCACATGTGAGTTTGCCTTTGTTGTAAATAATTGCAGTGCCTAGCACAAAGTGATTTGTAACAATGTTTTATCAGGAGCCACATGGATTAATTTTGTTTTGCCTGTGTATGTTTTCTTAACTCTCGATGTATCATCAAGTGGTGTAAAGTAACAAATTACAAATACTCAGACTACTGTAATTGAGTAGTTTTTCTCAGGAATTGTAATTTACTAAGTAGTTTTAACAATGTTTACTCTTACTTTCCCTTGAGTACATTTTTACTGCAGTATCGGTACTTTTACTCCACTACTTTCCTTCAACCTGCAGTCACTACTTTATTTTTTTCTTGTCTATGGGGATAAAAAAAATTCAGTCCTGTGATTCATGTACAATCAAATCGCACACAGAAGTAAAGAGGTAAATTGCATCATAATGAACTACCTCAATACATGGGCGATTCATAATTGCAGCAAACTGTTTGGTGTTCAAGAAGATGTCCAAATTCTTTACACACATTGACCAAGAGACGGTTTAGATGTATGTCACTAATGAGCTGAAATGGCCTTAAACACTCAGCAGGCACAAGATGTCAACATGATGTCAAATTGACGTTGTACCTCAATGTCTTGGGGACATTGCATTTTGTTTGGAAATAAAAATCAGGTTGATCGGCTACTGATGTCCAACCTAAAATCAACCAAATATCTATCAGATGTTGGATTTTGGTTGCCATACCCCACGAATAAATGTCAGTATTTGACGTCAATATGACGTTGGTTTTTGATGTTGGCATGACATTGGATTTTGGTCACTTTCCAACACAACCTAAAATCAACCAAATATCAACGTCATGTGATGTCGTTATTGGACATCAAAATAACATTGTTCTTACATGTTAACTAGACATTTAATTTTGGTCACAACCTAAATCTAATCTAATATTAACGTCTTATGACGTTGTGTGCCTGCTGGGCAATAACTACACGCACTACAGAATGTTACATTTACACACAGCTTTTAACAGTGTAATACTCACTACTCTTGAGTACTTTTGAAAGGTTTTTACTTATACTTTGAGTAATATTTACAACAGATACTTAGAGTAAACTCTACATTTTTGGCAAATAATGGTACTTTTACTTAAGTATGTTTCATTTTTTTAGTACTCTTTCCACAACTGACCATATTTTTCTTTTTATACACATCATTGTATAATTGCACATAAGGCAACATATTCACTGGCTTCAATTTATATTTAAATGTATCCATTTTAAATACCCTTATTATTTACAACAATATATATTTTTAGTTTTTTAGGTAAATTATCAAGTAAGTCATTCTGTTCAGACTTTTTTTTTTGTTCCTCGTTTTAAAAAATCTGTTGATAAAAGAGCGTTTATGTTTAAGGGTCCAATAGATTGGAATAATTTACCTGCTAACATTCAATCTATTGCAGCATTTAAGGTGTTTAAGAAAAGTTTGCTGTCACATTTTTCTTTGGACTGTATGAGATGAGATGGTACTTCTCAAGGGGTTTATCTTAATGATTACATACACAGATATCTGTCAGTTTTCTTTTTTATAAGCCACCGATGATGAGGATTTAGTCCAAAATCATCTTTAATATTCTACTTATGGGAAAAGTCATCTACATCTTAAATCTTTGAACAGGATTTTTTTATGTTTTGGGCACAAAATCCCTTTATGCTTAGGTTTGTTGTTTTAATGTGGATCTGAGCATATTATTCCTTCAAAAGTTGATTGATTGGGTGATATACATATACCATTTATACATTTGCATTTGTACATTTGCATTTTATACATTTTCATATTTGCATTTGTAGGAAAGTGAAAGTTGACTGTCAATCATGTATGTGAATGATAGCAAAACTATACCTGCTTTAATAATTTCTATTTGTGGCAAACACCCCAAGGTAATGTTTTGGCAGTGTATGTGAGTGGTCAGGCTTGATCTGTCTGTCTGACGTGATGTTATTGGTGTGTGTTGTCAGGGGATGAGAGGAGAGCAGGTGCTGCGCTCCTGGCTGAGGACTCATTGACTCTCTCTTTGGGCTCAGGATGGCGCAGGGAGGGCCTCAGTTGGACTATCAAATACTGCAGGACCTCAGGCAGCGCTTCCCAGAGATTCCAGAGACAGTAGTTTCTCAGTACCTTCTTCAGGTGAGAACTAGCAAAATAGGGTGCATGCTCCCTAATTTTAAGGTGCTTTGACCCAGAAATGAATTTAAATGACAGAAAAGCCTTTGGTGTTATAATGTAACTTCACATAAATATTGTGTTACTAAAAATGACATGTCCATAATGCATTACATAAGTGGTTAAGTAAAAATATATTAATTTTGGATTCTAGTGCAAATATTGTCACAAAATATTGTTGTTAAATTATTTTATATAGCATTTTGTAATATTTTTACATAATGTTTTAATTGTTTGTTGTTTTTCAGATTTCAGGGAATTTCATGTGCTTTATTGTTTTGTTTTTTTAATTAGTTTTATTTTAGATTTAGAGTTTTAAAACAGAAGACATAGATTTTAGGAATATTCCCCAGCATTTTTTTTCTTACTAACAAGCAGTGGACAAATAATGGCCTTCCTAAGGCAAGTGGCAAGTCAGGTGACATGTTTTCTTGATATCTATTATTAATATGGTTAAATCATGCACTTACATCAGAGATGATGTTCTAAGGCCCCGTTTACACTAATATGTTTTTGTTTTAAAACGGTGTTTTAGAATGAAAATGATCCACACCCACACTGGTGTTTCATCTAACGTTTCTGAAAGATCTTCGTCCACACTACACCACTGAAAATGAAAACGTCTGAGCTCCAGGCAGTTAGTGGGAACTCTGAGTAGGGCTGAGAGGAGCCAAACGTCGGCCAGTCCATCCTGAATCTGCCACTGGATCTCAATTCTTTGTAGATGTTAAATGTGATCTTTAATTCATCATGTGTAGACTTAAATCTAACGAGTCTGTCTTTTGACTCTATTAGCCTACTTGTTCTCAGGTAACGTGTTTTGGCTGAGTGCAAAGTTAATATACCTATTAATTTATGTAACCCCGTACACTGGTTCCGCACGTTTGACCGATTGCTTGCCTTTATTTCCTATATTGTATAAACTTTATTGTACTTTATATTTTTATAATTAATATTGATTATTACAATTATAGCTTACTGATTATATTCAGCAAAAGAGAAGGCTATTTCGTATTTCAGCATGCATTTCCTCTGATAAACTTTATTGTGTGCATATAGTCTGACATTAAGCACATATTTTCCAACACCACACACGGTAACAAGAGCTAATGCTTCATATTTTTCAATGATAATGAAAGGAGGCCATTATTAGGCTCAGTTTTGTTATAAATTTGCATGCAGTGAAGATGACGATCATATAAATATGTACACAGTGCCTTAATATTTTTGGTGTCTTATGTTTAAGTTGTTAATATAAAATTAAAATAGACATTGCTTTATGTCATGTTGTCATTTTATCGTTAAGATGAATGCCAGGATGAATGACGTTATAAAAGTACACTGCCGTTATATTTAGAGATTTACTTGACGTGTCCTCGGGAGTACATTATAAACTTGCGAAGTCTGATCTTACAAGGAAATGAGTCTGAACTTTGTGTATTTAATACTGAGAAAAAGCCCCAGAAAGGCGAATGTCTGCAGCCACGCCTCCGTTTTCCCCCATCCACACTTACATGCAGAAGGAGCATTTTAAAACAAGAAGGGCCTCTTCAGCATTTTCAAAACGCTCCATTTTCGGGGCTTGAAAACTCCAGGGTATTGTGGATGGAAAGCGTAACCTTAGCAAAACTTGTGTGTTTTAAAACTAAAATGTATTATTGTAAACGGGCCCTAAGACCAGCATATGTTTCAACATTTTTGTTTATGGCATTTAATGTCTTGTAGCTAATCTGTGACTCCATATTAAATGCAACACAGTGTTAATCAACAGAGCCTTTATCATTTCTGCATCATTTTGTGGCACAAAGCCAAAACAGTTCACAGTAGGAAGCTGTTTCAAACACTATTTATAAAATGTATGAAATAAACAAACTTTCTATTCTTTTAAATTGATAAAATATATATTAAATTAATTGTTTCCCCACTATCATTTTACAGAAAAATCTAATATGTTGACAACACTAGTATGTACACCTAATGGTATGTAATGAGTGTGAAGTTTTATTGCTGACATTTTTTGCTGTGTCATCCTGTCCGAATGCCTTTACTGTGTGTCACGGTGGTGTCAGGTGCAAGAACCTGTTTACCTCACAGTCTTCAATTTCCTCTTCAGAACAACAATAACGCGGACCTCTGCTACCACCTGCTGGCTCAGGAGAGTAATCGATACCTGTATGAGGAGTACCACAGCCCAGATGACTTGCACTTAAATCGGAATCACATGCTGCGTATCAGTGTTGGCTACCCTGTTCCTGATGGGGTAAAAAATAATCCTGGCGGCCGAGCTTTGGTCCATAGTTCCAGCGACGGGCATATTGAGCATCCTCGAAGTGGCTTTCCCGAGCCTCTCTCTGCTCCCGCCACCATGGCACCATCACCAGGATACAACCCCTTCTTTAAAAGCGATCAATCACGCTCAAACATCCCCACCCCTCCACCCAGCATCCCAGGCATGTCGCCCACTTACCACCCAGTCTCACGTTACATGACTCCCATAACAGTGACCCTCTCTCAAAACATGCCTTCTGCCCCACAAGCACTGCAAATCCCTCCTGGTGCCTATTGTACCAGCGGGAACACTGTGTACATGCGTCCATCACCGTCTCAAAGTCCTCAACCTACTCCCTGGTCCACATCTGGGACGTCCATGTACCAACAGTCTCCTTACGCCACCCCAACGTACCAGTCCCCTTACAGCTCTCCCCAACATCAGGTCCAGCAGCCGCCACAGGTGTTTTTACCCATAAGTCCTCCCACCCTTCCAGGGCTGTCCTACCAGCAAACGCCTGTGTCCCAGAGGCCTTTTATACCCTCCAAAGGCCCAATGAAGAACCAGATAGAGATCACATTAGAGGGACAGCGACCACGGAGCAACTCCCCAGTACACACTCCGCAGGGAGCACTCTATATGGCCACCAGCCCTTCCCCGAGCTCCCCATCGCGGGCCATCAGTATGGCAGGACCTCCAGGGGCCCCCATTCATCAAGGAATGTATGGCCACCAGGCTGTGGCGAGGCCCCGGCCCACATCCTCTCCTCAGCCTGCCCCCTCCGCCTTCATTAAGATCAAAGTTTCTCCGAGACAAGTGCAGGGTTCATCAAATTCTCCACCGGTTGAGACAGAATCACTTCTTAACATAGTGGACCAGGGCGAGCGGCATGGTGCCCCTCCTCCAATCCTGCCCATCTCTGCGCTGCCGGGAAGCATCGCCAACCAGATCAACTGCATGCCTAGACGGTCCAGCTCCGGCTCAGATGACTATGCATATACTCAAGGTATGGATCTGCTTGTAAGACAAGATTATAAGACAAGATTTTTGTGTCTGCATGAAATAAAAAATCCAAATGTGTTTTATAAGAATTAAATAGCCTATTCCAAAGGAATGTTTTCAATGTTTTTAGAACTGTTGGTTTAAGTACACACTTTTTTTTGTATATTTGCGCTGCAGGAGCTGTTAGCAAGTTTAGTTACGGGAACATCTTTTGGAGTTTCTAAATTAGCTGCTACTTAAGATTAGTGTTGTCAAAAGTACCAACTTCGGTTCCAATCGGTACTGAAATTTTAAAACGTTTATTTCCAGCTAATATTTGAGCATGTTCTTAAACACAGCTGATTGGCCATTGTGTTCACATGCTCAGCAGAAATGACTGTGATTGGCCATAAAGGTCATCAGTTTACTACTCTACGCCACTGTTCACAAAGTTCAAACACAGATACAGAGACATGAAGTGTTTCAAAGCCACGTAGATCTATCAATTCATCAGCGGATCGTTCGTATGTCAGCTCGTAGACAGATCAATGTGACTTTGAATGAAGATGAAGAGTGGCTGACCTTCACGGCCAATTACAGTCATTTTTGTTGAGCACGTGAAGCAATGGCCAATTAACAGTGATCATATGTTTGCGGGAAATGGACGCTTTTAAAATTTCAGTACCGATTGGTACCGAACTCGATACTTTTGACAACACTACTTCAGATTATGATCAAACCCAGCACAATAGGAATTTAAAGTGAATTTAAAATTGAGCAAATTCATATTGTAAAAATGCTGGTACACTACTTGAACGTGTTAGAAGACGCTTGCATAGAGAAAGCGAGTTTTTATCATTTAACTATCATATTTGTCTGCATTGTCGGGTTCTTTTTTACATCCTTGATATGTAGTACTACAAGTTGTAGCAGGAGACTTTCACCATTCTATTTGCTCTTTCATAGTGATGCTCATAATAACCTAATACCTAATAATTCATAATAACCGTTAACCGAAAGGGTGCGTTTTTTAACCGATTAATGGATTCAGTAAACGATTAAAAAATATAATAAATTTTTTTATTGGCTGCATAAATGTGCAGCACATATTTGTGAACTCGCGAGATGGTAACATGTGCTACCACATGTGCCTACAGACATATTTTGCTAAAGAAGCAAAATGAAAGAAGGATATTGCTGATCACAGTTTGACACAGACGAGTTGATTGCATCTGTCTCTGATCCGCATCATAAACACTTCACTTTATTTGCACATTTGGAGAAAGAAACCGCAAAACAAAACTCTCTGAACTGTGCTCTGCTTTGGAAGCAAGCCGGTCACAAGTTGGAGCGCCGGGATTTTCTCTCCATCAGAGCATGCGCCGGCACCGCTCATAAACACAACAAATAGGCTATAGTTGTGACACCACTTCAGTCATGAGTTTCTCCAGCCTTGAATGCCATGTTTGATGTCACTGTCAGCTGGCAAATGTCACTTCAGAGGTCCTAGTGGTGAAGTTGGGGATATAACCAGGAAAATAGGGAAATCTAATTCTTAGGGGCGTCATCTTGGTAGACAGTTCCTATAACTACCTGGTGCAAAACTCCCTGTCTTTTCTATTGGAAGAACTAGTCATTGCATCTTGCAGAGTGTGTAAGGTTTGTGATAATAATTGAAGAGTCAATATCCATTGGAGCAGATATATCCTTAAACATAAAACTATCCTTTGAAATAAAACTAGTAATAGGTTGCCGAAACACTTCTATGTCAAAATGGTCATTTCCTGTCTAGAGTACACCTGCATATTCAACTCCTCTGCATTTGGTTATTGTGTTTCTATGCATGAGTATTGGGTGTAAGTCTGGAAGTGCTGTTCAGTCTTGTATCTAACTCCATATGTCTCCTCCTCAGCGCTACTCTTGCACCAGCGTGCTCGGATGGAGCGTCTGATGAAAGAACTCATGCTGGAGCGCCAGAAATTGGATCAGTTGAAGACGGAAGTGAATGAAATGGAATTCGACGCCCTGCAGAGACGCTTCAGACGGGTGAACAGCACCAGCCTGATCCCTCGGGTAAGAGAGAGACAAAAAAAAAACAAGGCTTTTATAGCGTGTGAATGCATCATCTTGAAGGGGTACGGAACACACACACCCTCACGCTTTTCATCACTAATAAAGGAGATGAATAAATCCTCATCAAATCTGCCAAATGAGCCTTACGTAAAAGCATACATACCTAAAATGTACGTGCAGAATGTGCAAATAACGATGAGGTGGAAATGAATCACATCTGTTCATTTGGTTCTTGCTCAATCTGCATGCTTCAAAGACTTTGAATGAATCTCTTTTCATAGGTTAAACTGCTGCACATAATGCATCCATCCAGTACAAGCGTCATCTCTTTCATCCGAGATCAACAGGCTTCTGTGAAGAGTGTGACAGAGATAAACTGCTTTTATGTATGTGGTCGATGTGGAAAATTCATGTACTGTGTGTGTGTGTGTGTGTGTGTGTGTGTGTATTTCCTAGCCTGAGGAGATGACCAAAATTCGGTCACAAAACAGACAGCTTCAGATTGACATTGATTGCACCTTGAAGGAGACGGACCTGCTGCAGTCCAGAGGTAAAAAAATAGCATCTTTGACATTCTGAAAGTATTCATGTTAATGAATATTATGCTGATAATGAAAGACTACCATTTGCTTCATTCATGTCATTTTTCTATTGTGTTTTTAGGCAAGTTTGACTTGAGAACCATGAACAACTTTTATGATAATATTCAACCTGGTCCAGTTGTACCTCCGAGAGGTGGGAATTCAATTCTGACTTTTATTTAGTCAACCAATGTTTGCATCTATAAACATCACATATCAGCCAAAACATCCTAGGCTAATAGTTCAAGGATTTTTTTTTTTATTTGTTGAAACAAATATTTACACTTACAGGTTAAAAAACACACTGTATTTATTCAGTAGACATAAGTAAATATCCTTAATGAAAATGATTGGTATGAATACACTACCTGACAAAAGTCTTGTCGTCGATGCCAGTTGTTAGAACAACAAATAATAACTTGACTTTTTGTTGATAGTTTGGAAAAGTGACTGAAGGTAGATTTTTTTCCAATGAATCATCTGTTGAACTGCATCCCAATCATCACAAATACTGCAGAAGGCCTATTAGACATTCTGCAGAGTGGATGGCAACATCAACAGCCTGAGGTATCAAGACATTTGTGCTGCCCATTATATTAAAAACCACAGGAGAGGGCAAATTCTTCAGCAGGATACCGCTGCTCCTCATACTTCAGCCTCCCCAACATTATTGAGCATGTCTGGAGTAAGATGGAGAAGGCATTGAAAATCCACAGAATCTTGATGAACTCTTGAGAGTCCTGCAAGAACGCTTTGTTTGCCGATCCAGATCACTTTATTAATAAGTTATTTGAGTCATTGCAGAGATGTATGGATGCAGTCCTCCAAGCTCATGGGAGTTATACACAATATTAACTTTTTTTTTTTTTTCACTGCACCATGACTTTATATTCTGTACTGTACATTATTTCTGTTAAGTGACAATACTTTTGTCTAAGCAAAGTCAGATCTTACTAAATAAATAATAAAAAATCAAGGCATGATTATATTTTATTTTGGTAAAAATAAGCGAAATCTAGAAGCCTTTGCCTTTCATATAAGCCAATTCTGAAACCTAATAATCAACTAGAAGTCAAGTTATTATTTGTTGTTTCTAAAACTTGAATAGGCGACAAACATTTTGTCAAGTATCATCATGACATGTGCAATACAAAAAAAATGATTACGTAATGTTAGTGCATTATACTTGAAGAGTTAGTTCACCCCAAAATTTGAAAACACTCACTATTTAATCTCCTTTGGCTGGTTTTAAACCTTTGAGTTTTATTCTGTTGAAGAGTTCAGATGCGAAAACCTCTAAATGCCATCTGAAATTTTCTATTAAAATGAGCTTTATCAGGCTCCTATATGTAGTTTCAGTAATTTCACTTTTATGCCAAAAAATAAGTTCTTTTTATGGTCTTTAAAGTGAAATAAATCAACATAAACAAAGCAGGTCGAGAAAAATGTTTGTTTTTGACTGAAATTTCAGACGACACTTAGAGGTTTTTGCATCTGATCTCTTCATATTTTGAAGAAAGCTAGAAAACCACTTCCTTCAAAATATCTTCTTTTGTGTTCAACAGAAGGAAGAGACTTAAATAGGTTTTAAACAAGTGAAGGGTGAATTAATGATGATTTTTGGGTGAACTATCACTTTAATGCACCAATTAATCTTACAGAGTTGAATCTAAAGTTGCCGGTTTTGTTCCTCTGCTACACTCGACAATATGCAAAAATTTTTTTTCACCAAAATACCTCATGTAATTTCTAAACCATCCTTCCTTGTGCTAAAATTAGCCCTTTGCTCTCTGAATATCTTGTCAAATTCGTCCTGACCTCTGACTACTGCTGTGGAGTGGAGGGTATTCGATTTCTTGTTATGATCTAGTGTTTCTTGAACCCTCGTTCTATTTTCATCACTCTTTTGTTGCCATGCGGGGCCAGTGGCCTAAATTGTCAATGGGTGTGACAGATCCGCCAGAGCTCCCTCAAGCCTTCAAATTTAGCTCACAGCCGCAACAAATAAATGTGTGTGCCGTCTCATAACTTGTTGTCTCCTCTAACTAGCTAAACCTACGGCTGTGCAACGGGACGAGGATTTTGAAGGCGCTCAATGGAACTGTGAAAGCTGCACTTTTCTTAACCACCCTGCTCTGCACCGCTGCGAACAGTGCGAGATGCCGCGCAACACTTGAGCTTCACCGCGACCCCTTCCCACCGGCCATGAACCTCATTCTTCCTACTAATTTTCTGTTCCATCATGAAACATTCAGTTCCCTCCTGTCGGTCAACGATTGGGTTCTCTTGTGCCCTCAGCTTCACCCAGCAATAACTGAGCCGTACCACACAGAACAAATAAATATTATCCAATCAGACTCACCCTGTGTTACCTCTTGAGGAGCTTCCTGCACTTGTATTTACTTTTTTTCTACTGAACAATGCTTTAACAGAGGAAGGAGGGTGACTTGACTTCACACAAACAAGCAAAAGGAATTGATTGATTGAACGATTGGCTGGAGTGGACAGAGAAGGTGTGGTTTTTAAGAGGAGGGGCGTGGCTTCCATATGTGGAGGAGAAGGAGGAGGTGTGGTTTACCAAGCTACCATTCCAAGCAGATTAAGACTGCCGCGTTTACAAGAAAAGGCCCAAACAATCCCACGCACAGGGCTTCTTTCACAACACGTTCAATGTATGGAGATACAAGCAGGGGCTGATTCATTTTAATGTAGACTTTACACTGTATGTGCTCACCACGAGCCCTTCTCATGAATGAAGAACACTACAAGACCTGCATATGAACCCATACCTGGTACTTTTATGCATATTATGCCACACTGTATTCTGTGTTAAAGATGTTGATTTCCTGTGCAAATGCCTCAAGTTGCTGTACTTAATAAAGGATCTGATTCTATGTGACGATATGCTGACGATGGAATGTTAAAGGTCCTGTGAAGTGCTCTGAAATGTGCATTTTCTTTTGTTTGATGTGTGACGTAATTTGAACAAATATAAAGACAGGGCATACATTAGCTCTTCCCCTTTAAAATAAAACAGCCAACAGAATTTATCTTCGGGTGCTTTCACATTTGGTTCAATTGCCTGGTCCAAACCCAAGTTTGATTGTTCCCCCTTGCCACCTTCTCAGCTGGTTTTTCTTTTTTCCCCCTCTGAACTCCAGTCCACTTGCATTATCGAGCTGATGTTGTGTGTACATCGTGGTCGTCCTGCTTTTACTGAATCTTTTGGTTTTGGTAACATACAGAGAGCGACTTGCAGGAAAAATAGTACAAACATTAAGATGATAAATCGATTTCTGCAGAAGTTGTTTTTAGAGGTGACAAGCAGACATTAGCTGTCTCCGAAACAGCCTTCTACTCAGTATGTACTGCATTTGAATTTAAACATACTACTCGGCCGTTAGAAAAGTACGTTCGATACAGTATGACATGAAATACGGATGTACTACATTCTCCATTTTGTCATGATCATGTGACCTACCCTCGTGAGTTGCGTTGCTTCATTCCCATTTATGAATTCTTGCCGGCAATAAGAGAAGAACTTAGTTTAGCCAATGATATGCTTTGATTAAGTCACATGACATGCAGTGTTTTTCTGTGGCGCGATTTCTAACATACTGCCGTTTATTGAGAGTAGTTGCTGAATGCATATGAAAACGTCAATAAAAACAAAGGATCAACTCATGTCAGATCCACAGAAAAATCTGACCACCTCCAGTAAGTTATGATGACAGTTTTTATCAAGTTGGTTTTTTTGTAATCAATAAAATCAAATTTCAAAGAACAAAATCATTAATTATAAGGAAAATTCTATATGAGAAATTTCTAAGTTAGATCCACTACTGGATGTTGTTGCCATATGGCAACATATAAAGTACCATAAAAAAAAAATCCCCCAATTTTTTTACAGCACTTCAACTTAAGCCATTCTAAGAAACGAAAAACAGTCAAATATTTTATTTATAGATCTATCATAAAGCGTGCAGTAGAGGGTTAACGAAAGTGATGTATATTATTTTTAAATTTCCCATTAATTGTATTTTATTAACGTCTACCCTCACCTCAACCATCACAGTAACGTAAAAACAGTAGTTGTAACGAGTATTATTTATGTTATCTATTCAATTACCCGATAAATTGTATTTTTTAATGTCTACCACTTACCCTAACACTAAACCCAACCATCACAGTAATGTAAAAATATTAATTATTGTTATACATTGTCATAAAAAATGCTGCTATATTCATGTGCGTATCGCACTTTCAGCAGGCCGTGTATCCTATCTGGACTCTACCAACTAAAGTTTGTTGTATAGTTGGCGGTTCACTTCCGTTATGGTACGATTGCATTCATATCAGAAGTGAACTGGATCCCAAACCACCTGTTTCAGGCAGACTTGGGTACAGTTTGTGGGTGTGCACCTGAGTTCAGAAGACATCGTTCACAGTAGCTAAACATACCGTACTTTGACGTCAAATGAACCCAAGTGTATTTGCGGACTGCAAGACGGGGGTGTAAATTAGAGGCATTACTTGCAGTTATCGAGATCCCATGGAACCATGCGAGATGTTACAAGATGATAATTACCAGTGAACATTTTCACCTAATGTTTTCATGAGTTTTCTCCAAATTTATCCACAACCAAGTTATTTGATATATTATTATATTCATTCAACTAGCAACTTCACCATGCAACTCCTCTGGCAGACTACTTAATCACCTTTTGTCATGAAAGTTAGCCTACTCGGCGTCGCCCCATGTGGTTGCAAGTAACAGTACAATGACAAGCATGTTGAGTAAGGTCTGTCTGCAGACTGGAAGATGGGCGTAACATGAAGGTGCCTTAGGGGCGTAACTTGAAGTTATGGAGCCATGTTAAAACTATGTTGTTGGCTAGATGGAGCTGTACACCAGTTATTAATGTCTCCACCTACTTAATACCTAAACCCAACCATTACAGTAATTAACGTCTACACCTACCACAACCCTAAACCCCAACTATAGTTATTAATGTCTACACCTTCCCGAAACATAAACCCAACCATCACAGTTATTAATGTCTACACCTACCCCAACCCTAAACCCAACCATCACAGTTTTTAATGTCTCCACCTACTTCATACCTAAACCCAACCATCACAATTATTAACGTGTACACCTACCACAACCCTAATCCCAACAATCACAGTTATTAACGTGTAAACCTACCACAACCCTAAACTAAACCATCAGTTATTAATGTCTACACTTTCGCCAACCTTTAGAGAGTTAATAACATACAGCCGCGAGTTGCGGAGGCTTTTATAACTGGACGTTAATAACTGTAATGGTTGGGTTTAAATTTGGGGAAGGTGTAGACGTTAATAACTGGATGGTTATAACTAATGGTTGGGTTTAGATTTGGGGAAGGTGTAGACGTTAATAACTGGACGTTAATAACTGTAATGGTTGGGTTTAGATTTGGGAAAGGTGTAGACATTATTAACTGGACGTTAATAACTGTAATGGTTGGGTTTAGGGTTGTGGTCGGTATAGACGTTAATAACAGTGATCTACAGCGCCATCTTGCTGACAACATAGTTTGACATAGACATGTTTCCATAACTTCAAGTTGCGCCCCTAAGGCCCCTTCATATTATGCACGTGTCTTGCAGTCCGCAGATAGACCCTACTCAATGAACCCGGGTGCGGACCAAAAGTGCTAGTGTGAAAGCACCCTTAGGGGCTGATCACATCGAATGCACTTTTTGCATTGAGAGGCTCCTTTTTTTGAATGATTTACTAATGGCCACGAGCATTGTGCGCGCTGCTTATGTGCCCTGTGCGCCTCACATTGTAACCGCCTGCTGCACCTTGTGTTTTTGCCATTGCACAATGTGTGCTCGCAGTTGAAAAAAGTCAACTCTGAGTGGAAAAACTGCTTTACGTCATTCGCTTCTTGTTTTTATTCTCCAATCAAATGAAAGCAGAGGCGTGGTTTCCGTTGAGGTGAATGCAGTGTGTCTATTTAAAATCCATTTAAGTGACACAGAGCAAGCTTTAGATGTTTGTGCCTTCCTAGTGTGAATTTTGTCACTGTTTTGGGGCACACTAGTTTATAGATATCTTTAAATTAACATACTGATTCTAACATATACAAAAACTTTCATATAATTTCACAGGGACTTTAAAACATGGAGACGTAACACCATTGTTCTTATTTATCGGTTTATTTTGGTTAGTATATAAATTAGTACAGTATGTCACAACTGCATACGGGACAGAAAAAATCCCAACAGAAAGCACGCAATCACTCGAACACGCATTCAAATGATACATGCATCCTCGTTCAAACACACTGACATGCGCACAACAGACCGACAGTGCTAAGAAACAACCCTACAGTCTGCTTTTGACTACCTGTTTGGATACTTATGCAAAAGTAGACTAATAATCACTCTTCAGATACCAGTCAAAACACTAGTCTATATGCAAGGCTTTGTTACACCACAAGACCTAGATTCTCTACAATGCAAAGTATCTTCTACCAGATCCCCTAAATAATTAAGAAATGCGGAAATATGTATTCAGATGTGCACGAAAAAACTATCTGTGTGCTATGTACATGATATGTGCTTAAAATAATAGCAGTCTTGGTTTCTTACCATTAAGAGAGTTATGCTTTGATGCACATCTATGGATAAAGGTGTGATACGTTTTTCACATTGAAATATAGGCTATTTCAACAGTAATCGATGCTGTGTGGAAATCTGCTTAAGGTTCAAATGTTTTGTCCTGCAGATTTTACAACAGGTTTAAATTAGATGTAATTTTGGTGATCAACAAAATGTGGCGTCATTTGAACAAACTACGTTGATGCTTTTTAATTTTTAATTTCACCTCACCGACTGACAGAGTTTAGCTTGATTTTTAAGACTTTCATACATCAATATGCTATTGCCAATAGACTAGAAAAAGTGTCAAGTTGCGTATCAAATCGCACACTTATGCACTATACTACACCTTTTTGTAGTATAAATAGTGTAAGTAGTGCATTCACACTGAAAACTCTAAAAATAAGTGCACTTTAAATACCCGGATGATGCACTTACTCAATCGTTAAACAGAAGTGTGGATTGTTGGACATTTTATGCGTTCAACGACCGCTGCTTTGCTTACTAGCGGAAGGGGCGGCACTTTCACGCACTGACGTTGGACTGATAAAGTCTAGATCGGATAGGTGGCTGGCCGGAAGTGCGTTATGCACATCAATATAGCAAAAATATGTACATTTTTATGACACTGTATAACAATAATTAATATTTTTACAGTACTGTGATAGTTGGGTTTAGGGTTAAGGTGGGGGTAAACGTTAATAAAATACAATAAAGGGGAAATTTTATAAATAATAATTGAACAAATAATTCTTGTTAAATTCCAGCCGCAACCACATTCGATCTTGCAACAACCCATTGGATTACTTTATATATTTTGGATTGTGCAAGCAAAGTTCTCATACGAGAGTGATTATGCCGCCTCCCTATGGTAAATGTGGGTATACTCATAGCAGGTATTATTTGGTAGTTTTGTCGTTTTATTCCGCTAATTTATCAACCATCAAACTGGAGACGGTTTGAATTTACGCTTAGTAAAAAAAAATGTAGTGTTCCATTTGGGACAACACTACATACATACTCTGCTGTTGAGTGTGTAAGTGCATAAGTACATAGTGCATCAGTGTATATAGTGTGCCATTTAGGACGCAGCTAAACTTCAGTTCCTGGAGGGCCGCAGCTCTGCATGCTTTAGCTCCAACCCTAATTAAACACACCTGATCAAACTAATGGAATCCTTTAGGCTTGTTTGGAACCTACAGGTAATGCTGTGGTCACACAGCGTTCGAAAATCTGTTGTGTGGCGATGCGAAAAGGGGCGGGATCAAACAAGATGATTGGACATTTAAAAAAGCGAGCGATTGGTCCATGTTTTAAATTTCTGTCCAGAGAGGTCATGTTTGATCTTCGATTGGTCTCACGCTGTCACGTGATGCGATTTCGCAGGTCAGAGTTCACCAAGCTTAAACTTTTCAAGACAGCACACTGCGAAACTTGTCGTAAGAGCTTGTGTTTCCAGTGTGGCGCATTTGCATGCTTATGAATAGAAGTCTATGGGGCGAAAAGTGCAGTATGTCCGGGGCTTGAGTCCCAACCCTAATTAAACACACCTGATCAAACTAATTGAGTCTTTCAGGCTTGTTCGAAACCTACAGGTAAAGCCGGTCACACTATCATTAGAGCATGCAAAATTCTGTCGTACGTCAATGCGAAAAGCGGCGGGATAAAACATTATGATTACATGATGCAATTTCGCAGGTCAGCGGTCACTGCGAAACTTGTCATACGAGCTTGCGTTTCCAGTTTGCCGCATTTGCATGCGTATGAATGGAAGTGTATGGCGTGAAAAGTGCAGCATGACCGCGGCTTTTTAGGTTTGGAACTGAGCTGTGCTGGGTAGCGGCCCTCCAGGAACTGAGTTTGACACCCCTGGATTAAAGACTAGACAAAATTTTGCTCAATATTATTCCACACATTTGAAAATGTAAAAGAATTTCTGAATGATTGGCAAGAGTTTAAATCTGGTCTAGCAAATTTGTAATGTTGACAACAGAATGTAGTTTGATCTGATCTGCACTTCATACTTGGCTACATGCTGACCTTCATTTTGCCTGTGAAATTTTAGTCAGCAAAATATTTTGCAGAGGATTAAAAACTGAATTTGCTGTGTTGACCAACAAAACGTAGTCTCGGCCTCAGACGTCATGTCCACGGATTGTTGGCTGAACGTCTGATGCAAAAGGCACAGAAAATCAGAAACACTTCAGAAGGTTTAAAGTCACATTCTGATTGGATCGATTCTACAGGGTTTTTCGTGAGATGTGTCACGTTTTTTTAATGGTCCATCTACAAAGACATCTTGACCAAAAAATGAAATTAAACAAAGCTTGATTTTAAATTAGACTTTTTTTTTGTGAATTGTGCTTAATACATCACTGGAATATTGTGCATATACAATACAACTGTTTTATCTGCAAAAGTTTGCTCGATTTTTGTAAATGTGCCTGTTTTTGACCAGCTTATCATTATACTCAAAACGTTTGACTGCTCTTGTGCACTAATAACACTGTAACTCACAGGTGTCAAAGTCAATTCCTGGAGGGCCGCAGCTCTGCACAGTTTTGCTCCAACCATATCAAACACAGCGGATGCAACTAATCAAGGTGTTCAAGATTAGCACCTCGATTATTTGCATCAGCTGTGTTTGATTAGGGTTGGAGCAAAACTGCAGAGCTGCGGCCCTCCAGGAATTGACTTTGCCACCTATGATTTAGCTGCTTTCGAAATTGCACGACCAACAGTGTTTCCAACTCTGTTCCTGGAGGGACACCAGCAGTACATATTTTGGATGTCTCCCTTATCTGACCCATTAACTTCATGTTTTAGAGTCTCTTCTAATGTTCTGATGAGTTGATTCAGGAGTGTTTGATTAGGGAGAGGTTATAAATGTGTACTGCTGGTGTGCCTTTAGGAACAGGGTTGGGAAATACTGCATTATACGATTTAAAGAACATATAACGAGTTTGAAAACGACCAATATAAAAGTAGGTTTTATATAGTATGAATGGATTTTCAGCGTTCTGCCATTGTCATTATCAAATGACTCATTCACATCAATAGTGTTGCTTTACTCACATTTAAGAATTTTCTCATGTGGCATCATGGGATAGTGTAGCATCCATTAGATGCGCACTACAAAATTTAGCCAGAAGCGGTATGTTATTCAGGTATTTCTCACCTGCTGTTTTTCAAACTACTTGGCTCACATACTGTTTTTTACATACTGTATAGAAGGGAGGTATGCAATTTCACACGCAGCTTGTTTATTCTTTTAGGTTCTGACGCATTCCAGACACTTTAAATTTGCCTTTAAACCGTCTCTCGTGCAGCTTTCAAATCTCAAAACAAATGCTGCGTCTCTCATGGCACAGTTTGATGGTGTCACATTTGCAGGCATCTGTCTGCCTCGCTTCAGATCCCATCACAGATGGAGGTTTCCCCACTGATTACATCACAGACTAGCAGCTCTCCTGCGAACGGAGACTGACATCTGGAGTCAAACGCTCATCTGACAGTCAGAAGATGATCAGAGTTGTTAAAATGGCACGAGCAGAGAGAGATACGGCAGACGGAAAAAGAAAAAGAGTGTGATGAAAGGGTTTAATTGAATAATAGAGCAATCTGAGGGAGAATCAAAATATGCTCAGCTCGGCGTCAACCTCATTTTGAGGGTCTTTCTGTCAGTTCAGTGCATGAGCTGCTATCACAACAGTGAAGAGGGACATCGAAGTGCATTGTGGGTGTGGTTTAATAATAATCTTCGTAGTTTTTAGGGTTCAGGCAGTAGAGAATGGCTCCGCCAAAAGAGAAGATGGTGGCTCCCCAGGCCAGACCGTAGCCCCAGTTGAACTCGTGGTATATTCTCAAACTGATGGTCTCGATGAACTTGATGGGATACAGCACCAGACAGCAGGCCTGCAGGACCACTGTGAGAAACAGAAGAGCGCTGGCAATGAATTTTGTAATCATCAAAGAGACAAAAGTAGGTTAAGAACATTAAAAGTCTTCAAAATCCTCAATGGGCTTTGCTGCTTGATAAAGCTCTTGAGTGAGACCCGACTTCAAAGCGATTTAAAAATCCTCTCAAACCAAACACGAACATGCTTGTTTCAGATATACCTTACATCTTTTCCCTGTGACGGAGAGCGGCTGATTGATGAAGTGAGTGTGCGATGGAAGAAAATTTGTTAGGATGCAAATAATGCATCAGCTGTTTTCCGCTCCATTAGCCGCTGCAGTTGCGACAACACATTTTCCATTCAATAATACAAGAAGTCTAATATAATGTGCATGGAGAACAGAAATGGGAAGCCAACTCATTAATGTCTACAATGTAAATGTGTGTGTGTGTGTGTGCGCAGACAGTTGTGTCTATTTCACCTGCAGCGAAGAGCATAATCGCGACTGGTCGGTAGAAGCGTCTCCTGGAACGAATGCAAACAGACACCAGGGCCACCAGGAAGGAAAGGAGGATAAGAAACGCTCCACCCAACAACAAAGCCAATGTGGCGATCTGCCAGTCTGCATTAAATCAATAAAGGAAAAAACACAGATGGTGGATCAGTTTCATATCCTATTACACTGCATGCACTGTATTCATATTATATTAATGCATCATATCCATATCAAATCAGAATAAAATCTCATTGCATACAGTGTATACCGCATTTATGCGCTAAAGAAGAGGCTTGTTTCTAACAGCTTAAGTACAATGGTACTTAATGTCTTCAGAACACAAATAAATAGTCAAATGATGTTTTTTTTATTCACTGTAACTGGAAGTAAAAAGCAAGCAGTATTTCAGAATTTCCCTTTTTGTGTTTGAGAAAAGTGAATTTTAGCATTAAATAAAGCTGAAACCCTTTTAAACAATATTATTTATACAATACCTTTGTTAATGTTCATAAATCACAACAAGAACAACAAGAATCCATTTGATTCTGTTACAAATTGTTGGTTACTTGTTAAACATATTACACCAATAACAGAGTTTTATGTATTTTTTATTTAATGCTACAGCAGAAACCAAGGCTATTTTCATGGCAGGAAAGTTTCAATAATGAATATACAATTAAAACTCAACAAACAAATGAATACAGAATTTAAATGAGATTGTTAGCGCTAATACATGATAAAACTACTGATATGTTTCCTGATGTCACTTTGCTAAAAATGTTCTTACAGTTTTTCTCAGTCGCTTTGGTGCATTGCACAACACTATTTACATGTGCACAACAATTAATGCATTTCTCAAAACAATTAGTACAAACTGCAACACCTAGTTGATAACCTGCAAAAGCGTGTCACTTGCTCAAAATGGACAGCTCATTCCTCAAAAGCAAGTTTTCATGTCAATGAAAGAGTCAGTTTCATCAAAATGAAAAGTCCTGACACCATTGTTTATGAACAGGATAGTCAAATGGTTTTGTCGTGTTTTCATCATGATAGTTTACTCTGTACATTTTGTCCAATGCATAAAAGGCAGATTTTGGTGACACGTCCTGAAAATGCTCAAGACAGCACTATATACTATTTGCACAGCCATCTGGAAACTACAGTAAAGTTAGACATCACTGCATTTAGTGAGGTATCTGAGTACAAGACACTGAATATGTTTCACATGTTTACTGCATTTGCTCTTTACAATTCTAATTTATTCACAGCATTGTGCAAAAGAATAAATGCACCCTTATTTACAACAAACATAAACTCCCTTTGGCTAGAGCTGTGCACAACTGTAAACAATATTGCAGTACATATTGGAAGTGAACCTACAACATACACAGGTCTGTAAATCATTCATCAAATTGTTCAATTTAGAAAACATTTTCAGAAAAAGATAAAAACTTTTTCAATAAAATGAGCTTGACAGATTTTGACAACTAGTTCAACATTTTTGTATGTAATGACTCAAGTAATGAAATGAGGACTATTAGTTTTATATGGAATGACTATTCAGCATTCACAAGTTTAGTTCATTTTGACTGACATGACATAAGCAAATGATAATGTTATAAAACAGCAGAGAGTTGTGTGAAAGCAATTGATGCATGTCCAAAAGCATTTGCAATTTGTTAGAAGGAATGAGAAACTGCTACCATGATGTGCACAAATGACTAATTGTTTTGAGAAATGCATTAACTGTTGTGCAAATGTAAATAGTGTTGTGATAAATGCACAAAAGTCACTGAGAAAAAACTGTAAGAGAGTTAATTTCATAAAAAAGTCGTCTGGAATCATTAAAAGCAAGAAAGTCCAGTAAAATGTGTTTGTGCAGTTGAACAATTGTGCAGTACAAACATTGAGTGGGGTCTTCACCTTGGAGCAAAAAAAACATGGGTTATTCTTGTATGTCCAATATGACTATCACTTGATCAAATCTAGCCTTAAGATGTCTTAAAATTAAAGTTTGAGATTTTAGGTTGTTATTATTGTATTAAAATGTGAATGAGAGCTACTCTGAATTATAATCACGATAACAGTTGACAATTATTTAATATACTGTTGTTGTATTCAAAGCTTTTGTTCAAATGAATGAGAGATGAATAGTGAAAAGCCTCAATGCCTTCCAGAGTTTCCCGCCAGAAGAAGTGACATCACTTGGAGCAAGTCACATGCTATCTCTATCAGTGCTTTAGTCTCTTTATAACTGATGTAACAGAGTTGACCAGAATGTAGGGACATACAAAAAATATATTTTTTAATTACTAAAATTACAATTAATACAGAAAGCCAACATGATCTCATGGCAATTCAGAACTTTTTGATTTACTGGTTAATTCATTTGAATTTGTACAATCTCATTCGTACAGTTTAGTAGGATATGCTCATTCCCCAATGACAGTTGGGTTTAGGGGCGGGGTTGTGCCACACCTCCTTTTTAAAATCATACATTTTTGTATGACTGAACCCAAACTATGAATTTGTATGAATTAGACACTAAACAGACTAAATGTAAAACGTTTCCTTTTGAGATCAGGCTGGATTCAAGCAAATGTTCATTTTAACTTTGTATAAACACAAAAGAAGATGAAAATTAGAAGCTGAATGTATAATTCAGGAGATGGAAAGACTCAAAATGAGGTATTGTGGGAGTGTTTATGTTCATATTTAAAGAGCCCCTATTATGAGTTTTTAACCTTCCATATAGTGTGTAACACAGCACTAAGTGAATGAAAACATCCAGCTGTGGTTTATATCTGAAAGTGCATCATGTTTAAAATGAGTGATTCTTTAACAAAATAGTCGACTCAGAGTCGAATGAATGAATCATGTTGGGTTCGAATCTTTTGCCTGAACGCATCAACGTCGATATGGTACATATCCAAATATGAAGTGCCCGATCCGTAAAAAACATGAACGCGCCTTTCCTTTTAAACACCAGTGGATCACGGGACTGATCATGACACGAAGATGACAGGTGGAGAAATGGCTGTGGGGGTTAAATGCATTTCTAAACTCCGTTTGTCTTTGCTATGGCCACCATCAGCTGTTCCACACATGCATGGCGCAGTCAATTTTCAACAAATGAATCGCTGAACGAATCATATGGGAGTCGTTGAAATAATTAGGTAAATATAAATGCATATTATAAGATAATTAAAGTGTTTTTTGACCTTGCATGCATATCAGCCTGTTGTTGGAGACCCCCAAAGCCAAAATATGACCTTTTATAATGCATAATAGGGGCTCTTTAAGAAAAATGTCCTTAAAAGCACATACAAACATATTTACACAGAGATAACTTGATATAATGTTACTATTCAAGATAGTTTCATTAAAGATTTTGTTTTTGAAAAAGCTTATCTGTGAGATGCAAAAATGTACTCGTAATCCTAAAATTACTTAGTTTTTTTTTCTCCAAAGATAAAGTACATGATAACATTTGTTAATTCAAATTAATCAAGGCAGTAAACTAATCTTATCAAGTAAAACCTGTAAACAGTTAAAGAATGAATAAATAACCATAAAAATTCAGTTTTTAATAGTGAACTCTTCCTTTTAAGAGCCTCTAGAAACCGTCAATACACCTGCCTTCAGAACAGCTGACACACAAGCTCATTTCTTGGGTTTGCGTATTTGAAAGAATGAACCTCTAAGGGCAGCAGAAAGCTTATCGACAACTCTGCTGGGCTAAATGGGGCATCGCATAATGTATTCCTCCCTCCCGTTCTCTCTCCTTCAGTCCCTCTTGTTTCTGCCTTTCATTCAAGCACTCCGAGACACTCAGCTAGAGTAGAGCCCAGAAATAGCACTCAATCCTCTGAGGAACGCAGGACCAAAGGAGGGGGCAAGCAGTAAAGAGTCGCCTGAAACACTACGCCTGCTTCCATATCTGGACACCTGACAGTAAATGTGTGGAATCTCACATGCACTTCAGAACTCCTGACCATTCTCATTAGGTAGGCAGAGGAAAAATGGGTTATGAGTAGACAGTCTCTGAGGAGTGACTTGCAAAGTATTTTAGCTACGTTGGCTGAGGGAATATTTACTTATTCAATGAGAAATGTATAATTAGGCATAATTTAAATATTTTGGAGACAATATTAATAATGGTCTTGCATTTTTGATCTGTCAGCTAAAACAGAGCCGAAACAAAATATGACTTTCCAGCAACTCAATAATAATGACGCTTGTGAAAGACTCGGCCCTATCATACACCCAGCACAATAAGGAGCAAGACGTGTTTGGCCTGATTTGTTGCTATTTTCAGACCAGCGCAACAGTAATTTTCACATTTTGCGCCACATGGTTTAAATAGCAAATCCATTTGCGTCACTTTGTGGACTCATGGGTGTGCTGGTCTAAAAAGGAGGTGTGTTAGGACGCATCTTGGCGCGTTGCTATTGTAAGGAACTGAAATAGACCGCGCCATTGACCAACTAAAAGCTGCTTTAAAGTCCAGCGCAGAGTGCGTTAGTTATGTGCCTATGCAGCTCCAAACATGGACACATTGCTTAATACACACAGGATGTACAGCAATACACAAATATCTTTACATAAGAAAACAATAAAGGATTAAAATGTTACAAAAAATTTTTTTTTCTACATTAAAAAACACCTTGTCTTTATCTCGGGGGGGCGTTTTTCAGTTTATTCATGACTATTAGCATTTGTATAATGTTATTATTATAAGCAGTCTTATTTATTATATGCATATTTATATTTGTTTTAATAAAAATAATTAGATTTGTCCATCTGTCAGGTTTTAAAGACATATGGCATCACCATATAAGGGCATAAGAAAAGGACGCATGTTTGGACAGTTTTTTTCTCAGTTTTTTGACCACTTCGTTATTATTGTTCATTTATTCGTTTGCTGGAAATTAGAACTAAATTTAGAAATAGTTTTGACACAAATCTTTGCGCTTAACAAACAAAATTAAATATGTAGGCTAAAGAATGTCTTCAGTGAAGTGCGTACAACACCTTTTTTTTTCTACTAAAGTTAAGGAGTAAAGAGTAAAAGTAAAGAGGTCAAATGAAGGAGGCACATTCTTTATCCTCGCATTGCAGATTGTTTGTTTAACTGTTTTCTTGCTAGTGAAGCATTCAGTTTTTCCAGTTTTTCCACTTACAAAGTTCGCCATGTAAATAGCAAATGCGCCATGGCCCGACGCAACTGACTCCCAATGGGAATGGAAGATGAGACTCTGACTGGTTTAATGCACGTTATGCTCAAAACACACCCATAACTCATTAAGAGAATAAGTAGACCATGTTAGACCATGCGCCAGGGCGCAGAGCGTATTTTTCTGTCATTAAAATAGCAAAAGTGAATTCAGACACGCCCTTAATGCTTTTGCGCCATGCGCTTTAGATTTTGTGCCTAGATCGTTAAAATAGAGCCCTCAGTGTTTTTGAATGAATCAGTAAATTATTGAATGATGAATGTAGTGAACGTCGCACTCTGACTCTAACTACCAAAAATCAGTTAAATGAAATGGCCTGGTCAGTAGATGTCTTCTCACCAGTTTAAATACAAAACAGAAACTTGGCATTTACAAGATTGTATAAAAAAAATCTGGTCAAAATACAAGAATCCATACCACTCCAAATATTCAGTTTATAACGAATCAGTTTTTGTAAATGAATCTGCTGAGTAAACGATTCATTGTCTTATGCGAATAGCTGAATCTGTGTATGATTCATTGACTTACTCGTATGGAGAGTCATTTGTTTTGACTCATGAATGAATCTGTGTAAGCAAATTAGTGGAGTGAACGATTTAATGATTCATAATAATTTTAATGCTTTTAAGGATTCATACATTTCCACATGTTTTATTCCTGAATAAATCAGCGTATTTACTTGACTCGGTTAATGATTCTCATGTGGTGACAGTCACTTGTTGCAAATCATGTATAAATTGGCTAGGTGTATATTTAGTCAATGAATTGAATTGAATTGAATGAATTGAATGAATGATTTAATGACTCGCTTATAAAGACAGCCCCTTGTTTTTTTCCTGAATGAATAGGTGTTTTTGAATGAATTGTTCAGTGGCTCACACCAAAGACACTTGCTGCAGCTACTGGAATATCAATGCAACATGCAAAAGACTCCATTTTACAATATGTCTGCCAAAACAAGGGTCAATTTTAAAGGTTCATTCATTTTGTATTATTCAGTGGCAAGCATAATAGTCTTGCAACACCACGCCTCGTAAATAAAAAGATCTTTGCACTTTGCACAAGAACAATAACGCTGGTCATTAATAATATAAAGTAGGGTTTTAAATTGCTCCAAAATATTAGATATTAAGGCTGCACAATATATCGTTTCAGTATTGATATCGCAATGTGTGTTTGTCCGCAATAGTCACATCGCTGGATCTGCACTGTCAAGTGTGCATTATTGTTAACCAGTAGCATGTAGATTAATGGTGATCTTGTAGATTTAAAGTATATTAATTGCATTTGTTTGGGGGTTTTTCTGTTAAACATACACTGTAAAAAGCGATTCATTGACTTTACTCAAAAAAAGAGAGTAAACTCGTTGCCTTATTATTATTACATAATTATTAAGTACAAACAAACTATGTTCATAATTATGAGTCAAGTCGATGGGTTTACAGTTTTTTTTAAGCAAAATCAACATGTTGCTTTTAAGGCAACGGGTTTACTTATTTAAAGTAAAATAACTAATCACTTTTTACAGTGTATCAAGCGAACAAGGACTAATTAAATCGTATTTTTATAGTGTCATTTTACATTTGATTTTTAAATATCTGTGTCCAACTGTCATTTGAGCCCCGGTCAGATCACACGATTTTTATTGTCGGTTACGAAAGTCACTATGTCAGATTATGCCATTTTTTTTCTTAACAAAATCTTGACTTGTCGTGGGTAACAAATGTGCCTACACGTTCCTTCACGATCAGTCATCCTGTGATGTCTACGATGAGCGTTATTTCCCAAAGCAGTCACAAGTGTTGTGATTTCTTAACCTTAATATTATAGAAAAGGTAGTTAAAGTTTGCATAACCAATAATTGATCTTATTCACCCGTGACCCGCCTATAAGTAAATAAACAGCCTATTTTTTGATTACCTGACCAGCGCATTAAAGGCAGCACCCACTGATATAACCGAGAAATTATGTGCTCCTATTGCACAGTGTCACCCACGTGATGGAACTCGTTGTGAAGAAAGAGAAAAAAATTAAACATGCTAGACTTTTTGCGATGGTGTCGTGAGGCGTTGCAGGCTAGGTATCGGTTGTCGTGAACTATGCCACATTACACGAGAAGAAACAATTGAATCTTGTGTCAGGACACCTATTTGTTTACAAAACCCCAGGACACCCTACGTCAAGAAAATTGTGACAAAATCGTGACAAATTTGTGTTATCTGACTGGGGCTTTAGACTTACCAGACAAAAACAAATCACTTTTTTCCTCTCATTTAAATGCTTTCTAACCTAAAAAATTTAGTTGAATGTATTTAAATAATTTTTGTAAATGCACTCCCCTATAAAATCACACCAAATGTTCTGAAATAGTTAATACTTCACAAAAAAAAGTTATTCAGTCCATTTGGTGAAATATATTTTATATCACAATGTATATTGCTGAAAAACAAACTATTGCAATGCCAATTTTTTTTGCAATATCGTACAGCCCTATTAGATATTACTAAAAACAAGGTCTCCCGGTTGGACGTTTGCCTGACAAATTTACCAATCAATTATTTGACATTTTAGCCTTCGCTGCCAGAAAAAAACATACTGATAAACTGGGACAGTGACAAACCTCCATCCTTGAAAGGGTGGCACAATATTATTAGGGAAGTGATTCCCTTAGAATTCCTTACTTGTATCATTCATATGTCCACTGAGGCTTTTCATCAAGTCTGGACTCCTAACTTAGACCTTATTGATGTTTCTTTAAGCTGCATTTTGAGTAATGGTATGTCTTAATTTAATTTTTGTATTTCATTTCTTTATTATTTTATCTTTATATGTTTTTTTTTGTTTTTTATTTACTTATTATTATTATTATTTTGCTATTATGCTATTTATTTATTATAATTTTATTATGCATGTATGTTCATATTCTGTTTATTAATTTATTCATTTTTTCTTTAGCTTTGCATTGTTAAAATGGGCATTGTCTGTTGGTTTGTTTCAATGTGTTGTGATAGTTAAAATGTTAATAAAAAGATGCAATTATAAAAGATATTACTAAAAACAAGGTCACAAATACCAAACTACTGCATCTCCTCTTATATCATGTTTACATTTTGTAATGACTTGCTTTGGGAAGTTACAGAAATAGCAGAAATGACTACACATTATTGTTACAAACAAACAAAACACTACAATAACGCTTTTGTGCAGTCATCTCATGATAAATGATTCCATTACTGAACCTGAGAAAGGACTCACAACATTTCATAAGACCTCGAAACTTGTTTGTTTAAATAAACCCATAAAAGTGCTGGATCCTGTCGCAGGGTTTTGTTATTGCAGAGCGATATCTGTAAATAGAAGCATTTTCATCAGCCTGGGAAAATGATCTATAATTTTCTCAGCCAGAAAATAATAATTTCAAGTACTAAATCATGTCAAAACATCATTTTCAGTGATGGCTGAGAGCAGCTCTGGGCTACTTCAGCTCCATTCTGCCGTACTATATAGTTTCGAACATAAACAAAGCCTTTTAAGGTTTATAATTCAGCCTTATAAATATGTCTGTCAGCGCAGGAAGTGGAAGAGAGACATGAAAACAAAACCCTAACACTTCAACCTCCGACCTCTCTGGATAGCCACCAAAAGCCTGCGAAACGTCAACAAACATGTCTTTCCCCGCATCTGAGATTTCGACTTTATGTAACCTTGAGCTCCACATCTGAGGGGTTTCCAGAAGAATGGAGCTTATCCAAAATCCCCTACAGGACTACAGATGGAAATGAGGATATGAGATAAAAATCAAAACATTCATTACTATAATCTGTTTTTCGGCAAGCGAGTGCCTCTTGGCTAGTTCTTTCAATCTGATACCATGATGAGGGGGGAACATAAGAACCCCAATGTCAAAGATGAGCGACTGAATTCCGTCAATAAGACTCATTGTCTCCGCATTCCTCGCCATCCGCAGATGGGAAAACAGTGTGCGACGCGGACTCCACATTCAACCGCTGCCTCCTCTCCAGTCGAGCATAACATCAGCACAAAAAGACTCTCACACACTTTCGCCACATTCCTGTTGTTTACGATTATCTTTCCCCAAGAGCTTGCCCAACCTCACATTTAGGGTGGATGTGTGCATGTAAAAGGGAGTGTTGTTTATGTTAGCATATCTGTGTTGTTAAATGGACACAGATAAACTTTAAAACGATGCCCTGGACTCAATATAGACGCCGGTACTTGAGTCAGCCGGTAATTGCCAAGCTAATGAGATTGAGTTTAATGCACAGGGCATGACACACAGAGGAAATGGAGTGACTGATTACACAAAAGCCCCCAGATCAATAATGCGCTGCCGAGGGAAGCCATTCACCAAGGCCTCTGCTTTGGTATTTTGACTGGAGCTTCATGACTTTATATGGAGTCAAACTGGGCTTTTTAAAGGAGTCCAGAGCCAAACACATTGTGAATGGAAAGCAGGCATAAAATAACATCTTAAATCTTAACTACTTCAGGCCATCCGAGACGGCACCATAAAAATGTGCCAACGAATACCTCAAGACCAACATATGAAAATGGATTTCCAAGTAAAGCTATGCTCGCAAAAGCAAGCCTCCGTGCATGCCAAGAAGGAAGTTTCTGTTTCAAAGCAAATGACATTTCTAGAATGCAGCACTTGTTTCCTTGGTAACTAATCTGTCCACATTAGGGCCTCAAGGGAGCTCTCCTCTCAAACTTAACCTCACTCCTTTTGGCCAGTGAGGAGACTTTAACAAAGGCTCATTTTGTGGACAACAAAAGCAGAATGAAACCCCAGCTGGACCGCCGATTCCATCACACGTTCCCACATCATCCAAAAGCCCTTCCACCAAACCAAGCTGTGAATAAAATACAGCGTCCTGTTAAATGGTCAGGATCGATATCAATTAATTAATGAAGCGTTCTTCACAAACACTGCCTCTGTAATGAGATTAATCCTGGCTGGAGAGTCTTGTCTGCTGAAAACAGAACGAATTTAGGCTTGATTTACCCTAAAGCCATAGGCACAACCCTCAAGCTGTTTCCTTTAAACAACACTGGACTTATTTTTAAGCATCTGCTAAGAAATAAACCAACCGTAACTAGTAGTCTGTCTTTTAAAAACTATAGGTATTTATAAAGTATATGAATTCAACTATTAGAAACAAGCTGTTCAAATTTTGACTAGTTTGTTCGTTTGTCGATTTGTATTAAATGAACTAGCCTAATTACATGCTAAATACACAGCAACAAATATGTAAGCTAGCTAAATCTGGGACAGACACTCGTTACTATCAGGTATTAGCATTTACTAAATTATTAATGCTGAAACGGACGAATAACATTAAAATGCATTGTTTCATTGATTAAATTAAACTAAAATCTGTTTAAATCCGAGAGAAAATCGTAAACACGAATGGTTGACTATTATCTCATTATATAGAAAGAGCTGGTTAAGCACGAACCTAACAATGAGTGATAATAATGATGCGCCAGGGAGCGAAGGGCCCCTTTTGTTATCTCATAAATTAAATATGCACCTCCGGGGCCACGCTTCAGAGCTCACCAACTTAAAAAAAGACTGCGCCCTTTTTTGTTTTCCTTCATCCTAAAATATGCATGAACAGCTCATCTTGTCTGAACATTGTTTACAGCAAAGTTACAAAAGTAACGGCTCTCACCGGTCCCCAGTGTGCTGTTGCACCGCCAGGTCGCGGAGGCAGCGGGCTTCCAGCACGATTTCCACAGGGACAGGTGGTACTGGTCATCCGCGGTGACCCACGCCGGACTCAGCACGGCCCCGACATCCAGGCACAGCGCGAGGAAAACACACACCAGACCCACCAACTTCAGGGGCGTCAACGCCGACACGCGCACTTCCTCTGCTCCGCTCACGGATGAGGCCATGTCAGCTGGATGCGCTGGGCTGATGCTGCGCTGCGTCGCGGAAAAGAAAGGGAGGACGGTCCGTATGCTTTGGATACGTATTCGCGATCAGTGTTTTGAAGATTGTGGAGCAGCTGCGCGAGAGGGACGCTGTACAGCTGCCCTCGCGCTCCTGTGAACGCGACTGCACTGCACATTATTGAAAAATCTCTGCTGCACCTGCAGGGTCCTAGTGCCTCCCCTGAGCTCCCGTTCGCAAAACCCTCAAGTATGATTCACAGTTATCGAGTCAACAGTTCACCGACGCACCACCGAACAAGAACCGAGACTTATAAGGACATGTCCATCACGCATGGACATTATATATGCTTATAGAAGATTTGATTGATAAACCACTTTTTGTGCTACATTGTATTTTTTTATACACAAAATATGTTTAAAGACATATAGATTTAATATTTTCCTTGCTGAAATTAGGCTTGTTGAATCTCTCAAATGCTGAACAATAAGTTTCTTAAAGATCAGGCTATCCTAAAATATGATGGTTTGTAATGTTTTAAATGGTATGGTGGAAACAAATAATGAAGTTCTGTGATGGTTGTTGATTTTGTCAGCAGAGTCAATGGCACTCTCATAGTCAAACAAACATATACAGGCTATAAACAAAATGAACACTAATGTCTCCTGATAATTATGCCCACATTTAATTATAGTAAATTATATAATGCTTTAAACTATACCAAGGTAAAGGTTATTATACTGTATAACACATTGTTCATGAATCCAGCACTGTTTTATATTGAAGTGATAAACTAAATACTGTATTATAGCTATACTACAGTAAACAACTCTGGTGTATTTCAGTGTAGTACTTACTGCAGTACTGGGTAATTTGTTGTATAGATTAATTTAAATAATTTACTAAAACACTATTTCCTATAAATAACTGTCTTACAGGCAGCACGGTGGCTCAGTGGTTAACACTGTCACCTCACAGCAAGAAGGTCTCTATAGTTTGAGTCCCGGCTGGGCCAGCTGGCATTTCTGTGTGGAGTTTGCATGTCTCCTTGTGATGGGTTTCCTCTAGTGCTCCGGTTTCCCCCACAATCCAAAGACATGCACTATAGGTGAATTAAATAAACTAAATTGGTCGTATGTATGAGCGTATATAAGTGTTTTCCAGTAATGGGTTATGGCTGAAAGGGCATCCGCTTTATAAAATATATGCTGGAATAGTTGGTGGTCCATTCCGCTGTGGTGTCCTCTAAATTAGAGACTAAGCCGAAAAAAAATGAATGAATGACTGTTTTACATCAACCTTAAGCAAAGTGACCAGTCTATCTTTCACATTAATTACTACATTATTACCTTTAACTGTCATGTTCTGTAGCCTTTGTGCTACACTTTGTTATGCTATAAAGAACGAAAACTTTATATATAATAATGAACAGTTGAAAGCATGATGATAACTTATATAATATGTAAAGAAAGATAACTTCACACAGAAAAGGAATCACTGAATCATTTTCAAGATCAGTTCGGTTCAAAAGTATCGATTCCTCAATGTGAGTCAGACATCCGATCACTGCCCCTCAACTATTTCTCTCATTCTCTCTTTTCCCTCATTTGCTCATTCTCTCTTTTTAGCTATCTTTCGAGCTGTAACAGTTATGCACATTTTAGCAATCTGTCTTTTTTTAGAAAGATAACTAAACATTTTTTTCTAATAATTAAAATATGAAACACTTTCCAGACTCTAAGATTAGCATACTTGCAACATACTTTAAAGCTGGATTGCATGTAGAAGATATGAATGCTATCCTAACAATTTGTGGGGAGGGAAAAAAAAACATTTTAACAGAAGATGCAATCCTTCAGAAATGCATCCAAAAACTCTTTATTTTAAATATATTTCCTTTTCTCTAAAGAAATAACAAATAAAAAATATGACTCAGTATTATCCTTCATACAATTACTGAGTTGTAAAACACTGTTGTCAAAAAAAAGGTTATGATTAACATGTGCATTCAGCCTGAAAAGCTGTACATTGTTCATGAGCTATTAAGTCTGACAACAAAAGACACTTGGAATTTCACAACAAAATCAACAGCTTGGCCTTGCTAACAAAAGTCTCATGCAGAAAAAGATAAAACCCTAAATACATCTTTTGTTCTGTTCCCAAGATTTGCGCGCACAAAGGAAAATAATATTCTTCCTTTGCTCCACTGTGTATAACACAGGAAGATTAAACATTGAATTCTCTTTCTCATTTTCAGTTCATCATGAATAAGCTTTTCATTTGGGAAGGATGACAAATCATTTATTTTGAGTCAAATTGAAGATGGTTGCTTAGGTCAAAAATACTGTTGCCTTGAGACTGAAGAACACATTCAGAATGTTACAGACTGGCAATATCAAGGTGACTGATGACTTGTTTTTTTTTCCTGCAAAGAGACACGATCACCTCTTTCTCCTCATCTATTTAGGTCAATTTGATTTTTTTTATTATCAAGGGTTTTGTGAAAGAGACAGGAATAACGAAGACTAAAATGTGAGACCGTGTCTGTGTGTGTGTGTGGCATTCATTTGCTATGTGTTGAAAAATTAATTAGCATTTGCTTTCTTCATAACGGTATTTTCTCTAATAATACAAGCAAACTTCTAAAATATTAAGTCAATCTGATAAATAAGAAAGCATGTGATGTCAAAACAATGTCAATTTATTCACAAAATATTGTTAAAGACAATACCAAAGATTAAATTTTTCCTTTGCTGAAAATTTGCTAATTGTTGAATCTCATTCATTCATTCATGTTCCTTTGGCTTAGTGCCTTATTTATCAGGGGTCGCCATTGTTGAATCTCTTAAATATATTAATACGAAGAACAATATGTTTTTTAAAGCTCCATCCTAAAAAATCTGATGGTTTGTAATGATTATTATTGTTATTATTGTAAAAGGTATTTATAGTGGAAACAATTAGTGAACTTCTGTCAAAGGCCACTGACACTTTCAAAGAAATCAAAGAAATGTATACAGGCTAAACAAAATAAATGAAACATCTTCTCACAATTATGCCCACATTGATTTCGATAAATTCTATAGTGTTTTTGAACTGTACCATAGTAAAGTGTATACTGTGCACATTTACAAGACACTGTTAGTGAATGCTACAGCATACTATTTTATACTGAACTGATAAATTGTAATAAATACTGTATTATAGCTTTACTATAGTAAACTACTGTGGTGTATCTCAGTATAACATATATATATATATATATATATATATATATATATATATATATATATA
>CAIGQZ010033059.1:15182291-15240695 GCA_903798205.1 Danio tinwini
ATATATATATATATATATATATATATATATATATATATATATATATATATATATATATATATATATATATAGTTGTAAAGTACAGTATTGGTTCATTTGTTTATAGTTGTATTGCCACAGTAGATTCATTCAAATACCTACAGCAAGCAAGCAAACATCTAAAATATTAAATCAACTGATAAATAAAAAAGCATGTGGTATCATAACACTATAAATTATTTAATATATATTTACTTCACTGTTAGGTCATATGTGTCAGAAGAATACATTGTGTTGTTTCATATTTTTAAGTTGTTTTAATCACTTACTTAAGTTATAGATTTAGTTTTTTTTTTAAATCAAGCATTCTCCTCTGAGACGACAAATGTAGATGTAGTTTCACTGGTTAATATTTGACGTTTACAATGAATGTAAAAGCATGTTTGATGACATCAGGGCAAATGTGCTTTCTAGCAAAGTCTTTGAGCATCATTGATTACCGATTGTAATCCAAGAGAAGAAAAGAGAACGCTAGAGCCCTCTAAATAGTCATTATTCAAGATAATAGTGGAACAAGACACATTGAATTTGTGAGTCCTTGTTGATTAATACAAATGTCAAAGAAAAGAAGCAGCATTATGGTGTTGCTCAAAACACATTTGAGTCAGATTATTTACCTTTTTCTTGCCTTTGTCTTTTAGAATGTTAAAGCTGAAACTGTGATATTTGGCTATTCATAAAATGCAGGTCAACAGTTATGGGTATTTTTAATAGTCCAAAAAAACTGACAAACAAGCAAACAAAAACACATATAGCAGAACTAAATTATTACTTGGCTCCTGACAATTGAGCTCATATGAAGCATAATTAGTTTGTGAGCATTATATACATTATTATTATTATATTTAATCCTTGAACGAACTTGCTTATTTTGTTTTGTCTGTGTGTGTGTGTGTGTGTGTGTGTGTGTGTGTGTGTGTGTGTGTGTGTTTGTTTTGTTTAACCATTGGCTTGTCAAAAAGTCACCCACATTTTGAAAGGGCTCATTTTGGATGTCCCTTTAACATTCATTCATTCATTTATTCATTTTCTTGTCGGCTTAGTCCCTTTATTAATCCGGGGTCGCCACAGCAGAATGAACCGCCAACTTATCCAGCATGGTTTTACGTAGCAGATGCCCTTCCAGCCGCAACCCATCTCTGGGAAAGTCCCTTCAACAATATTATATTATTTTATTTTCCTTAAATGTAGTTTGTTTAGCTACATTTCATTTGTACGTTAACTTTGTCTTTTATTTGTCCAAAATGATGTTGTTGTTTTTTTGTTTTGTTTTTTGCATGGCACATATTTCTCTAAACACTTTAATAGTCTATAATTTTTAGTTTTTATTAGAGCACACTAAAATGTAAATAAAAATAGATTATTTCATTTATAATAATGAGACAATTTCTTTACCACAACCAATTAAGATTGTATGAAATAATTCACTTTCTCACATTACTGTTTAGTCTTTTTTGACAATAGATTATAAGCCGTAAAGATAAGCCGACATATTACCCATTCCCTCCTGTCTCACATTCCTACAATCAAAAAGGGGATTTATAAAGAAAGAAACTCGTTCTGTAGTTTCAGCCTTACCCCGAAACCAGCGTCGGCGGTCCTCTGTGATTCATTACAAGCGGAGACCTCTATTTGGTTAATTCTGGCCAGTTAATGCGCAATGTGCGCATGCGCCAAATCAGGACATCGGGACTAACGGGTATACACGTTTGGGCGGAACGGGTAAACACAGTTTTTAATGTTATTTAAACTCGCAGTGTTATCTAATTATTGTATACATAGGGCCAATATTAGTGCACATCGACGGTAACGTTGAGTTGTACGGTTTTAATGTTCAAAACCTCGTCGACAAGCTTCAGTCGATATTCATCACAAATATGTGACTGAATTAGCGACACGCGTTAGTGTGCTTAACATGTTGGTTATTAACATCGAGGGGTCATTTTTACGTTTCGATATAATAAGATAATAGTGCTATATGCTTTTCAAAATGTGTCCGTTTTTATTCTTTTGCTGACTATGGTTGAATGTCTCCTATACATGCTAGTAAGCTAACAGTCCTTGAGCTATACAGGATGATTTATGTACTTGGACATACATTTAACGTTATTGTGACTTGACATATAGACACTTCTTGGTAGTACTTCATGACTTAATCCATCGCGAATTTTGCTGTTGTTTTGATTTGGATCATCTGAAAAAAAATCATGAGCACAAGTGATATAAATAGGTGGTGGTCGATGATTAAATCATGTTGTCTGCTGTCACTCTCAAGGTCCAGATTCCCTGTTTGAAAAGCTGCAGGAATCATGGGAGCCGGTGAGTCTTTACATTTTATAGTAAGTTATGAAATATGCGTGATATGCTGCTTTGTGTTTCTTTACGTTGCTATGGCATGCACTATATGTGTGTCTATACTGAGCCTCATAGTCATCTATTCTAATGGATGTCACGTAAATGTGATGCATCATTTCGTCAGCAATTTCTAATTAGTATTAGTTACAGATAATCAACAAGATCTTGGCCCACAGAGCGCCTCTAATATTTAATCCATGCCTAATCTGATGTTTATGAATCACACAATATAGCGTCTGTTTTATTTCTCCCACGCTCAATAGTGAGGAACAGTAGGCTTCCCTTTTTACAAATTCCCTGTGCCTGGGAGAAACGGGCATTTCAAAGAATGTCGGTCATAGTAGCCCCCCTCTTATTTATGTGCTGTAGGCTTATTGTTTGTATCTTTGCCAGTGTTCCTGCCAGCAGATGCCGCGCACTCTGTGCTGCGGAGGCTCCCGAGAGCAAACTTCTTCTTGGAGGAGATGAAACAAGGGAACATCCAGCGAGAATGCAGAGAGGAAATCTGCAATTACGAAGAAGCCAGGGAGGCATTCGAGAACGATGAGAAAACGGTGAGATTGGGTGGATGTTTGTGCACAAACTTGAACAATTTCCGTTTAGTCGTACCATTCTGTGGCATTTCCTCTGAGCAGGGAAGTGAGCAATATCAACAGGAAAGGCTGTGTGGGTGTACAGTTTTTGGGGATTATTAAATATTTCATTAAGATGAGGAATGTTTTTGGTCTTGTGGTTGTTTACACCATACACAAAACAGCAGAACAGTCATCAGCTAAATATGTAATGATGTAATGTTCCAGAAAGGGCTGGATGATATGGGGAAAAGTCTAGTAGAGTGCTGTAGTTGTTGTGTCAGTACTTTCAGGAATATTTCACCACTTGTTTCACTGGGGATTTACCTTTTTTATATATTTTCATGAGTAAAATAAAGTCCATGATAGACAACTGTCTCAGTGAGTCAATGTTTTGTTCTAAAACAAACTATGCACACACCACAAATATTCTTTTGTCGTTACTTGTTACAAAAAAATCGTTTTGTTTTAGAGCAAAACAGAAAACTGCTGTCAGTTTATATTTACCACAGACCTTGTTTTATTCATATATAAGAAAACCTGGGGGGAAGCAGTAGCGAAAAATGTAGTAGAATTATAATTTTTTTCAATATTAGTAGTAATGATGATGATGATGATTTTCACTAATTAAAATATTAAAAGACCTATAATTAGTGCATTATTTCATTGTACAAAATAAAATGGTGCACTATTTTGGTTGCTGTTTTGGCAGAAATCTGTGGATACGCTTGTGGAACAAAAGCTTCAGAAACAGGCATACATTTATTTTTATTATTTAGTTATTTGTTTGGTAACACTATACAATAAGGTTGTATTAGTTATTGTTAGTTCATGTACATTTATTACAGTATTTGCTCATGTTAGTTAACGTTAATGAAAACACAATTGTTCATTGTTAGATCAGGTTAACTCACGGTGCATTAACTAATGCGTGTATATGTTGAACTATAATTAATAAATGCAGTACAAGTACTGTTCATACTACAGCTGCATGATATCGGAAAACTCTGATATTGCTATATTTTATTTCTCTGTGATCAATATTGCGATATGTATACAGTTTGACAAGATGGTTTAATTTGACGGTTTTCTGGGGAATAATAATGCAAAAAGTCTTGTTTCTAGTCCAAATATCTAAAAATTCTTGTTAGATCAAGTAAAAAAAAATATATGTATAGTTTTGTTTTCACCTTCAGAAGCAATAAGTCAAAATTTTGACTTTTTTCTTAAAACAAGCTAAATTATCTGCCAATGGGGTAATTAAAATACTCTTATTTACTTTGAAATGTAGGTATTTGGAGTAGAACAAGACAGAAATTTTAAGAAAAACTTTTTTTTTTGCATAAATCTTATAAATAACTGAATACAACAATTAATCTTTGTTACACCTCAAAACGTACTTTTTGTGGCCAAATTTTCTTGAAAGGCTCAGCCAAAGGCCATAAAAACACATGCAAATGATAAACTTCCCTCTGTTATGGTTAAACTTAGCAGTAACTCTGCAAACCACATGTGTTCTGTGGCTCTTGGTCAACTATAGATTAGACTCAACATTGCAGACTTTGCGATCTGACTATTGCGTATGCACACATTGAGATTTCGATGGTGAAATGATATGTTGTGCAGGCCTAGTTCATCTTAATTAATGTTCGTAAACATATTAACAATAACAAATTAAACCTTATGGTAAAGTGTGACCATTTAGTCTTTAGAATTTGTGAAAAGGTGTTTTTATTTTAATAATTGTCTGCGCCTTGTCCAAGGTTGTGTAAATTTCAGAAATCAGGAATTATCTTCCTTTCACATTATGGGTTAGAAATTGAATTGTTTGTACTCCACAGGTAGTTTAATTGAAATCTGATTTTAAATGACAAGACAAAAATGTAAATTCTGAAAAGAAGTTCAACATCAAATAGTTCAAGATATTGCATTCTGGAAAGTGAGCTGTTTTTTTTTCCTCCCTGACCCAAAAAATAGATGTTATAATGCAAATTATATTAGATACGAATAATGCATCATAATAACATCTTAATAATAAGTCTTTCATGTTTTTACCCATCCCTTTTTTAAATTTCAGGGAATTTCAAATATTCATGTATATTGTCTTTTACACAAAAAGATGTTCATATTTTCTTCGGACAAACTTTGCACTATTAGTTAAGTTTTTATATAAATATAACCTACAAAATTCCTTTTTGAATAATCAACCAACTTTAAAATTCACAATTCAGTTCTGTATAATATTAACAACTTGTCATATAAGGCGTAATCCGAAAGTTGATGGTGTTGTCATTGTTTTATGTTGTGCAAAGTCTTGGTTATTGGTCAGAAGAATGAAAGGGTGCGGTTTTTGTTTTCACCACAAACAAGCTGATTTAGCTTGTTATGTAAGCTTATGTGGACAGTGCTCTTTTCTAATAGTGTTTTTTCACCCTGTGACTCTTCCAGAGGCGATTTTGGGAGGAGTACCAGCGAGAGAGCAGCCCCAGACCAGGAGGACTGGAGTCTATTGCTGGTGGTGTTCATTCCCTTTACCTAATCCTACCCCTGCTGCTGGTTTTGCTACTAATCGCTGCAGTCTCCATCACAGTTTGGAGATGCCATTCACGCAAAAGATCCCAGCAAAGCCCTGCCATCGGGCGTCCCCAAAGAGACACAACACTGTCTGTGGTGTCAATGGACCAATGGGGTCGGGACTACCATCCTGACATCAGCCCTCACTCAGAGATCAGTGCCCACAGTAGCCCCGCTTACCCTGGTGCTGACCTCACACCTGGGCGGGGCAGTCGGGGTGACCCGCCCCCTTCATACGAAGAAGCTGTGGGCCATACGGATATACAGATTGAAGCAGAGCCTCCTCCTCAATATGAAGACATCATTAGCAACCATGGTGGCACAGTTGTCATCTCCCAGGGAAAGTGACGGATCTTCCAGGCATGTTATCCTGCATCATGAAGAGATGCTTTTTGAGGCCTCCGCCAATACTGTAAACTGTCATTTATTATTCACCTCTATCGATTTGTTTTCATAACTAGTGATTTGTGGGATGTGAACATGGTTTGGCTGTTTATTTTCTAGCACTATGCTTTTTTAAAAATTCTTTATTCTACAGGCATTCAAGTCCAGCACTAGCAAAACAGCTATTTCATTTAATATGCAGCAATGCAGCAAAATAAACTAATGTGATCATGCTTAAGGGGGCGTATTACAGAAAGATCCAAACTTTAAATCTTGTAATGTCCAGTCTCTTTGGAAACCTTTGTAATTTCAGCTAGGAGAAAAGCTATTACAGATCTGGATTTATTAAGAGGTATTAGGAAGGTGGTATTACAGAAACATCCTAACTTGACAAAAAAGTTCTAGTGTGAATTAATAACTTAAGTTGGTTTTGTTTTGTTTGTCCATTTTGTTTAGACTAACTCATCAGCAGCTTGTGCAGTGTTGGTTGCTTGGAACCACACCTGAGACTGGATTGTCAAACTTGATGACTCCATTAAAATTTCCTAACAAGAGATAAGATGCAATTTTGAAAGATGGGGTAGCATCCCTAATCAAGATAAATTTGCACTCATCATATTTTACTTAAGCCATAAGTAGGGCCAGACGGAATCTGCGGACGTTTTTTGCTATTTCTGCTGAGAATTTTGGTAAAAATCTGCGGATTTCTGCGGAATTATATTAGGAGTATCATAACTAAAACCTTAAAATGTGAAATAAAAAATTATATCTTTTTAACTTTTATTTAATGTTTAAAATGCAAATCCAATTAGATTATCAGTAAATAGTTAACTGTAAGTAAATAAACAAAAATAATTATGGGCTAAAAATCTGCGGAAAATCTGCGGAATTCTGCGCGCGCAGATTCCGTGTGGGCCTAGCCATAAGATATGAAACTTTCTGTAAAACGCTCCCAGTACTGATATGATTACAGAACTCTAGGCAGCTTGAATCCAAGCCCACATCCAATGATTATGAAGTGCTGTTATGTCAACAAATTACATTCTTCTTAGTAAGTCCTAAAAAACTTTTTTCCTAGTTATGGCCTCTAGTGTTGTCAGTAGTACTGGTACGTTCGTACCAAGTTGGTGCTTAAATTAGAGAAATGCTACAGTACCAGCCTTTCTGTATGTAACTGGTATGTGCTGATAGACAGCTGCTTTCAAACGCTCCCTTGTGTATTTGTGTGTATAGGTTTGTATTTACAATGCATTGAGCATTGTAGCCATTCAGAGCCATTCTTGTTAGTTGAGCAGGTAAACACAGTTGCCAATCTGAGGTGTTTTTTTATTACTGCTGTCTTTACGTTCTTTTTAACTGTTGTTTTCCGATAGTTCCCATCTATTTTGCTATGGAGAAAAAATGTATGTTTTTTACCTCCAGAACCTGTTTAATGTGCTTTATATGCATGTGAACTTTTCATATATTTACATTTTCAAAACTTAAATCATATTCAACAGTGAATGAACATAAAATTATAAAGTATAGACATATTTAGATTTTTGAGTTTCATAAAGATGTTTGTATTAGGTTTTGGGAGTAATAACCCTATTAAAATATGAGCTCAAACTCTATGTGCCGATAGTCTAGTGATCAGAACATCGACATATATGATATATCGAGGACCTTTACCAATCCCATCCCCCTCTTTTGCTCCAACTTAAAATATACTGTTCTATCAGAGTAATGGGGAAAGACAGCAAAAAAATTAAGGAACCTTAGCAGTACAAAACGATCTTGTACAGACATTTTGCTAGTTTTAGTTATGGTCATACGGCACAAACAGTATGGCTTTAAAAAAAACTTGCACTCTAATTTTCAACATTTCACATATTCAGGCCCACAAAACACAGCTGTTGTGTAAATTAATGTTCAAAATGCGCTAATAAATTTCAGCGTTTAAATTTTGCAGTGTAAGTGCAATAGACCTACCACTTATGTGATTTGTGTGTTGTTTACTCGTCATTTTAATAGCATTAATTAGCAGTCATTTTCAAATAGTCATAAATAGATTAGAAATTGAAATAAAAAGCATGGCATTATTCTGCTATTGGCACTGACTGTACTGTGACAGCACTAGTGGCCTCTCATAGGGACCATTTAAACCTAGAATATTCTAAAGACTAATGTTCAGAGGAAACAAGTGCACAATATTTTCAGGAAGTTGTGAATTGTAATGTTTACTGATATTCTCTACTTGCAGGTTCGTTGTAGCCTTGAGATAATAACCGTTGTAGCTTAGGCTATTGCTGTTTAACCTTTATAATTGCATAGGCGTCTCTATGCAATCCTCGATGAAGCATTCATGTTGATTCATTTTTTTTGCCCTCTAGTTGAGGCGTTAAACACTGTGCGTTTGAGTTGGTGTGTTGGAAATGTTTTCCGCTGAATGGATAACCATGCATCACCAATGGAAAATCATGCTTGGGGGAGTTCTGACTGAACAAATTCTCGATTTAATGTAGCATCATGGTTGTTAATCCTGAATCGTCTCCAGTGGCCAGCAAGTCAGTGTCTGTGAGGTTTGGGGATTATATTTGCTGTGGGAAAGTACAGTACTGATATGTTGTATTGTGGAAAAGTGGTCTGAGGTTTGTTGTTTAGTCCCGTTCCTGTGGTCTATGGGACATCGCTTTTCTTTTCTTCTCACAGTTTGTGGAGTGGAGCAATTGTGGAATTTATTCTTATCGTGAACAAGGATAAAACAGGGCATATTTAGCATCCCAAGCTAGGAATATTAAGACAGCTGAGATAAATAGTCTCCTGTTGTGATAATTAAGGAGCAAGAGTCATGCTTTTGTATGTTGTGAGCAGTTCCTTATAGATTTGCTTTACAGTAAATAACTTTAGTTTCTCTAACCTCTTAGAGAATGTTATAATTAACCATTATGACTACCTTGACCACTCTGGTTGTTTTAACAGATTTCTGTTTTTAATGCCTTAAAGGCTGTTTTCGTACTTTATTCAAGTTCTTTGATTCCACATGTTTTTTTTTTTGCATTGTAGTATTGCGTAAAAAATGTGGTACTACAGACTGTATCTGGTCCACTTCAGAGCAAACTCTTTTCCCAATGGTAGTGATTTCATTTGTTCGGTAACACTTTACTTGAAGCCTTTATGGCAACACAGGCTCATTGAAAATACATGTTTCAGTCTACATCTTTTTTTAAAATCATACTTCAGCATATGTTTGACTGCAGTTTGTAGGTAAAATGAACATAAGGGGGCAGTATGATGCTAACAACTTTTTTGTTTCTTTTCACACTTAGAGTTGTCACAATACTGGAATTCGATACCAATCGGTACTAAAATTTTAAAAACATTAATTTCCCGCAAACACTTAAGCGCTGTGGAGTATGTTCCTAAACTCTGCTGATTTGCCATTCTGGTCACATGCTCAACAGAAATGACTGTGATTGGCCATGAAGGTCATCAGTTCACCGAACTCACCGTTGTTAACCAAGTGTAACCACAGATACAGGGACACTGGAGCCTTACAAAGTCACGTCGATCAGCTAGTTTGTCTATAAGCTGACATACGAGCAATCCGCTGATGAATCGCGGCTTTAAAACAATCTAGTGTCCCTGTTTCTGAGGTTACACTTAGTAAACAGCGGTGAGTTTAGTGAACTGATGACCTTCATGGCCAATCACAGTCATTTCTGTTGAGCACGTAAACATTCTGGCAAATCAGCGCAGTTTAAGAACGCGCTCCACAGTGCTTAAATGTTAGCGGGAAATGGACGTTTTTAAAATTTCAGTACTGATTGGTATCGTATTCCAGTATCATGACAACCCTATTCACACTAATGATCGTTACAGGGACATATTATCGAAAAATTTAAGTTTATTTTTGTGCAGTTCTTCGCACATCTATGTCTGTGATTTGTAGTTTTTTTTGCCTCACCTATCCATCTCCATATTGACAACTTTTCCGGCTGTGGTTACTTAATTTGCTCAGTAGCTCACTTTGTACATTGGTGTACTGTCTTAATGCAGAACACTTGGGTTTGAGTCTGGTGAAGCATGGTTACACAAAAGCAATAAATGTAAAATTAAGGTAAAACTATGTGGTTGCAATGCACCATTTTTCTATTGTGTTTGCTTTTGAAAACACTATTGGTTGGGTTTAGGTCAGTGGTTTGCTGGATTTTTTTATGACAAGCCCCTTTGTCTTGTGAACATGCAAAAAAAGGTTGTGTATCTGAAACCTATAACAAAACACACCTTAAGTAATGTATTTCAGATTAGCAAAAATGTAATCAGTGCCCTCTAGTGGACTGTCATCTGAAACATGCAACAAAAAGCTATGTAACCCGGAGCAATGTATTTTGCAACTTTTAGCAAAAATGTAGGCTGAGGGATGTATTTCCAATGAGCCTGGCTTGCTTTATGATGTTATGATAATAACAATTTAGACCAGTTATTGGTTATTATCAATAATTAAATCAAAAGCATACAGTGGGATAAAGCCTATTAGAATGCAGTTCAGTGTAATATGAGCTATGAGAATTAAATAGGTTTTTGATTTGTAAGGTAAGAAGTGATAGTTCACGCAAGAATGAAAATTCTGTCATCATTTACTCATCCTCCACTTGTTCCAAACATGTTAGAGTTTCTTCTGTTGAACACGCAGATATGCTGAGCTGAAGAATGGTTGATTAACAGCCATTGACTTACATGGTGTTTTTTGGTGCTTTCCGGGTCCAAGCCGATACTCATTTGAATTGAGAAAGTATTCGTTTATGACAACTTTTTAGTCATACCACACATAAAAGTGAATTTTATATAAAATCATAGTGTACACAATGGTCTTTGGACTTTCTGCAGCACAGACATCAATATTTTAACAATTCATAAAAAATAATCACTTTCTGGCCATCTGATATTAGGCAATATATATATAAATATATATATACACACATTGCGGTCGTGATTTTTGAAAGTATTACATCACTTTGTCAATGTTTATTATTGCATTTGTTGAGTCTCCCCATACAGTTTTATATAGCGCTTGGACCTGAAAGCCGCTTCGTGTGATGTCACACTTAACAAGCAGATGGATGTCAAAGGATGCATTTTCTCCCAATATTCTTCAAAATATCTTGTTTTTTGTTCAACAGAAGAAAGGCATTTATAAATGTTTACAACCACATGAGTGTAAGCAAATGATGAGGAAATTGGTTGAACTGTCAAGAAAATCAAGAGTCTCGAATACCAAATAAATAAAGCCAGAGCATATCCCAAGTGTGTTGTAAAACAGGCCAACAAACACAAGTTATTATTGGGCGACTTTTTCAATCTTTGTAAAGAAATCCACTTGCATCATTTATAAATAAATTGCGTCGCGAGGCATAATTTTTGCTTTAAAAACACTTTGAATGCAGCATGCGTTAAGTTTCAAGTAAAGTGTTTATTATTTGTGTTTGTTTTGGATATTAGACATCAGTTTTCAGGTCGAGCAGCCAACTGGTCACATTTTACCTCATACCTTTTGTGTTTGTTTTTTTTTACCTCAAATAAAAGCAAGAACATTTCAGAATAGGATCAAATTACAGGAACAAGCCGTTGAGGAAACATTCAGTATTATATTTCAGGAAATTGTGTTTTTGGGTGTGAAATTTTGTGTGGTTGTGAAAAAGGAATATAATGGAAAACAGTCGATGCGTTTGTACTTATTCAGTAACTGAATGAATGCACTTTTATTTTCAGGGCACCGATCGCCCTTTGTAAAGGAATATTAATTGACGTGTAAAGTAATGTGTGAGACGAGATGTGATAAATGACTAAAAACTAAAAAACCCTGGCAAATGCTGTTTGGATTTCTACAGATTATATTCTGTTCTTCAAGGAAAAGCTCATTATACATAAATATGCAATAAAATGCATCACCAGCACTAACTTCAAGCTTTGTGAAAATCCTAATCTAAACAGTCTCAATTGCCTACAGTGGTTTATGTTTTGAAAGTAACGTGAAATAAGGCCACCGTGGCTTGAAGTCCAGTCTGATGGATTTTGCTGTACATTTGCAGGCTGATATTTCTGTGGTAGTGAAGAGAGTGACTGTGGTGGTGTTTATTGCTTAAGCCTTACTCAGAGATAGATAAATAATGTGTATATATATAAATGTATTAAGAACAAATTAAATTTTTTTTAACGATTGAGCTCGAACTTTATTTGTAATAAAAGTTTTTGGCCCTAATTTGTCTGATTTTGTCCTTTTATTTCTTGCTTTACAGTTTGGGATGTTTTTGTTCTATGAAATAATTGTGGGCTTTTAAACTTTTCTATTAATCAGAAAAAACTATTGTACAATAAAACATTTTTGAGCACCAAACTCAACATATCAGAGTCATATTGGATATTTCAAAAATAAATTACATAAAACTTTTTAACATTTGTGTTTTGTTCCTTTGCCTGACAAGAATTCATTTCTAAAATAGATTAAATTCACAATGTTTTAGTATTCACTGTAAGTAACTTAAATTTGCTAGCTGAAATAACAATGGCCATGATTATACAACGTTGTTTCTGTACACATTTTCAGTGATTGACTGCACCAAATACAAATAATTTCTTATTTTAAGTAGAATGCCAAACCTGAAAGCTTTGTGAATTAGAAAAAAAAAACTCGAGAAAATTATATAAATATCGGCTGGGTCAGTTGGCATTTCTGTGTAGAGTTTGCATGTTCTCCCTGTGTTCGCGTGGGTTTCCCCCACAAGTCCAAAGACATGCGCTATAGGTGAATTGAGTAAGCTAAATTGTCTTAAGTGTATGTATGTATGTGAATATGTGTGAATGGATGTTTCCCAGTGATGGGTTGCAGCTGGAAATGCATCTGCTGCAAAAAACATATGCTGGATAAGTTGGCGGTTCATTTCGCTGTGGTAACCCTAGATTAACAAAGGGACTAAGCCGAAAAGAAAATGAATGAATGACGAATGAATAAAGTTACTTTAGAAAGTAATGCATTACAATATTGAGTTCCCAAAAGTTAATAGTTACTTTTTTCTTTTTATAAATAGAGGAGCTCTGCAATTGACAAAGCATTATATAACCTTTATTAAACTTAAAAAAAAAAACATCAAAAATTAGTAATGTAAGACGTTGTCTTCAAAGAACTTCCTGGCCCCTGAGCTGTCTCTGTGTGTGCGTGTGTGTGTGTGTATATATATATATATATATTATATTATATATATTTATATATATATACACATACATACAGTTGAAGTCAGAATTATTAGCGCCCCTCTTTGATTTTTTTTTTTTCTTTTTTTAACATTTCCCAAATGGTTTAACAGCAACGAAATTTTCACAGTGTCTGATAATATTTTTTTCTTCTGGAGAAAGTCTTTGTTTTATTTCGGCTAGAATAAAAGCAGTTTTTAATTTTTTTTTTTTTTTAAACCCAATTTAAGGTCAAAATTGTTAGCCCCTTTAAGCTATTTTTTTTCAATTGTCTACAGAACAAATCATTATACAATAACTTGCCTAATTACCCTAACCTGCCTAGATAACCTAATTAACCCAGTTAAGCCTTTAAATGTCACTTTAAGCTGTATAGAAGTGTCTTGAAAAATATCTAGTAAAATATTATTTAATGTCATCATGGCAAGATAAAAGAAATCAGTTATTAGAAATGAGTTATTAAAACTATTATGTTTAGAAATGTGTTGAAAAAATTCTCTCTGTTAAACAGCAATTGGGGAAAAAAAATAAACAGGGGGACTAATAATTCAGGGCGGCTAATAATTATGACTTCAACTGTATATGTGTATATATATATATATATATATAAAGTTGTGTTTGTTGCTTTTGTACTTTTTGTATCACTGGAAATCACGGTCTATTGAGAAAATAAGATTTTCCTTTTCTTCCAGATGTTCAAAATTATGAGAATACTTCCATCGCAGAAATCTAAAGCTCTGGCCTGCCATTTCAGTTTCTGTCTGTTTTCGCAGGGAGCAAATTCTCTCATTGACTGCATGATTTAATGTGACTGTTTATTTTAATTCAGCAATTTAATTTAAAAGCAAATTAAATAAACCGAAAAGTAACAAAAAAATAAAGTAATGCATTAATCAAAAGTAATGCATTACCTGTTACTTGGAAAAGTATTATTACTCCCTTGTAATGCGTTACCCCCAACATTGACTATAAATACATTTCTGTTCACCAGCTTTTTTTTTTTGTTGCTTTTTTTCAGAATGTTAGCATAAATGACAGCAAGAATGACAGTACAGATATTTAAACAATATAAACATATACAATCAGTAAATAATACTTCAGTGTTCAAAGGAAACACGACATTCATTTAACCAGTTCACCAGTGTTTTGAAGGACACGCGTGTATATTTAATGCAAAATGCACTGGAAATGTTTCAATGTATTTTTATTTTCAGTGTAAATGACAGACATATCAAATATCAAGATTATACAACATATAAAACACTATTTATTTGTATTACACAAAAATCTCCACATTATGAAGTCCTGAGAATACTCTGATCCCCACTTTAAAATATGCAAAAAGAATCAAACCCAAAAGACACAAAGAAAATGAAGAGTTAGAAACGCAATAACAACAGCACTGTGCTGGATTCAGCACTCATTAAACATGACCATTTAGGCATACATGACTGACACGTCCATTCAAAAACAGCCCAGCAGGCTCATTACAGGTTTAGAAAACAGCAGCAGTCATGATTAAAGCAGTGCAAGCAGAAACCAAGCTGTAACCAAGAAACTCTGTCACAGGAGGAAACACTGAATCTCCAGTCGATCCATAATGACTGCGACAGACAGAGATGATTACAGCTGAGGACGGTCAGAAATACACAGCAAATCTGCTCGTTTTCTGTGTTAGTAAATGTGTTTCATATTAATATCTAAAAGCTGCTGACATATTTGGCATTACAGCGAAGACGCAGTCTCCATTTTCGCATTCCCCATGGATGAGTGAGTTTTCCCCTTCGGTCAGATCCATTGTTTAGGGTTGCGCAGGATCTCCAGCATTTCGGCTTCTTTAGTGCCTTTCGTGGGCTCGTGCATGTACTCCCACCTGGAATCAAACATTTATGGACCATAAGTTTGAAATATTAAACAGCCGACAGAGGCAGTAAAGAAAGAAGAGGTTGAGTCTAACATTACTTTAAAGTTTAAAACGCTCATATCATAAGGTATCCAAAATTCTTCTGTTATTTAAGGTTATTGAACACTGTAAGAAATGCTGGGTTCCACACAATTCCTTCGTGCTGTCTTACTCAAATCAATTAAATTAAATTAAAGTGGCTTGAACATAAAAAAAAAATTATTTGTCCCCAAAAAACTCTAGAATAGTGTTGATTCCCCTTATTTTAAATAAGTAGTGTTTTTCCCCGAGTGTAAAAATTTATGTGCAATTATTTTGTGGATGCATAGAAACAAAATTCAGACTGCTTTAAAGGGGTCTAATTATTCAGCTTAAATGGCTAGTTCCCCCACAAATGAAAAGTCAGTCATTAATTATTAGGCCTTATGTCCTAACAAACACCAGAAAGCTTTATCTATCTTCGGAAAGTCTTCAAATTTGATATTTTAGATAATCTAAGCGCTCTCTCACCCTATGTAGACAGCAAGGGTACTGAAACGTTCAAAGTCCAGAAAAAAAACAAAAACATTGTCTAAACATTTCAAGAGACTTCTGTGGTGCAACTGTAATGAAGCTGTGGGAATATGTTGTGGTAGTAAAACCTGAAATATAGAACTATTGGCCAGTATTTTCTATTTAGCGTGCTCTCGTGAACACATCCTGAAATACAGAGAAAAGAAACTGCTGAACAAAGACATTATTTCAGTTTTGTGGCACACAAAAGTTTCTCACAGATCTGTGAAGTGCTTTTGGCATCTTTCTGGATGTTTTCAGGACTCTTGCTGTCTATAGAGGGCTAATCTAAGAGCTCTCGGATAAATTTATCTAAAATATCTTAATTTGTATTCTGAAGATGAACAAATGTCTCAGGGGTTTGGACTGACATGACAGTGAGTAATTATTGACAGAATTTCAATTTTTTTGGTGAATCTCACTTAAGAGAGCCATGAAACCCCCCTCTTTCGGTTCAAGTCTACCTCAGAATTAAAAAAAAAAATGCTCTGAGGCGTGGAGCTCTGCAGGCAGAGGGAGGAGTGGGCGTGGCCAGCAGAGCAGGGGAAGAAGAGGGGAGTGAACAACTGTTGTCAGTTGGCTCACAAAATGAGACACAAACCGTGAGGAGACCCAAGATTTTACAGTTTACAAAGTTTAAATGCAAAGAAATTAACAGTAAGTAATTTAATGCCCTGCTACATTTGTTATTTGTAATTTCATATACACATAACCACAATTTGTTATATTATTATAAACATAATCAGGTTTATATAAACACTAAAAATGAAGAGGACTTCTCTCCTCCTCAACCCCCGGGTCTGAATGCAGACACAGTGGATAGCAGTGCAGCAGGTCTCTAGCCCTGTCTATTCCAACAATTAACCCTGCCGATAACCCAGAGGATTTTAAAAATAGGTGAACACGGCAGCACAGATATAGGCGATGTGTCTGAATGGTAATGAACTCAACTGATAAAAGACAAAGTCTGCCATTCTCCAATTCTCGTACAGCTCTCTCAACAAAAATACTTGCAGCAAACCAACAGCTTCGCTGTATCGGCCCTGACAGAATCGCTAGAAAAAACATGCAACAAACCCTGTGGAAATCTCACTTAGTCATTGGCTCTCACAGCTTGGCAGGTCTGCTTTGCCTTCAGAAAGCATGTGCTCTCATGAATAATTAAGCAGCAGGGTCTTCTCATAGGATAAGTATACTCCACTATAAATAATAGTGAGAAACCGATGCGTCATCACTACACTAGCAGATTTGCACCATGCCGCAGATTTTAATCCCTCCCCAAAAATGATTTTAAACTCGAAAATGAAATTAGCTGACAAAAGCTCAAAATGATCCGGTTTTCCCCACAATTAAAGCTGACAGGTACAGCTACATTATTCTAGGGTATCTTAAACCTTTAAGGATTATTTGTTATTATATGCTGTAAATTCCCCTTTTTTTGGAGGAAGCAAAAATGCAAATGAACTGCTGATGCTCCCCACCCCCTTTTCAGTAGGTGGAGTTTGTAGTGTTTTTACATTTGTTACTCTGGGCAACAACAAACTATAGAAACGACTGCATACATTTGAAAGGTTCAAGAAACCCTTGAGTACTTTTATTGACTTATTTAAAGACAGATTGAGACAGTTTTGTGTGTGTTGCGCATCAATTAGGACAATTTTAGCACCTGTTAGCTTTAATTGTGGAGAAAACTGGATAATTCTGAACACAAAATGAGACACAAACCGTGAGGAGACCCATGATTTTACAATTTACAAAGTTAAAATGCTAAGAAATTAACAGTAAGTAATTTAATGCCCTGCTACATTTGTTATTTGTAATTTCATATACACATAACCACAATTAAAAGCTAATTTTAACTTCCAGGTTTAAAATAATTATTGGGGCAGGATCAAAATTGGTAATGTAGCGCTCAACTGCTAGTGGAGTGATGACGCGTCAGTTTCTCATTATTTTTCACAGACTTTTCTTATCAGTTTTCTTATCATACGAGAAGACCCTGCTTCGTAATTACTCATGACAGCACATTCTTTCTGATCCCCTGAAGTTGTTGTATGAGTTCGTACATTTATGAAAACAAAATCCAAACAAATTATTCGCCTTTTAACTAGGTGTAATACAAGTTCCACATGCCGCTAAAAAGTGTTTGTAAAGTTTCAGCTCATTAATCATTTCTTATCATATGCTGTGAATGCTTCTTTTGTGGTTGGAAACAAAAGCACAGAGTTATTGTCTGTTTTTCAATACTCTTTTCTAGAAGGTGGAGCTTTTACAGCTTGTGCTTTAGTTACTCTGGACAACAACAAACAAAACAATTGTGTGCCTTTTAAAGTCCGCATGAACCGGAAGCTCTAATCCTTTCTTTTAGTATTGTGATGCAGTTCATAGAGAAACATATAATTAAATGAGAAAACAGTGGGCGTGGCTTCTTTTTTCTACTGCGAGCTGATTGGATGTATTAAAGTAGGCATTTCATTCAGAATGATTGAGAAATTGGGAGATTTATTACAACCTAACAGACACCACCTCCTCACCATTTGTGTTTGTAGCCAAAACGGACAGTTAGAAGGGTGTGGTTAATGTTAACCATGCTCAATAGAGTGGAGGAACTATGACGTCACCTTGTAGGCCAATCGACTGCTAGCATAAAACTGGTTCTCTCGATAAAATCCCCATAGTATTTTCCCATAGGCTTTTCAAAGATTGCAAATAATAAGCTCTGTGTTCAAACACTGTTCATTACACTTACACGTTTTGTCCAACTGGATAATCCTCACACGAAGACATAACTTTTAGCACTTTTGGATCTTAATGCAAACGCAAGAATGGAAAAGCTAACATTAGGCTATAAATGGACTACAGCGCCTGGTGCGCTCGCCTGTGAGGTCAGCACCACCCTGCTAACGACAACTTTTCAAGCTTATTTTTTTTTAGAAATTTGGTCCATGACCAAGATTTAATCTCTCGGTTTATTATACTATAATCCACGCTAAATATTATAAACACATGAATACACAGAAACACATATACCTACGTGCCTTTTGGATAGTTTTTTACATGGGAAATGCATTTTGTTTTGCTTTACGGTTGTAAAAAGTTTTAAAACTGTATGTAAATGTGCCTACATAGTATTATCATAAGACATATTTAAATAAGTGTATCGATCGCGTACATACAGCCCGCTTAGTAACAGACGACATAAACGAGGCGTGAGGGACAAGTCTTTCAAATGCCTGCCATCATAGACACAGAACAACAGCGAAAAGCAGCCCATACTGTCACATACGCTATACATTTTAAGGTGTTTAAATATTGCAGTTATGACAGAGTTAAACGTGTTCAGATGAAGAAAAAAGCTGACGAAAAATCCTTTGATCAAATGAAATGACAGTTAATATGTATGTGTTTTTTTACACATTTATTCACACGTTTGCATTACTGAGAACAGGAAAGAGACAGGCTGCACTGGTAAGCAGTATCTTCATAATATTGTTTAATTAAAATAAATGATCAACAAATAAATCTGTCTTGGCAGTCTTTACAAGTGAAGGCATTATCTACACAATATCACTTCTACTTTTGTAAAAATATTACAAACAATAAAATACTATTCATGAAAATACTTAAATAACAGACAAATCCAAATGCCCAACGCAAGCGAGCTGCATTCCAGAACAGATCAGCTCGATGACAAATAATATCTCAGACACCTGCTGTAGTCCCGTTTAGCAACTTGATAGCAACCGTCTTTTTAAAGAAGCAAAACCGATTAAAAAAATCATGAGTGTTATGTAACTGATGTGTTTTATGTCGTAGAATAAAACGTGAAAGTTTTTTCAGTTTGTGTTGGCCACGAACCTCATTTAAGCGATTTAACTGAAATCCCATTCAAAAAACCCATTGACTTTGGGACGAGGGAACCGGAACTGCTAAAATGCTAACTCGCTTCTGGGTTTTTGCATACAAATTGACATCATAGTTCCTTCACTCTATACCTCAGACAGACGTAATCTGAGATTTTAACTAAAACTTTTTTCCCTTAGTGACATGTGTACTTTAAAAGACTTTACAGTCTAAAGGTCCTCTGAAGTGCCTTGAAACATTCAGTGTTACTCGATTATTTGATTTCCACTGAAAGAGGAAGACAGGGCGAGTCACATAAAAAAACTCCTCCCCAGGAGCCAGTAGTTTTTTGATTATATCTTAGCATCGGCTAGAACTATTGACAGCTTATGCCAGCCACAGTGCAATAGTAATGCTAAGCCTGTCTAATATGAAGAAAACAAAGTACTAAGGCCACTCAAATCAATGGGAAAGGATTTTTCATGCTCAAAAAGCAACATTAAACACTTAAGAAAGCTAGAAGTAAAAAAGCTTAAGGAAGGAAAAATTATAAGTGGACCCTTAATTTCAATAAAATTCATTATTTATTGTATAACACTAAATGATACATAAAACAAAATAGTGCTGTTAAACAATTAATCGTGACAAATTGCACGCAAAATAAATGTTTGTTTACATAATTTTGTTAGTACTGTGTATATTTAAAATGTATATCTAAATATATGTATAGACATGTTTAATTGTATATAAAATGCTTATCTATAACATAAAATTGTAACTAAATATTAATATCTGATTTAAATATTTCTACCTGATTAGTCACGAATAATCATTAAACAGCCCTTAAACAAAATGTTCAGTACAGTAAACAAAGTTTTCAAAATTATCTAAAAATAGTTCAAGAAGATTCAGGGCATGAGGGTAATTAGGCAGTAGCTGATGTGACAGACACATAATTTCCTCATGCAAAGTCATTTACCTGGCAGTAAGTGGCAGAGACATCAAGATGCTCTCGATGCGGGAACCTGGTGTGGCCAGGCCAAATTTCACCCCTCTGTCATACACTAAATTAAACTCCACATATCTAAGAAACACAGACAGAGCTTCGTTAGCTGTTGAACAACTGACAAATAACATCAAATATAAATAAATATATGTATATCATAAAAATACATAAACAAATAGACATATATCTACATATAATATAAATAAATAAATATATAAATAAATAATTATTAAAGGCGACACAGTGGCTCAGTGGTTAGCACTGTCGCCTCACAGCAAGAAGTTTGCTGGTTAGAGTCCCGGTCAGTTGGCATTTCTGTGTGGAGTTTGCATGTTTTCCCCGTGTTGGCGTGGGTTTCCTCCGGGTGCTCTGGTTTCCCCCACAAGTCCAGAGACATGCGCTATAGGTGAATTGAAAAAACTAAATTGTCCGTAGTGTATGTGTGTGAATGAGTGTGTATGGGTGTTTTCCAGTGATGGGTTGCAGCTGGAAGGGCATCTGCTGCGTAAAACATATGCTGGATAAGTTGGCGGTTCATTCCGCTGTGGCAACCCCTGATCAATAAAGGGACTAAGCCGAAGGAAAATAAATAAATGAATAAACGATTAAGATTATTAATGCTTAGTAAGCTAACACAAAACTGTATTTAAAGCCATTTGAAATTGCACACAATTGCATTTGTTTGATGGCAAATGCAAAAAAGTTATAATATTTTTACATATTAGTCATTAAAATGCTAATGATTACCTGTTTTAGTCCTGTAGTGACTAAGCTGAATTTTGCACCCATAAATCAGCTAATATGCTGATTTGGTGCTTGAGAGACATTTCATACTGTACGCTGTCGTGCTTTTTAATTGTTTTTCTGGAAACTGTGAAGCAATTTTTCCTCATTATTTGATTAGTAGAAAGTTCAAAGGACAGAAAGTCTCTAGTCATTAATCATTCAATCAGGAAGGAGGCCAAATCCTATAAGGAGATATTTTCATAAAATAATCATTTGATTTCACACTAGGCCACACAAAATAGCGTCCATTAGAATTACTCTGTTATGACTGGCAATTTTTTCCCAGAGATGGGTTGCGGCTGGAAGGGCATCCGCTGCGTAAAATCGTGCTGGATAAGTTGGCGGTTCATTCCGCTGTGGCGACCCCAGATTAATAAAGGGACTAAGCCGACAAGAAAATGAATGAATGAATGACTGGCAATTTTAGCACAAACAATAAAAATGTAACAAATCACTTCACTACTTTACATCAACAATAATTCATTTCAACAATTATTTTGAACAGGAGAAGTAAAAACTGAAGTATTATTTTGATTCAGGAAAGCAGACGTTACTAGAAGGGATACAGCTGCGGTCAAAAGCTAGCGAGAATTGTTATTTACTAAATTGCTCATTAATTGTATTTATTAACATCTACTTTTACCCCAACCAATACAGTAATGTAAAAACAGTAATTATTGTTGTACGGTAATTGTAGTGTTTTAATAATAGAAATAATTCTAAGCCGCAGATGTCTCCCTTCTAGACTTCATCCAGGAAAGCTCCAGACACATTCGCTAGATGGCGCCATTAACCCACGCAATGCTTTTATCTGCATGTGATAGACGTATTTAAGGGGAAAATAAAAGCAATTACACATTTCAGACAATACAGAAATATGTATTTATGAAGTAAAGGGCATCTCTGGTTCTTCAAAAAGAAATCTTAATGAACGGTATATACTGGACTCTCTTTCTATAACTGACCTGCCTCTCCTGACCTGCTGCCAGTCCTTCTCATCAGGAGTGAAGGAGTCATTCAGATGCTTGTATACAATGGGAAGGTAACAAGGCACCACAGTTTTAGCGCAGCTCCTCACAAAGTTAAACACCTCGTCCTGATCAGGGGAATCCAAATCATCGAAAAAGATCCCACCAATGCCTCTTGTCTCCCCCCGGTGGCGGATGTAGAAGTAGTTGTCACACCTAGAAAATTAAGTATTAAAACTATTGTGATGATAATTCACATTTATTCAGCATTTAATTATAAAATAAAGAATTAACAATCAAAATTTTAAGATTTTTCTTTAAATGAGTATATATTCTAATGCTTCTTTGTATTAAGGATGCCTATAATAATAAAAAAATCTGATGAAGTATAAAAACCATTGACAACTTATCAGAATCCATCCTGCTTTAAAAAGCTCAATGTAGCAGATGTCAAAAATGCAGTGAGCGATTATGATAAACAGAATATTATCATGGGTTGTTGTGGATGCTAATATAGTTAATGTTCATCATAGTTGTCATTCCTGGTGTGTGAATAGGCCATTTTCTATGCTATGAAATACTAAATTGAGAGGATGTCTTAAAACAAAAGAGTTGACTCAAAAAAAATACACTGGATTCAGCAAATAATGGGAAATGTTATCACTGCTTAACAGTTCAAATCCACCCAGAAGATAGAAAGCTCACAAAAAAACACACACCCATAACAGCTGTAACACACCCGACTGAGCAGGGCTGGGGGCTCGCTGATTACACAGCATTTGGATTACGCAATCGGATCCCAAAGTTTATAATCAAATTACATGTTTACTTATTTACACAATGGCAGAAAACTTTGCATGATTAATTGATTCGGTCTAATTCTTTTCTCTCTTTTAATTTTTCTCTTCTAGAAAATTCTACTGTGCGTCATGTTATTTACATTTAAACATGTTCAGTATGAATAAAATGAGTCTTGTGCACTTCTGAGCTCCTGTGTTTAGTGTGCAAAGTAAATAAAGAGAAAAAACAAAACCTTAAAGGGGACTCAACTTTCTTTTTAAATGTAATATAATGTCTCAGCCTACATTACATTCAGTTTTATGAAGCCGAATAATAACAACAACAATAATAATAATAATAATGCACTGAAATTAAAATGTTGGTCAGAAAAATTATTAAAATAAAAATGTTATTTTGGCAAATCACAGGTAACATAATATATAAAACATTGTCTATTTTTTGTATTCAAGTGTTAAATAATTAATAATTATTTCAGTTGATAATCATAAACAATTAATAAGCTGTTTAACAATTATAATATTTTTTTTATGCTTTTTTTCACCAAATAACAAGCCCACTACAGTTTTTACCTTAACACCTGTGGAAACTTTTTAGAAAACATTTTAGATGATGTCAGGGCTATTCAATTAGTTTGTCATGGGGGCCAGTTCATGAAAAGCATCCCAAATGAGGGGCTGGAGAGATATGACTTGCAATATAAGTGATGACACAACAGCAATATAAGAGCCCATATGTTGCATTTTTGCTTCTTAAGACATCCACATTGGATTTTTCTATATTAAAATGTTAATGTGTTGTATTTTGAAACTACACAACATCACTGATTGTACAATGTGGCTTTTTTACAAACATTTTCAAATGTTGTATTTCAAAGCACAACAAAAGCAGTGCATTGCTTAAGCAGGCTTCTTCTACATTCAGACACATTCATATGATCAGTTTTGAACTGCATAACAATTAGAGATGCAACAATTATAGAGTTTAGTTGTACGATTACTGTCTGAAGAATAATCATGGTTTTATGGTTATCACATCTAATGTAAATTTAAGATTTATTAACAAAGTATTTCAATGAACTGTTGTTATTATCTGCGCGCATACATACATAATCATTTTAATAATTCGTCTAACATATCGCTCCGCTTCCACACGCATAATGGCATATATTCTTACATTGGAAATAACGAACTTTACACAATATGTGAATGGCCCACTGCTATAGTTAATTCAGTGTGTATGCATATTTGCCTTGGTGTAGAAGCTCGGAACTTTAAACTAGCATAACTTTATTTAGTTGCAGCAGTTTCGTTCCAGGCAACAGAAATGCAGCGCTGAGAAGCCTTTATGATTGATTAACCGTGACGAATTAAAGCGCTGTTAATAGTATAATTGGCTAATCGTTGCATCCCTAATAACGATATCTGTGCATTGTACAAAAAGCCTTTTCTTCAAACATATTCTAGCTGCTCGCGCCTATAGCTTTAATGTCAGGTGACTCACACCCTGCGCAGCCTGTATTGAACTGCTGTATTGAACAGATGCACGTCACTTCATAACTATAGCAGCCGTTTTTGACTGAACTAAATTTATTTTTGATGTCTTGGTCACACTATTTGGAGGACCAGAACAAATTGCCTCGGGGGCCAAGTTCGGCTTGCGGGCAGCCAATAGAATAGCTTTGATATACTGTATTTACAGTTGAAGTCTGAATTATTAATTATTAATTGTAATTATTATTATTAATTGGTATGCATAAAAAAGTTTGAAAAAATATTAGATTAAAAATCTAAAAGTAGTCAGTTGAAATGATCCACTTTGAGTAATCCAGATTGTCAATAACTATAACTTTCATCATGTAATCTGTAATCAGTAGCATATTACAATTTCTAAGTAATCTACCCAGCACACAACAAGAATAAAACCAGGGGGAGAATTACAGGGAGGTTTGGGGGAGATTGACTGCCCTAATTAATGTTTGACACCCCTAACCCTCCCCCCCAAAGGACGTCAAAACAAGATGTATAAGGGGGTAAGCAACAGTAACATTACCGTTGTTAATGTTGACCCCCTTGATTGTCAATTTATAATTGCACACTGAATAAGACCTACCACTTCTTGAAGTCTGGGTAATATTTAGGATGGTGCTTGTCACACGCTTCCTTCAGAGTCTTGTGGAAATGGGTTGCATCTTCCAAATCAATGTAAACAGGAGTGAGATCCGTTCCTCCACCAAACCACCACTGCTTTGTGCCTGTTAAAAGAAAAGAGATGGAGATAGAGATGAGTGGTGCTCACAGATAACAACATCTAAGCTTACGCAACTGCAAAAGCCCTCACCATCTGCTTCCTCAATCTCAAAGTATCTGTAGTTGAAGTGAACTGTGGGAATGTGGGGGTTTTTGGGGTGTATGACTGAACTCACACCCATGGCACGAAATGGCAGCTTCCCTGGAACACAGAGATAATGATATTGTAAAACAAAAATATGACGTAACTTCCTCTCAATTTTATGAGCTAGGATGACAAACTATCAGGGAAACAGCCTTGAGACCACTTATAGTTCAGACGAAGTTCAGAATTAAAAACTAGATAAAGAATTAAAGACACAACAAACTGGTTTCAGTCACTCTCTTGGTGTACTTTGAAAAGGGAAGTCAGTGTCTCACCATCTTTCCCTTTCAGGATTTTTCCACGACTGCGCATCTGCCTGGCGGCCTCCTCTGTCAGATTCCCATACACCACAGATACGTTCACACCCGCTTTCTCAAAAATTTTGCCATCCTGCATCACACAGCTGATGCCGCCACCACCTTTAGCAGACACAAGAGAAACAGTGAAAGTCAAATCTGCAAGAAGATTATAGAAAATATTTAATTTATTAATGTTTCTATTTTTTTAACAAAGCTAAAGCTATTTATTTAGAACACACATTCCTTTTTTTATTGTTATCATTTTACGGTCATCAAATTACGTAATTATAAAAACACTGACAGCCAATTAGAGTCCAGATTTAAAAATTGCAAGAATTTATTGTGTCAGATGATAAAACTGTAGTAATTTTTAATCACTTGTAATCATTACAACTTTCAAATGGTTTTGGTCTTAAGCGACTTAATTTTCTGGTTATTCTAGTTGTCAATATCTTATTATATATATATCGTGCAGTGGGTAGCACGATTGCCTCAGAGCAAGAAGGTCGCTGGTTCAAGCCTCGGCTGGGTCAGTTGACATTTCTGTGTGGAGTTTGCATGTTCTCCTTGTGTTCGCATGGGTTTCGTCCGGGTGCTCCGGTTTCCCCCACAAGTCCAAAGACATGTGGTATAGGTGAATTGGATAAGCTAAATTGTCCATAGTGTATGTGTGTGAATGAGTGTGTATGGGTGTTTCCCAGCACTGGGTTGCAGCTGGAAGGGCATCTGTGTAAAACATACGATTCATTCCGCTAAAAAAGGGACTAAGCAGAAAAAGAGAGTATGAACAAATAAATGTGACTTAATTATTTTAGTTTTATCAATATCCTATTATTGTATGCTATTTATTAATATGAAGTGTTTTTTTATAGAGCACACATATGACAAATTATAATGTAAAGTTGAAATGGCGAGATAACTTCGATTTTATGACTAAAATGTCTTTTTATAGATACTTATCTAATATTTATGATGCATTTTATAAATTCTATGACATATTTAGACTTTCTAGTATCACTTTACAATGTTCCATGGTCCATGTATTTAACGAAGTTCATGTATTTAACTACTGAACTAAGAAGAATGAACCATACTAGTATAGTATTTATTAATCATTCACTAATGCATTATTAATATTCAAAGTTGAGCATGTTAACATTAGCTGACACACTGCGAGTTAACAGGAACAAACAACGACTTTATTTTTATTAACTAATATTAAGAAACATGAATGTACTCTTCATTATTTGTTCGAAGTTATCACTTAAATGTCTTTCAGATACATTTATCTAATTGTTATAATGCATCTCATAACCCTGATGAGATATTTAGAGTTTCTTGTCACACTTTAGAATAAAGCTCCATTAGTTAATGCATTTACTAACTTGAACTAAGAAGAATGAACAATAGGCATAGTTCAACATTCACTAATGCATTATTAATATCTAAAGTTATATACCTCCATACTGTGAGGTAACAAGAACTAACAATGACTTTTTCACTAACTAACAATAAGAATCATGAATAAATACTGTAATAAATGTACTGTTCATGGTTTGTCCATGTTAGTAAATGAGCAATTCCATGCAAATGTCAACCTTGCCATAAAAAAATCTAAGCTTCAACCAAAATAGCGAAACCGTTCCTACATTTTTGGTGTAAGCAAATATTTGGCTTATTTTCCTCGAATACTTAAAAAATTACTCAAAAATGTCTCAGTCAATGTTTTCAAACTATTATATTTCATTTAGCAGTCCCACAAGTGGGAATTTTCATATCTGTCACATCCATAACGGAGAGGTGTCACATCCATAACGACACTTTTACCTCATAAATGCAAAAATATAAAATAAAATCAATAATTTTGTTTTATAGTGAGCCGACCCTTATCTTTTTGATTAGCGGTGTTTCCTTTGGGTTGTGCTGTTTAATTCACAGAATTTCTGCAAAGTATGTTGTAAACTCGCAGACTTTTTTCTTCACATCCATAGCGCATGTTTAGCGCATTTTATTTCATGTTTATTTAAAATATAAAATATAAAATTTTCTGATTCCATAACTCGAGGTTTCAATATAATGTTAACATTTACTTTCTTTGAGAAATTAGGTTTTAAGTTTACTGCAAATTCCACATCCATAACGCTGGAATTGCTCAAATACATTAAATATAATTAACTAGTGAACCTTAATGTAAAATGTGACCAACTTTCTTTATAACAGAATTACAGAAATAAATTTATATCTATATTTTTTATCTGAGAACGTGAATTCTTAATATAATTAAAAGTGGTAACATAGTTATTACACCTCTGTGCTTTTTATGTGATAATATCTTAAACATAAACCAGGACTTTAGCCCACACTGTTTGCTCTACTTTCAATTTTGTGTGCCACAAGTTATGCATTACACATACATTTTATATTTCATCCAGACTTACTTGTTTTTACAAAAAAACACACTGAGAAAAACTCATTGTAAAAATATACAGTTTAAAGTTAAAGCATTATGATGTCAATGAAAAATAATAAACATTAAAGAGCCAACCTTCCTTTCTGCTCCACCTGTCCACCCTGAACGAGCCTCCGTCCACCTGCTCCAGGGCTCTGCAGAAAGCCGCCTGTGTCTCCATGATGAGCATCTCCATCCTCGTCGACATCTCGTCTTTCCTCTGCTCCAGGAGCTTGATGTCAGTGACTGGTGGAGACATGAACGACTTGCACCTCTCCCGAATGTCTCCGTCCTCTTCCTCAACCCTGGAGATCTTCGTTGCCATTTCTGCCCGCTGGAAGTGACTCACACCTGCCGCTAGAACACCGGTGACAGCCGCGGCTCCTGCAACCAGAAACACTCCTTTACCGTACCGTCCGAGAGAGATCCTCCGCGGCGACGCCTGACACATCTGCCTGGTTCCCGTTTTTATGAATGAGCATTTTCCTCCCGGAAGAAAGGCACTACATTTACGCAGGGTCGAGTAACGGACTACGAAAGAGTGTACATCAGCTGTGCCATGCGCAGAGCGGGACACTCGACACAGTCTTGCTATTGATCTCGCTGAGCTGTTAATTGTGCACAAAGCTAACGAAGTCATGTTGTCTGCTGAGCGAACACGTCTGTCCACGAACTACCAATTGATAAGAGTGTCATAAATGGGTGTAAAGTAACTATACGCGGCTCCGCACGTAGCTTCTCCAACAGTTCTGCCCGCGGAGGTGTGACTTCTTGAGTTTTGAGCGAGCGTCGAGGGGTGTTATGGGAAATCGTGTTTTTTCCACCATTGAGCTTCACGTTATTCAGACTATCGTGGACTACATATACCATGGATGTTGAATGACAAGCTAAACGTGTACTTCCGAGATTATTGAAAAGATACATTTTACTTAACTATGTGACAATTTATATATTTTTGTGTAATTTTACGTTTTACTTGCAAATTGTTTATTTTAAATTGGCAGGTTATTTATTCATAAATTGTATGTTGGTGAAAGTCATCCCTGTTTCTCGCTTTCAAAAAGATGTTATGATCTGTTTTAACCCCTTCAGATTCTGTTCCAAGTTTCTGAAAAATGTAAAAAGTATGTTTTTACAGTTATTGAGGCTCAAGATGAGATCCAATTATAATAATTAAAATTTAACAACCTTTAGGTACTGGTACATATGTTTTTGTCCATTTTAATGGACATCAGGTCAGAACAGTTGTACTTCCCGAACATTACACCAATATAAAATACAAAGAAACATGCATGATTGCTGGTATAATCTTGAAATTTATTTTCAAAATCACAAACATTAAGATTGTAACATTTTTACTTTAATTTTGAGGTTTTTGTTGTGTAGATTGCATCTTGTTTATAACAAACTTTATCTTCATCTTCCTCAGCACTCCACATATTGTCTACATCTGAGATATTTCCATCTGTGATATGCTTAAGAACTGTGTATTATGCATATGAAATTGTTTCAGCAATGAATTAGTACATTGATAAAGTCTTTATGTATATAAAAAAAGTTCAGTCAGCATTACTGGAGATTTAATTTCAGTAACAGATCTTGAACCCATTGTCCATCCTAATGGACAGACATATTTGAAATAAATCCTGATCTAAAGCTTGCAATGTTACTAAAGATTTTAAACTTTAATTAGTGAGTGCAATCCCCTTTTTTTTACACACAATCTATAAAAGATTGGCAAACATCTCAATAAATCTGAATAAAATGTCTGTGTCTGGAGTGAAGTGATGCCATGCTGCTTTTCAGTATAGTGAATTTGCCAAGCCTTACTGCCAATTAATTGGATGACAATTGTCCACTCTCATGGACCGCAGGAATTAAATTGGATGAAATGCTCAGGAACCACAAAAACATGGGCTGACATGTGATGTCCATTGTAACAAACACAGGGTTTCAAAGGGGTTAAAACTTGTTTGTCTGTTTCTTGTAATATTAAAGCAGCACACAGGTCAGTACACATAAAAAAGGATAGGTGTGTAGGAAAGATAGTCCACTCTCACACTAATGAGATTTGATGCTTTGGGCAACAAAAAGTTCCTAAATCTTCCTGATCACTTAAATTTTTGGGGTGTTTTTCATTAAAACTCAAGTGCTAATTTTTAAATTCTTATTTACACTACCTGCTATAATAAGTATGATTGTGCTAGCATTGTAAAGTCAATAAAATACAGTGATACATGTAGGGAAATGTTAGGGGGAAATGTTAGGTACATTATATCCATAATCCTGGACCAGGCCGTATCCTGAGCAGATGCTGTGGTGGTCATGGAGGAGTGGAGAGCATGAGACTGATTCCTGAACAACCCCAGTGAGAGATGAGTCTCCATATTAATCTCATGGGCCAGCCTGAACACCTGCTGGTGACCTACTCACACCTGCAGCTTCTCCATGATGGACGTCCAGCGTTCTCCAACCTCCAGAGCCTAGACTGCAGCTCTGCACAAGAAGTTTGGCCAGAGGAGAAATGCCCATCTGAGCCTGGTTTCTCTCTCAATTGGTGAAGTTTTGTTCAATGGATTTGCTCTTCAGTGTTTTTGACTTTCAGCAGTGAAAATTAAACCACACTGAACTGAACTAAACTGAACTTCAACTCTGAAAACTGGACAGACATGGTTTCAATTTACTAGAACTGTTATGTTAAGCTGCTTTCACACAATCTACATTGTAAAAGCACTACAGAAATAAACATCGAATTGAATTGAAAAAAAGGGGGAAGTCTTAAAACATTTTAAAATAAAAGTGCTAAGCATTCAGTAAGAAAGTGAAATAGAGAGGTGTTTCAGGGTAATAAAATATTATTAACTAAGTAATTACTTTAAATAAACTTCAATTCTTTATGCATAACGATTTGGCCAAATAAACAAACCACAGTATCCTTTGTTGTGCCTTTTTTATTTTTCCACTAACTGTATCACAGATAAAAATCTGGCTGGATCTCCCGTCTACCTTTACAGAGTCTGCGCATGCGCGCGCACCACGACAGGCCGTGTTGTGCGTCTCTATAGCAACATCTGTTACATGGTTCTTTAAAGGCGAGGATCAGCCGAGGATTAGAGCTGCTCTCTACTGTACAGGTATAGCGCATAGAGACCCTCTCTCTAATATATATGAGTATATATATATATAGAGAGAGAGAGAGAGCGGATAATGAATTGACATGCATTATTTTTGCACTCAGCGCAAGGCAACACCTTAGAGAAGTTCTGAAGGTAAGAGTATATATTTTGAGGCGCGGGAAAATAATATAATTGGATTCAAATAGCGAACGAGGAGTAGGTCAATTCTGTTATAAACATATAGAAGACCACCTGGGTTATGTCGACATATTAACACTACACTGCATGTTAAACTACAAATAATAAACAATTTGGGAATTCTTAATTTATTTGGATTACAAATTTAAAGTTAAGTGAATGAGCAAAACGTAATATTTGTTTTGTTCTGCAGACTAATGGTTATATTTTTTTTATAAATGTAAAATAACAAATGTTTGAGCATGAAAAATAGAATTGGTCAAAGTAGCAAAAGATGCCATGTTTTCAAAATATATTCATTGTAAAACAACACAATACCAATGTCAGAAGTGTTAAGAAAACATTATTTAATGGAGTAACCCTGGTATTCATCCACAGTAACAGAAAACATTTGTTATCTGGACAAACTGTCAATTTCTGTACAATAAAACGCCCCAAATTACAATATTTTATTTGGAGATATTTCTATTGGGATAATAGAATTGTACTATAACAGAGATAATATAATTACTGACAGATTTAGCAGATTTTTTTGCATTTTAGTTTCTTCAGCACATCAAATCAAGCTAAATATAATTTTTCCTCGGCAACTTGCTAAAATAAGTTGATGTATATTTTCTTTATTTTTTGTTTGATTTTGTTATGGATCTGTTTCCATGTCTACACACCCTTTCTGACAATCCAAGTGACTCCAAACTGTTTTAATCTAATTAACTTTATGTATTACATAAATCTTTTTATTTTCTTTTGATATCTCAACAAACATATTTATGTCCCCTATGTATGCTTAGATATTAATCTCTTAACGAAGATGTAAGTTAAATTAAGAATAAATAATGATCAAATTTGTCAATAAAATCATTAATAAATAATTATAATTTCAAATAATTATAAATGCAAATTTATCTCAGAAAATCAGTTTAAGATCAACTATGTATATATTTGGTTTAGAGTAATCTAGTGAACTTTCTGCTGTGTTTTAGTGAGGATCTTTCTATGGTGAGAAACTGAGGACAGAATGAGTGTTTCTGCAGTTAAAAACACTGTGGATGAGTATGAGGATGACTTTGAGAAAGATCTAGACTGGCTTATCAGCGAGGAGAGCAAGAGCGAGGAACAGGTGAGCTAGTGAATACACAATGATGGCAGAAACAGCTTCATATCTCGAAGACAGTGTGTGTGGTATTGCATTTCACAGACGTCGTACCTCTGTGTGTGTGTGTGAAATCCACTCCGCTGACACAGATCCATACACACTTTCACTCACCCAGAGAACTATGTCTCATTGCGTTGCATTATTCAGCACATACACTCTATGTATCTGATTCAGCCTTCAGAGAACACACTCTCCTTAGAGGAATCGTTCAGCCAATTTATTTACCATTTACTCAAGTGTTGTTTCCAAACCTGTTGGATTTTTTCCTCTGTTGAAAACACAAGACTGTATTTTGAAGAATGTTGGAAACTGGTAGCCGTAGTAGAAAATAAAATACAATGGAAGTTTTCTTGCTTTTTACATTCTTCAAAGTGTGGTTTATTTATAAACTAATTTCGAGAGGATCACGTGCTTATGATCAACACGGCTGGCACCTTATCAGCTCTGTAATCTGCTTTCGGTACACACTATAAATAACCAGAGATTTCACTCCAGTTATCTTCGTCTTGAAGTTCCCCCCTTCCACCCCTACTTCCACCCTTTTTCCTATAGGGCGGCCGGTTCAACATCCTATTGGGCTGGTTAGCGTTTCTGTGCGGAGTTTGCATGTTCGCATGGTTTTCCCCCGGGTTCCCCGGTTTCCTCCCACCATCCAAAAACATACACCATAGCCAATTGACTAAACCAAATTATTACCTAGGACAACCTTAATTTACACTTTTTACATGGCGACAAGCAGGGGAGTTCTTGAGACCTTCCTGAGCTCGAACTCCCCTCTCGCCCTTCTAATGGGAGGATATACGAGGATATACGAGCTCAGGGCTCTCTTCCGGGACAGCATGCCAATTTCGCTTTATTGATCATCAGCTAAGTGTGAACTATTGAAATATCTTTGTGTTCAACAGAAGAAAGAAACTCAAACAGGTTTTGAACAAGCGAAGAGAGAGTAAATCATGAATTGAATCCACTTGGCACATTTTTTGCATCACTTTTCTTATTCTGCCATTCTCATACATTATTTTCTTCAACAAAGGATCCTGATGATGATGACATTGAAGCTCAGATAGACAAAGAACTGGAAGAAGATGATTTTAAAGTAGTACTGAATCACCACAAAGAAATGGATGATGAGGAAGGGGGTGAAAGGTGGCCGACGCCTATGGAGCCTTTAGAGGGTACGGTAGATCCTGACAGGGACGAGCTTATAACATCTCCACACTTACAGAACAACGATGAAGACCTTGATGAAGAAAAGAAATATATTTTGGATAAGATTCAAGAGGCTAACAAGCAACTCCAGGACCAGGATCCTCCAAACCAAATGCGGCGCAGACGACTCCAGTTTAAAGACACGCTGGTTGACCTGGTGGTTCCTGCTCATGAGTTTGATGCTCAAGAAAGCAACATCGCCTACTTTGGAGACATAGAGGAAGAGCAAGAGGTGTCTGGACAAATGCAGAGACTGAAGATCTCTCAAAGAGAAGTGAGCCAGAACAAGGACAGTCCTGAGGATGAGCACAATGAGGGAGGAAAGGAAGGACGGGTTTTGGTTGAAAAAGATGGAAAGTTTGATCTGGTTAGTCTAAAGGAAGTGGAAAGTCAAGGGTTGCTTCCTCCCTTGCCAGTTTCTAACAGCGACAATCAACGAGCACCTTTACGACAAACTGAATCTGGTCAGCATTTCAATAAGAGTCCAGTGTCCTCACCGAGGCAGAATTTGACCTCACCGTTTCCCCCTGGTAATGAATCTCTGTATGTCCCCAAGCCTCCACCGAAGCACAGAAATAGGCCCAGTTCTGCTAGGCCATCCCAAAGGGGAGCATGGGTACAGGGCACCAAGCGAAGGGTCCAGTCTGCAAATGGAGCTCCTTCACATGCCACTTTTACCCTGTCAACGCAGCAGAAAGAATTGCTGGCCAAACTTCAGCAGCGCAGGGAGAGGCAAGCCAAAGAGGTGAACATAAATTTTTTTTCAGTTGTTCATAAATTAAAATGTACAAAATGTGCACATTTGCTTATTAGGCTTTTAATTTACTTACTCTCTGGTTGTTTGTGACTCAGATGTAGGTGACTTTTTCTTCATTAGAACATTAAAGTATAGTTCACTCAAAAATGAAAATTCTGTCATCGTTTACTATTTCTTTTTTCTGTTAACAGGGTGTCCGCGGGGTATTTAAAATGTCTTAAATAAAAAAAATTATGTCTTAAATAATATAATTTAATATTATATAAATATAATAATATAATAATTTTAAACAGGTCTTAATTGTCCTCTTTCCAAGTAAAGCTACCCAATTGGTCCGACATCCATCCAATCACCAACAATCCATCTTAATAAAATCAGGGAAAGAAAACTAAAAACAATTACACAGTTCCTTGTGATAATAACAGAAAAGCATTAGGTTGAATAGAAGTTATACTCAATCAATTTGGACCAAAAGCCAACAAATATATAAATTTGATTATATATGTAATTGCCTGCACAATAAATGTACTTTTAATAATGTTAAACGTGTCATTCAAAAAAAAAATATTATGTTGAGAATAGTGTATTCAACTGTTTTTGTTTTCTTGTTTTGACACATTAAAGTATGTTGCTAAGAAATAATAACATTAGATTTTTTTTGTGGAAAGCAAAAAACAATTCCATTGGCCCAACCTGGCCATTAGAAATAATGATTGGTGTTTAGCCCTGTATAAGTTTTAAATTTCATTCATAAAAGTCTTTCATTCATAGGTCTTAAAAAGTCTTAAATGTGGCGATAAACCTGCAGAAACCCTGGTTAAACACAAAGATATTTTAAAGAATTTTGGGGGAAAAATAGCTATTGACTTCCATAATATGTTTTGTTTCTGCTGTGGATGTAAATGGCTACTTTTTTCCAACATTCTTTAGAATATCTTTTTTCCAACATTCTTTAGAACCAACTGAGTATGAGTAAATGGGAATTTTTAATTTTTTATTAAACTATCTCTTTAAAGATGATTTTAGCTCAAACTGTGGTATTTTAAAAGATACAAGTTAACATAAAAAACATACAGGCAAAACAAAATAAATACCCATGGCTCCTGATCATACATTGAGATCTGTGCAAGTCTGTGCTAGAAATCATACATTATTTGCAGCATTATAACCTTTAATCCACAGCTTCAGCAAACAGTGTCTTCATGACATTTCTGACACATAACCAGAGATATCAAATTAATGTTTGAATCTGTAAAAAAGTCAATCTTCTGGACTAACATTTAGACCATAAATTTAATCCTACTATTCATATAGATTGCAGTATCCAGGATAAGCACAAGTAGCATTTTATTGTACAATACAACACACAAGTCCTCCCTCTCCATTGTAAACACACAACATCAGTTCATGGGTGTTCATGCACAAGCATACATTATTATGTGACAGGAAGCTATTAATAGTGTATCCTCAGGAGGCACAGGTATTCGTTTTATTTTAGGTGTATATGTTTTTTGGACTTGCAAAGTGGCAATAACCATTTATTTGCATTTCGTGAATCAGAGAGGGCGTCAGTTTCAGCTAAAAATCTTCTCTAAAGTTGATTTACATTTTGGTCTGAGGATTAACATTAGATTTTCAGAGTTTTCTACCTGCATCTTTTGCTTTTCTTTCAGGATGAGATGAAAAAAAGGGAAGAGGAGGAGCAGAAGCGTCAGGAGAACGAGATCGCCTTTCAGTCATGGCTCATGAGGAAGAGGGAGCAGCTGCAGGAGGAGAGGAGAGTTCACAAAGCCCAGGAAATGGAGAGGATGAGCTGCAGGGTATGTTCGCTAGGAGGAGCCCTTTATCCATCAGATGTTCAACTGGAGTTTTCGATCATTTAGTTGCCAAGAACAGCCAAATTAAATAATCTGCCTAAAATATAAACGCTTTATACTTGCATCATTTTGAAATGATATCTGATTTGTTTGATTTATTTATAATTATGGACAAGATAGACAGTATATATACATAGTTCATATGATAGCTAATAGGTTTTTCATATAATGGCTTAATAATTTAAAATGTTTAATAACAATAGATTTACAATCATTTAGATTTTGTAATATAGTTTTTTATTGTTGGTCTGCATTTATTCAATCAAAAAATTAATATTATTACAATTTAAAACAACTGTGTCCTATTTTATTATATTTTAAAATCAAATTCATTCCTCTGATTAAAAGCTGAAATTTCAGCCTTAAAACCTAAAAAGTTTTCAGTGTCACATGATCCATTAGAAATCATTCTAATATGCTGATTTGGTGTTCAAGCAGACAGTTATTTTAGAAATTTTAAAACCCATTTAAGAGTCCATTGATTTATTATTTATAATCACTGGCTTGATGCCATTAAAAAGACTTTAATTCCTGCTGTCACTTTAATTCCTCTGTTCTGGCAGAGGGACTGTGGCGACCCTGAGGAGGCTTTTAAAATTTGGCTCCAGAAGAAACAAGAACAGCAGATCAAAGACAAACAGCTAGAAGAGATGAAGAGGTTGGAAAAAGACAGCGGCTTTTGCCTGCATAGCCGTGAGGAGAGCGAGAAGGCCTTCAGACAGTGAGTTCAGACCATATACAGTATATAGAAGAATTAAGACCCTGCAGGCAAACATGCAATTTTTTTCATCTACCTGCTAATTTTGAGATTTGGTATTTTTGACGTTTCATAAACAGTTTTTTTCAGTGTAATGTAATCCAAAAGGATCCAAAATACACTTTTAAATGTTTCTTTTTTAACACAATACATTTTTGTCTGCAGATTTCATATACAAGACATTTTTTAAAGGCTGTTTTCTCAAAATAAGTTTTGTCTCCTGTACAGAGCCACAGTTATACGTTTCAGCAGCACTTACACAGACTAGACCGTTTTATTCATATCTGTATTCTCTTTTTACAGAGGGATATATTCATACATTTGTTTTCTAACTGTTCACAGTAATTACTGAAATATGCTAAGAAGAGACACTCGAAATCTGTACACACCTTTGACTCTAAGGTCCCGTTTACACTAAGTTTTAGTTTTAAAATGCAAAAGTTTAGCTACGGTTACGCCATCTGTCCACACTACACCGGAGTTTTCGAGGGCTAAAAACTGAGCGTTTATTTGTTTTTGTTTGTAAACGCTGCTGCTCCGTGTCATTGTGGATGGGGGAAAGCAGAGACATCTGAAAACGGATCATGGCTGCAGACATTCTGATTGGGGCTTTTTCCTCAATATTAAGTATCCTACACACAGTTCAGTCTTGCATTCTCTCCTTGTACGTTTAGACTTTGCAACTTTGATATGGAGTTTGAAACAAACTCCTGATAACACGTCGGGTAAATCTTCAAAGGGAACATGTACTTTATAACCTCATTTACATCACCCTGGCTACGTTGTTTCACTTTCTTAACAATAAAATGAAAACATGATTTAAGAAACTGCCTATTTTCATTTTGTTATTAACAACTTAAGACACCAAAAATGTTGAGGCGTCATGTAGCTACATATTTATATGACCGTCTTCACTGTATGCATATTTTATAACAAAAAGGAACCTATAACATAACTGCCTCCTTTCACTTTCATTGAAAATACGAAACATACCCTCTCTTTTGCTGAATATCAGTTTTAATAATCAATAATGGCCATTATAAAAGTAACGTACAATATGTTTATACAATATATTGTAGAAAATAAAGGCAAGCAATCAGTCAAATGTGCAGAATCAGTGTACGGTTACATTAATTAATATACTAACTTATCTTTGCACTCAGCCAAAACACGTTACCTGAGAACAAGTAATAGATTCAAAAGACAAAATTCTGGGAATATGTCGTTAGATAGAGCCGAGATAAATTAAATATCACGTTTAACAAATATAGTGAGATTAGATCCAGCAGTAGATCCTTGGTGCAGTGCATGCCAGAGTGTGTGTGTGTGTGGTCACATGATGTGCGTTTTCAGCGGTGTAGTGTGGACAGAGAGTTGTTCAGAAACGATGGGTGATATGCCAGTGTGGCACAGATCGTTTTCATTCTAAAACACCGTTTTAAAACTAAAACGTATTAGTGTAAACGGGGCCTAAGACAGGGGTGTCAAACTCAGTTCCTGGAGGGCCGCAGCCCTGCACAGTTTAGTTTCAACACTGTTCCAACACACTTACCTATAGGTCTCAAACAAGCCTGAAGGACTCAATTAGTTGGATCAGGTGTATTTAATTATGGTTGGAACTAAACTGTGCAGAGCTGCGGCCCTCCAGAAACTGAGTTTGACACCTGTGCTCTAAGATGTCTAAAAAAGAAAACAGCAATTTCAAATGTGGTATTATCCAGTGTTCAGATTTTTGGGCTTGAAAAGTATGCAAATTATTAGTGCATATTTAATAAAATAATGCCCCGTTTGCATATTTAAATATCAAATTTACATTGCCATAGTAATGTCTGCAACCCTTAAAGGGGTTCACCAAAAAATTAAAAATCTGTAATCATTTAGGCCCAATCCCAATTCAATTTTTTTACTGCTACCCCTTCCCCTTGGTTCTTGAGAAACCCCTAAGAAATGGAACACCACTACAACACCTGCACACGTCTTCATATGTCATTGCGATTTCTTACTTCATATGAAATCGCTGATGATGACTACTGTTGTTATTCCAGTTGTGCTATTTTTTGGTATTTATCTTCAGGAAATCACAGAAGGCAACAATATCATGTTATCATAACGATATAATGCGGCAATATAATCGTAACTGTACTGTCCCAGCAGACACACAATGTCATAAGACATTAATATTAGGTTAGATTTAGGTCGCCAGCAGCTAGGGACAATGTTATTTTGACGTCCTATAACAACTTGAAATGGCGTTGATATTTTGTTGATTTTAGGTTGTTAGAAAGTGACCAAAATACAACGTCAAGTCACTTCTTAAACCAACGTTATGTTGACGTCAAATACTGACATTTATTTGTCAGGTATGACAACCAAAATTCAACGTCTGATAGACGTCACATTGGTAATGGCTACACAACGTCAAGCTGTAACATCATAAGACGTTGATATTTTGTTGTTTTTAGGTTGCATTGGAAAGTAGCTAAAATGCAACATCTTTCTGACATTGGACACTGATGTCGACCTGACGTTGGGTTCTGACATCAACCCTATTTTCATTTTCAACCAAAATGCAACATCCCATGACAATGGGGTACAACGTCAATCTGACGTCATGTTGATGTCCTGTGCCTGCTGGGGTGTAATTAAACTGTGGCCATGTTAACCTATGTAAACACACGAATATCAACATTAACATTATACCAGACACTGTGAAAAGGTCATTCCCAGCCACTAGACTTTTCTGACAGGGAAAATTTTATAGATAACCAAATTTAACGTTTTTTATAAAAAAAAATTAAAAAGCATGATGATAAAACATGAAAGCTGTTATGAATGTATTAAAACATATGCTTGTTTGTTGTAAAAATTTGTAGTAATGACAAAAAAAAACTAATTTGTGAATCTCCTGGCCTCCGTGTGCAGCCATTTTGCTGTTGTACTGTGGATGGGAAATTTTTAAACCTCTTGGTCTTGAGTGTGGTCCTGAAAAATCTCAGTTTCAAGGGCTATCTACCCCTTCCCCTTAGCCCTAAGTCTTCAGGCTAAAGGGAATTGGGACACCCCTACCCCTTCACGTGAACGTACAAAACAAGGGGAAGGGCTAAGGGGTAGAATTGGGATTGGGCCTTACTCTTCCTTTACTTGTTTCAAACTGGTTTGACTTTCTTTTCTCAGTTGAACATAAAAGAATATATTTCTAACAAAGCTGGAAACCTGTAACTATTTACTTCCATAGTATTTGTTTCCTTCCTCTGGAAGTCACAGGTTACAGATTTCCAGCTTTCTTCGGAATCTATTCTCTTTTGTGTTCCACAGAAGAAAGAAACTCGAAAAGGTTTACAGCCACCTGAGGGTGAGTAAATAGAGAGTAAATTTACATTTTTGGTGAACTTTATGCCTTCAATGCATTATATCAACTGGGTTGGTGTTGTGGTGATGACTATTAGTGCATTTTTCCCCATCCACTTGCAGCGTCTATCCTTAAAACCAACGTGAAGCACCTTCTCTTGCTCTTTTGCGCAACAGGTGGTTAAGACGGAAGCGTTCAGAGAAAAGAGCAGAACATCAGTTGGCTCGAGAGCGCTCGCGCAGACTCATGCTGGAAGAGAGAAGGGCGAGACGCATGCATGACCTCCTCTCCACCGTCAATGAGATCAAACCCTTCCGATTCAGCGACCCATACCGCTACTGATCACCCCAAAACACACGCGAACATTGTCATAACCTGAAGCTCCTCCAGTTCAGCCATCATCACCATGCTTCCGGAATCTCCCATTCATCCGTATCTGTGGTTAGTTACTGCTCTATTGAACTCATGCTTTCTGTTGTCTCATCCCCATTAAAACAGTGGATGAAAGAGAATGTGGTTGGGAAACACAAGCAGGAGCTCTCTTTTATTCATTTTTTCATTCAGCCGTTTTTAATATACAGAGATCAAACAGGTGCTTGAGTGGATGTTCCTGTTCCAGCCGCTTCAGGCACTTAAAATAATTGCTACTCCAGGATGATTTAATGGAGTTTTGCATAAAATGCTGAATCATCAGATATCGTCATTTTGTGTTTAGCTGGCTATCTTCTAGATTTGCCACTTATCTGCTGGCACAGCTACACAGAAGAAACCATATTAATGCAGCAGTTTGGTGATCTATACAGTATGTAAGAACATGCACTGAAATACTTTTGGGATAGTAAAATGTTTTATTCCCTCTAAAACTATTTTAAACAGCATATAATTATACCCCCGTATTAATTATAGCTGTACTATAATGATTTGTTTTGTGTTTTTAAAATATATTTGATATCTACAGTACTGGATGATTGATGCTATGGATGATGTGTTTAAAATGGTGAAAGCATGAAAAGAAAATCATGACCAACCACTGTTTCTATACTTTGCCTTATACAATCATATGGATTGAAACTGATGTCTGAATGTTGATGAAAATGTCTGTTACTCATCATATTTGTGCCACAGGCATTGTAAATTGTTGGTCCTTGTCTGATGTTCATCATCCTGTGCTTTTTTCTTGTTTTGATATTGTACTAGAAATCAGGATTTAAAAATGGTTTTGCACATAATCGTTGATTTCACTACCCTCCTCAAAATAATTACAAATAAAGTTTTTGAATTTTTTTTCTTATGTGTTTGCATATGATAATTGAAGCTTTTATCATGCTACACAGTATTATCATTATATTGACATTAGCCACAAAAAATAATTACTTCTCTACAGTAAACAGCTATAATAAGTTTAATGTATTACTATATTATATAAATGTAGAAGCTTCTCTGTTCACCTAGGGGAGTTTATGTCCTCGTCAGCACCTCTCTCATGTGGAGTACCTCAAGGTTCTATTCTTGGACGTATTCTGTTTTCCCTATATTTGCCTTTTAATGTGCAATTAAGAAAAGACAGAAGTGGTGGTATTTGGACCTGGGGGAACTTGGTGTGTTAAATCCTTTTGTAAAACCTAATGTAAGAAAACCTGGGCGTTATTATGGATAGTGACTTCAAACTGGATAAAGAGATTAAACCAGCAATTAAAGCTTATTTTTTCCAGTTGAGGCAATTATCCAAACTAAAGTATTTTCTGTCTTTTAACGAATTTGAAATGGTTATACATATTTTTATCTCGACTCGGCTAGATTATTGTTATGCCCTCTATGTGGGTATTAGCCATGCCTCTCTTACTCGTCTGCAGATGGTGCAGAATGCTGCTGCCTGTTTGCTGATGGGGACACGCAAAAGGGAGCACATTACACTTCCTATACAGTTAAGGATACATTTTAAAATTCCAGTTTTGGCGTTTAAATGCCTAAATGGACTAGCACCAAGATACCTGTCTTTATTAATTAACTAGCTGATTAGCTACTTTTGGCTGTTACATCCACAAGGTTAAAAACCAGAGGGGACCGTGCCTTTGCAGTGGTTGGCCCCAAACTCTGGAATAATTTACCTCTCCGTGTTAGGCAGTCCACAACCCTTTCTGTTTTAAAATCTAGTCTTAAAACCCATCTCTTTGACTTTTAATATCATATGAGAGTCTTATGTCTGTTGTATTTGTCCTTTGTTTTAGATGGTGTATGTGTGTACAGCACGTTGGTAAGCACATGTTGTTTTTAAAAAGCACCTTATAAATAAACATTGACTTGAAATGTTCAGAGTAAGCAAGTTTTCAAACAAATGACATTGCAAAAAGATTATAAAGTACACTTGCAATATGATCAGTGTTTACATTTGAGTATTGATTCTTTTTGATGAGTGGCTTAATGCCTTCTTCAGGTTCCTTTCATCTACCAAATAAATGTAAATAAATGCACTTGTATGTATATAGTTAAGAGTCGCGTTTAAATTCATAGATATCATATACATATACAAAAGAAGTACATTAGCTAGTAAACAGAATTCAGAACTTTCGTGATATAGATACCCACAAAACGAGAGTGCTCATTTGTAGATTGGATATAAGAAAAACTACATTACCCGGCATCCTTGTTGTGCGCTTGCGCAGAACTCTCTTTGTCGCTAATGAGTCGTTGAGGATGCAATGCTCCATAGCAACATCAGTACCAACGGAGGAGCGCCGTAGCGGACGACCTGGGATAAATATCCGGAGAATCTCTGAAACAGGTGCTGCATGCGGACAGCATGGACGACCAGAAGGTAGGAGGAAATCAACGTTGAAGAGCAACGATGTACGACATTCTTAAAATAAAAAAGACGAAGGATGCTGCGCTGAAAGAGACACTAAATATGAAATGCCGTTAGCTTGTAGCTTCACTTCCAAACGTCCTCCGCCCATTGTGCTGGTGGAAATGTGTCTTTATATAACAGAAAATGTAGAAGTAACGAAGTGCAAAAGTAACAACGTCGCATCTTTAATATTTGTGACGTGTGAGTGAAAATTGCTCCAAGTTGGCCAACAAGAGCCAGTTTGAATCGCCAGAAACGCCCCGGTTCTCGCAGCTCTGTAACGTGAAACGAGTCGTGTTTTAAAATATTAATTACTGGACATTCTCTAGAAAAGGAAATAACATTTATGTGTATTCACACACGAAAACGCACAAGCAATAGCAAATTTTGGTACAGGGTAACCCTGAACTGGCCTGTATTGTTAGGTGTCTGGCTTCAGGGAGGCGCCCCGGATATAAAGCCGCTTCTGTGCAGCTCTTTATCAGTGACTTAATCCAGTGCAAGTGCCCTGGACGATATGACAATGAAACGTCATTTCTAGTCAACCCTGCATGTGTTACATAAATATCAGCTGAATCTCTTTTGCAAGTCTGTGTCCTTGTGTCCTGAGGCAGCTCTCAAAATAGACAAGGAAATAATGACGTCAGTATCATCTGAATGACATCAAACTGAAAATCAACGCCACCTGAAGTGTAGTTTGTTTTTATTGACATATATAGTAAAATGATTCGAATTATATAATAGTACTCAATATAGTAGTACTAACAAAAGCAAAACAAGATCCTATACATTTCACATACTTAATATTGTTCTATATTACGATATCAAAGACATGTGAATCTACACTGTAAAAAGTTTACTTAAAAAAGTGAGTAAACTTGTTGCCTTAAAAGCAACAAATTGACTTTATTTAAAAAGTGAGTAAACCCTTTGTAACTTGGAACTGTTAAGTAGATTTAACTTAATTTTTTATAATTATGCACATAGTTCATTCATTCACTTTCTTTCTGGCTTAGTCCCTTTATTAATCTGGGGTCGCCACAGTGGAATGAACCTCCAACTTATCCTGCATATGTTTTACACTGCGGATGCCCTTTCAGCTGCAACACATCACTGGGAAACACCTATACACTCTCATTCACACACATACACACTATGGACAATTTTAGCTTACCCAATTCACCTATAATGCATGTGTTTGGACTGAGGGGGAAACCGGAGCACCCGGAGGAAACCGACACATGCAAACTCCACACAGAAACAGAAGCATATAGTTAATTTACTTAAAAAAATTTAAAGGCAATGGGTTTACTCTCTTTTTTAAGTAAAGTCAACTAATTGTTTTACAATCAGGAGGTTTGCTCACTTGTTTTGAGTAAAGTGAACTAATAGTTTTTTTCACAGTGTAAGCACTTTTTGAGCATCTAAAATAGGTGTAATACAGCTTTAATAACATACATGTGTGTCCTATTATTTTCTTTTCCTGAGCAAATGGGAATTTGTATTGTAAATCAGCACCATGAATTAAAAGAAACCCAGTAAAATGTCATTCAGCAACAATTGTTTATATACCAAAAATATTGCTATGTGTAATAACCAAATACTAATTAATAATAATTTAAAATCATTATACTTTTCCTACACTGTCCTTTAAACCACAAGGTCTTATCCCATTTTATATCTATTTTTATATCTATTGATTTATCTTGTGAAAATAAGTATAGATCAGAATAAGAATGTTTCTGTTTTTAGCACATTAATATATCTGTAACGCTGAATAATGATGGCATATTCTTTCAATTTTTAAAAAAAAACATTTATTTTGAGTTTCCAAAAGAAAATATTGTACATATATAACTTACATATTCTCTCATACAGAAAGAGACTTATAGATCTTGCATATGCTTTGTATCTTCTTCTCTTTAAAAACAACAACAACAACAACAACATCTATTAACAATAAAACATGGGGAGCTACAAATCCTTTAGAAGATTGCCTTAAAAGAAGAAATATATATTTAGACACATAATATTAAATTTAAAAGGCATATTTCACCGGGCATATTGGTGAAATATACTCAATCCATTTACTCCAAATTAGAAAAAAGTGTTCAGTCTGTGTTCTTAATTAAAGATTTTTCCATGACATATATTGTGTGCACTGTATCAATCTATTCTTCAACTGTAGGTGATCACAGTTGGTCACAATTTTAACCATTTTTTACTAGCTGCCAGAACAATAAATAACAGTTTCTTGTCTTTATTATTCCATTAATCTAAATTTATATTACAGTTGATATCAGAATTATTAAAACCCCTCTTTTCTTAAATATTTCCCAAATGATGTTTAACAGAGCAAGAAAATTTTCACAGTATGTCTGATAATATTTTTTCTTCTGGAGAAAATCTTATTTGTTTTATTTCAGTTAGAATAAAAGCAGGTTTTAATAATAAAAAAAACATTTTAAGGTCAAAATTATTAGCCCCTTTAAGCTATGTATTTTTTTCGATAGTCTTCAGAACAAATCATTGCCTAATTGCCTAATTACCCTAACCTACCTAATTAACCTAGTAAAGCCTTTAAATGTCACTTTAAGCTGTATAGAAGTGTCTTGAAAAAGTAAAAAATCTAGTAAAATATTATTCATTGTCATCATGGCAAAAATAAAATAAACCAGTGATTAGAAATGGGTTATTAAAACTATTATGTTTAGAAATGTGCTGAAAAATCTTCTCTCCATTAAACAGAAATTGGGGAAAAAATAAACAGGGGGGCTAATAATTCACGGGGTTTAATAATTCTGACTTCTACTGTAAAGATTCACAAGAGAAAGCAATCTCTACTTCAAAAATTGCGTCTAAATGTATTTATATCTCTTTCCAGTATAGGGTTAATTTCTGACAATCCCCCAAGAAACATGATAGTGATTAGCTACTTTTTCCCCACACATTCTCCAGCAGCTAGTGCCCTTTCCTCTGTGTGGGACATTCTTTCTTATCTCGACATTTAATTTTCACAAAAGCTATATGAAACATGAAAGCAGACATTTTAGATATTAATATAAGCAGACCTTTTATATGCTTTTGCATATAAAACCGCGTTTATAAACTTATTGCAGACTCCATAAAGGGATGTTGTCTCTTTGATCCCAATATAGTTGCACAGTAATAAAACCTTTACCATGTTATGTATTAACTCTATTAAATATTTATATAACTTCTATATTTAGGATGGTCAATAAACTTAAAAAATATAAATGGTCATATGTGAACTTTATATAGGTTTTTGTCAATTCTGCTACACAAAATGACTACAAAAAAAAACAATGATTCAATTCTAATATTATAACAATAAACACTTTATTTATTCAGAATATGCTTCCTAGAACAGAGCAGGTTTTCCTCTTTCTATGATCAGATATCCTCTAACCTATTGTTTTTTTCTGGTTATGATGTGGCATTTGATGATGGTTAACATTGTGCTTCATGTTTCAGGAGTCACTGAGGAAGATTATCACTACACTGGCTCTGAAAAATGAGGAAATTCAAAATTTCATTTGCTCTCTGAAGCAGAGTCTGGAGAACCTAGAGGTAAACACTACAGCAGGCCAGTTCTCTTTACTCACAATTAGCCATCAAACTGTTTGATGAGTGAGAAAATGTCTTTGTCAGCTCTTAATATGTTTTAAGCACAATGTTCATTTCACTTAACCATCAATAAGTTTAAAGACATGCTGCTTTAATTCTGGGTCATGGTGTTTGCAGGCGAATTCAAACCGAGTACAGGAAGACCTGGAGTCAGAGTTTAGTTCTCTGCATTCGGTCCTGGATGACCTGAAGGAGGGAATGGTAACACGGATCAAGCAGGAAAGGGCCAGTCGCACATATGAGCTACAGGTGAGAGCATTGTGAATATTCCTGTCGTACTCTGATAACCATACTGATAATTCATTCATTCATTTTCGGTTGAGGCCCTTTATTAATCCGGGATCGTCACAGCGGAATGTACCACCAAGTTATCCAGCACATGTTTTACGCAGCTTATGCCCTTCCAGCTGCAACCCATCTCTGAGAAACATCCATACACACTCATTCACACTCATACACTATGGACAATTTAGCCTACCTAATTCACCTATACCGCATGTCTTTGGACTGTGGGGGAAACCGGAGCACCTGGAGGAAACCCACGCGAACGCAGGGAGAACATGCAAACTCCACACAGAAACACCAACTGACCCAGCCGAGGCTCGAACCAGCAAATTTCTTGCTGTGAGGCGACAGCACTACCTAATGCGCCACTGCGTCACCACTGATAATTCATGATATAAGCAGTATTATTTATTATATGCATGTTTATATTTGTTTTATTAAAAACAAGCTTAGATTTGTCCACCTGTCAGGTTTTAGACCATATGGGGCATAGTATGTGCTTTTGGAAATAACTAATTTACATCATTTAACTCATTGAATAAACTTCATTTATTCGTTTGCTGAAAATTAGAACTGACCTTAGAAATAGTTTTGAAACAACTCTGTGCTTAACAAACAAAATTAATTATGTATAGGCTAATGGATGTCTGTGCGTACAACACGTTTCCTTATCCAAGGAAATGAGGAGGCTCATTCTCGCACTGTAGATGCTCTGTTTAGCTGTTTTCTCACTAGTGAAGCATTCAGTTTTTTCACTTACAAAGTCCGCCATGTAAATAGCAAATGCGCCATGGAGCGATGCAACTGACTCTTAAAGGGAATGGGAGATGAGACTCTGATTGGTTTATTCTCAAAACACACCCATAACTCATTAAAAGAATAAGCTGAACCCTGTTAGACCATACGCCGTGGCGCAGAGCAGATTTTTCCGTCCTTAAAATAGCAAAAGTAGATTCTGACACGCTCTTTTTGCTTTTGCACCCTGCGCTTTAGACTTTGCGCCTAGATCATTAAAATAGGGCCCTTTGAGTCTACTCGTTCTTTTGAGAATCAATAACTTTATACAAGGTGTGCTTTCAGATTTTAAACTTTGCAGGATGTTTTCATTCACTTAGAGCTGTGTTGAATGATCAGATATATCAGTAAAAGGCAGAATGAGATGGCTTTAAGTTTGTGCGTGACTTGGATGTGTCATGTTTAGAAAAGGATAATAAGAAATCCTTGAGGATTACAGCACCTGTGTGTATAATCCAGATTGCATAACAAAGCATTTTACAGCACACATTTCGAACTATTAAACCTTCCGTGACCTCTGTCATTACATTCTTCATTCACTGTATGTTCTTTCTTGGAATGGTATGATTTCAAAGCAGTTTGATTTTATTTTACTCATCTGTTTATAGTAATTCTAATCTCTATGATATATATGTGATTTACAGTTAGAAACTAGTTTTTCATGATTAGTTTATTTTGTGACTGAAGTTAGTTTTACATTGCATTGTATGGTCCTCCACAGTTTTCATATATTATCATTTATTATTATTAGTTATATATTATTCTAAGAGTTATTTTGTCATATTACAAAAATTATATTGTTAATCATTCAAAACCAAAATTTGGGTCAATAAATTTTTTGATATAAGTTTCTAATATAAGTATTTTTCTACTCTCTAACTCATCAAGGCTGTATTCGTTTGAAAATAAATCAAATTTAAATAAATCTGTAATATTGTGGCATTTATTATATTTTTCAAAGCATTTTAATATTATTAATATTATTAATATCATTTTAATATATTGTGACATTTATTATATTTTAAAGCATTTTAATACATTTAAAACAAAAAATGATGGAAAACTGAATTTTCAGCATCATTACTCCAGTCTTCAGCTTCACATGATCCTTCAGAAAGCTTTTAAAATATGCTGATTTGCTGCTCAGGAGTCATTGCTTATCAATCATTAATTTATTTAAAAAAATTCCTTCTAACTACAAACCTTTGCCCACTAATGTGCATTTATATTCTTGGCATATTCTTTTCATACTAAAGTGATGCTTTTAGAACACATATTTGGCAATTACAAGAACAAGCAAACAAACAGGTAGCAAAAGTATTCAAATCAAATGCAAAAAATATAGTAAGTCCACAGTTGCAAAGATGAACCCTCAGCAGTATGCAAAATACAAGAACGCTACAACACAGTTTAGCATACTACTGGTTAATATGCCTTTAAATATTTTATATTTGCTTTTCTTTTCTTTTACATAACTTCTATTTCTCAAAACCTTTGATTCTTATTGCCATTTTATTTGTTTTTTATTTATTACTTTAAGGTCACTAGTGGTTGTGTAAGCATTTTCTGCATATCATACTGTGTATGTGACAAAATTTTAATTTGATTTTTGGTGGACATAAAAAGTTGATATAGTCATAATACCTCAATAATGTAACTAAATTTAACATGCAACTGACCAGTGATATTGTGATTATTGTAATGGTTCATTCAGAGCCAGTTGAGTGCCTGCACTAAAGCCCTGGAGAGCTCAGAGGAACTGCTGGAATTTGCCAATCAGACGCTCTGCTCATCAGAGAACGACAGCTTCACTCAGGTATCTCCTATTCATACAGGAAGATCTAAATAATTTATCTTTTTTTTGTTTTTCAACCTTTGCAACATCAACACAGTTACCTTTTTATATTTTAAAATTGCTTTTAGAACATTTGACTTTAAACTTTTACTTTGTTAAACCATTGATGATGATTATTTGACAATGTGCTTTTAACTTTTTGGCACTGCTGTTGCATCTCTAACAAAGTGGCAGATTGTGTCAGACGCTGCTTGTTTTTCCCGCTAACACTCGTGCTGGTGTGACGGATGTATTGTGTTTTGTTGTGATTCAATAAGACTCAGTTCTGTCGCTCCCTATCTTTCTCTTCTTTTGTTCCCTTTCTGCTGCAGGCGTCCAAAGACATAAAGGATAGGTACTGTACAGCTTTGATTGAGCTCAGTGTAGAAACACTCCTCCCCAAACATCCATTCATTTTATCATTGACTCATTTTATATGTACTACTGTTCAAAAGTTTGGGATCAGTGAGATGTTTTAATGTTTTTATTTAATCAAAAAACTGTTAGAAAATGTACAATTTGGAAATATTTTTTATCATTTAAAATAACTGTTTGCACTTGAATACACTTTAAAATGTATTCCTGTGATTCAAAGTTCAGCATTTCAGCATCATTAGTCCAGGCTTCAGTGTCTCTTGATCCTTTAGAAATCATTCTAATATGATGATCTGCTGCGCAAGAAACATTTATTATTATTATTATTATTATCAGTCTGAAAAGCTGTTGAGCTGCTTCATATTTTTGTAAAAACTGTGATAAAGTAATATTATAAATAAATGCTTTTGTTTAACATTCTTTTTATCAAAGAATCATAAGACGTCAAATGTATTATCATTTTCACAAAACTAGCAGAAAAAAAAATATTGAGTACCAATAATAATCAATCATAATAGCACAGCAAATCAACATACACTACCTGACAAGTCTTGTCATCGATCCCAGTTGTAAGAGCAACAAATAATAACTTGACTTCTAGTTGATCTTTTGGAAAAATGGCAGAAGGTAGATTTTTCTGACGAATCATCTGTTGAACTGCATCCCAATCATCACAAATACTGCAGAAGACCTATTGGAACCCACATGGACCCAAGATTCTCACAGATATCAGTCAGGTTTGGTGAAGGAAAAAATCATGGTTTGGGGTTACATTCAGTATGGGGGCATGTAAGAGATCTGCAGAGTGGATGGCAACATCAACAGCCTGAGGTATCAAGACATTTGTTCTGCCCGTTACATTACAAACCACAGGAGAGGGGAAATTTTTCAGGAGGATAGCACTCCTTCTCATACTTCAGCCTCCACATCAAAGTTCCTGAAAGCAAAGAAGGTCAAGGTGCTCCAGGATTGCCCAGCCCAGTTACCAGACATGAACATTATTGAGCACGTCTGGGGTAAGATGGAGGAGGCATTGAAGATGAATCCAAAGAGTCTTGATAAATTCTAAGAGTCCTGCGAGAACGCTTTTTTTGCCGTTCCAGATGACTTTATTAATGTTAATTGAGTCATTGCAGAGATGTATGGATGCAGTCCTCCAAGCTCATGGAAGTTAAAAACAATATTAATTCCACTTTTTCCACTGACCATGACTTTATATTCTATACTGTTCATTATTTCTGTTAAGTGACAAGACTTTTGTCTAAGCAAAGTCAGACCTTGCTGTGCTAATTAAATAATAAATCATGATCATATTTTATTTAGGTAAAATAAGCGTAATCTAAAGGCATTAGCCTTTTATATATGCCACTTTTGATACCAAATGATTAACTAGAGGTCAACTAGAGGTATTATTTGTTGCTCCTAAAACTTGGATAGGCAACAAAACTTTTGTCAGGTAGTGTATTATTATGATTATTTAAAGGATCACGTGACTGAAGACTGGATTAAATTAATCCCTGAATTACAGAAATAAATCACATTAGAAAACACTGGAAAATCAAAAATATTGGGAAAAAATATTGCAAAAATTTAATATTTGGTTCTTTTTGATCAAATAAATGTCGCCTTGGTGAGAAGACACTTCTTTAAAAAAATATATATATATAATAATGATAATTAAATTCTAATCCCAAACTTTTATTTATTTATTATTTTAGCAAAATACTAGTCATTTTCATTAGTAAATTAGTTGTTTCACTCTGCTTATTTCGTCTGACCCCCCAGGGTGTGTGTGTGTGTGAACGTACAAAAGCATGGAGTGATTTATTGTGACATTTTTGTGTCATTCCCAGATTCCCATACATTTCGTCATATGGGTTTAATTGTGTTTGTAGACTGATGGTGAGTGTTTACTGTGGGTCTGTGTGTCTGCAGTGTGACTATGGCTCCAGCGTTTCGTCTGTCCCTGAAAGCAAAGGCCAGTGACAGTATGAATCACATGATGGTGGACTTCACTCATGAAAGAAACCTGCTTCAGTCCATCACGTTTCTTCCAGGTTGGTGTTGCATCAATGAGGAAATGCCATAAACAGTTCAAGTACAGCCTAGTAGACACACCTAGATTTCCCACCTACTTTGCATGTAAATGGTTTTACTGGTGTCATATCAATGTATTGAGTGTCAATATGTATCTGATGGTGTAACAGTTTTGACTTGTACTTTCTAAATTGCACATACTATAAATGCAGATTGATTTTCCAGGAAATTGTTAGAACAGGTTTTTGTTGTGGATGAAAACACACAGTGGGAACTATTATACACCTGGTGCAATAAGACGCAAGATGTGTATGACGCGATATGTTTCTGTTTTTAGACCAGCACAACTGTAATTTTCATGTTTTGTGCCACGTTGTTTATGACAATTAGCATTTGTATAATGTAATTATTATTAGCAGTATTATTTATTATATGCATATTTATATTTGTTTAAATAAAAACAAGTTTAGATTTGTCCACCTGTTGGGTTTTGGAGACGTATGCGTCACTATGTGGGGTATAAGAATAGAATGTGTGTTTGGATATAACTTACGTTTTTTTTACCACTCTTCGTTATTATTGTTTATTTATTTGTTTGCTGGAAATTAGAAATAAGTTTAGAAATAGTTTTGAAACAAATCTTTGCGCTTAACAAATGAAATTAAATATGTAGGCTAATGGATGTCTTGAGTGGAGTGCAAACAATACCGTTTCCTTCACCAATGTAAAGGAGTAAAGAATAAAAGTAACGTAAAGAGAAAGTAAAGAGACTGAATGGAGAAGGCTCATTCTTTATCCTTGTGCTGCAGATGGTCTGTTTGACTGTTTTCTCGCTAGTGAAGCGTTCGTTTTTTCCACTTACAAAGTCCGCCATGTAAATAGCAAATGCGCCATGGTGTAACGCAACTGAATCTTATAAGGAATGGGAGATGAGACTGTGATTGGTTTAATGCACGTTATGCTCAAAACACATCCATAACTCATTAAGAGATTAAGCACAACCCTGTTAGACCATGTGCTGGGGACACAAACTGTATTTTTCCATCCTTAAAATAGCAAAAGTGGATTTGGACATGCCCTTAATACTTTTGAGCCATGAGCTTTAGACTTTGCGCGAAGATCGTTAAAATAAAGTCTATTGTGTTTTCATTAAAACATACCAGAAGTAATTCCTAATTACTGCTGAATGTGGTATTTGTGATCAAAATAATGGTTGAATGTTATTTCAATTAATTATTAGGAATGATGTTAACAATTATAAATTAAAACTTTTTTATTATGAAATAACTTTTATACTGTTAACATGCATTTAAAGCTTTGAGTAAAATGTTAATATTTGTTTTATATATAAATACATAATAACATTTATTCCAATTTCTAAATAACTAATTGAAAATAACTAATTGAAAATAACTAATTTCAAATTGTAAATCTAGAGAAAGAATGTTCACATGGTCTTTAAATGTTTTCCTATAGCTGTACTGTGAAATAATAAGCATAACATGTGTCATATATTTACAAATATCTTTGAATTGTCATTATTTACATTTTAAACAGCAATAATTTCAGAATTACGCATGTTTTAGAGATGCCCAAACTAGGGCCCGCCATCCCATCTGAGAGGAGAGGGAGAATGGATGTATGGTTTAGAGATTGTCAATTCAAATTTAATGTTACCCTTTATTTGTTACATTGTTAAAAACTAATTGAAATGAAATGGTGTAAATTAATCAGATTTTGTTTAAATACTGTCACCCGACAATGCAAAGACTTTGGTGAGCAAATCAAATCAATGGCAGATTCTGCTTGACCGGAGTATTCAGCATTGAACTCCACTGTCTTATAAATATGATTGTTTATGTTTTTTTATTGCTATAAGTTATAATGTTTAACGCTATACTGCATTAGATAATACAATTTAAAGTAATATTTGATTTTTGGGCAACTTTTATGGCAACTTTAATGGAAAATAGTTTGTCATATTTACCTTTGGCCCAGGGCTCTCAATGATATTTGATTTTTGGCCTTTCATACGAAAACGTTTGGGCACCCCTGTTTTAGACTGTCGGGTCTTATGTAAAAAAAAAAAGTTTAGGCTCTGGTTAGTGTGTGTGAAGCTCTATGGTATCAGATCTCTGTTTTGTTCACCTTCAGTGCCGGCCACACCAGAAATTCATGTGGCCGAATGCCAAGTGTTTGATAACACAGTGACAGTGTTGTGGACCTTACCGGAACCCGACTCCAAAATTGACCACTACATCCTAGAGCATCGGAAAACCAATCATGAGGGTCCACCGCGGGCTCGAGAAGACTATCCCTGGATGGTGGTGGAAGGAATTAAAGAAACTGAGTACACTCTTACAGGTACAGTAAGTGCTGACGCATGTTCTGGATGTGATAGTTTTAATAAAGAGGTAAAAATTCATGATGTCATTTGTTTTTCCAGGCGTTCGTTTTGACACGCGCTACATGACCTTTAGAGTGAAGGCATGTAATAAAGCGGTGGCGGGTGAATTCTCAGAGCCGGTTACTCTAGAAACACATGGTTAGTAGTGTAATGTTTGCGCACGCAAACACGCACACGCACATGCACACGCACACGCACACGCACACACACACACACACACACACACACACACACACACACACACACAAAGAGGGTAATGAGGCATGAGGTTTCTTCTCACACAGAAAAAAAAAACTTACACAAGTTACAAAGCACTAGCCCTACTAAACTAAAGCTGATTCAGAGGCCACAGATGTAGCACGTCTGCCCTTTTGTGAAATACTATTTATGGTTGTCAATTAAACGTACATTTAGTTTAATTAATGCTAAAAGAACACTAATGTGCTAGTAACCATGTCTTTTAAAAGCTGTTTTAAATATATGTAAGTTAATGAAGTTAACAAAAAAAAAATTAAAACAAGCATTTGCATTATTATTATTAATAATAATAATTGTTTTTGTTGTTATTATGATTGTTATTATATGGGCTGGGAAAATAAACAGTTTACAATGTTGTTGAGTACTGCAACATAAAATTAGCCCTAGCGCTGTGGCGAAGTGGGTAGCGCTGTCGCCTCACAGCAAGAAGATCGCTGGTTTGAGCTTCGGCTGGGTCAGGTGGCATTTCTGTGTGAAGTTTGCATGTTCTCCCCGTGCAAGTGTGGGTTTACTCTGGGTGCACCAGTTTCCCCACAAGTCCAAAGACATGCACTATAGGTGAATTGGGTAGACTGACTGAATTGTGTGTGAATGAGTGGGTGTTTCCCTGTGATGGGTTGCAGCTGGAAGGGCATCTGCTGTGTAAAACATATGCTGGATAAGTTGGCTTTTCAATCTGCTGTGGCGACCCCTGATTAATAAAGGGACTAAAATAAATCATACTAAAATAAACATTTTTTTTTCTAATAAAATCCAATTCGGGCTAGATAAACTAAGTTAAGGTGGAAATGTTTGGACTTCAAAACACTCTGACTACTCCAGCCATTAGTATTTATGTTCAGCTCTGTCTGAGGCGCTAGGTTCACCTTTGGATTCAGTCTAGCCAATACAATAACAGCACCTACTGGGGAGGCGGGAATAAACACACTAAGGCCTGATCTGATATGGATAAATAACCTATGCAACACAAATGGTTGCTTCATAAAATAAATTTACTTTACCATACTTCTCTGCAACACAGATACTGCATATACTATTATTGTGATATTTTTCAGCCCTATTATAAACTCACTGGCCACTTTATTAGGTACACCTGTCCAACTGCTCGTTAATGCAAATGTTTAATCAGCTAATCACATGGCAGCAACTCTGAACAATGCATTTAAACATGTAGACATGGTCAAGATGATCTGCTGTAGTTCAAACCGAGCATCAGAACAGGGAAGAAAGGTGATTTAAGTGACTTTGAACAGGGCGTGGTTGTTGGTGCCAGACGGGTTGGTCTGAGTATTTCAGAAACTGCTGATCTACTGGAATTTTCACGCACAACCATCTCTAGGGTTTATAGAGAATGGTTCAAATAAGAGAAAATATCCAGTGAGTGGCAGTTCTGTGGGCGCAAATACCTAGTTGATGTCAGAGGAGAATGACCAGACTGGTTCAAGCTGATAGAAAGGCAACAGTAAATCAAATAACCTCTCGTTACAACTAGGGTATGCAGAAGAGCATCTCTGAATGCACAACTCGTCCAACCTTGAGGTGGATGGGCTACAGCAGTAGAAGACCACACCGTGTGCCACTCATGTCAGCTAAGACCAGAAAACTGAGGCTACCATTCACACATGCTCACCAAAAATTGACAATAAAAGATTGAAACGTTGCCTGGTCTGATGAGTCTCGATTTATGCTGCAACATTCGGATGGTAGGGTCAGAATTTGGCATCAACAACATGAAAGCATGGATCCACCCTGCCTTGTATAAACGGTTCAGGATGCTGGTGGTGGTGGTGGTGTAATGGTGTGGGGGATATTTTCTTGGCACACTTTGGGCCCGTTAGTACCAATTGAGCATCGTGTCAATGCCACACAGCCTACCTGAGTATTGTTGCTGACCATGTTCATCACTTTATGACCACAGTGTGCCCATCTTCTGGTGGCTACTTCCAGCAGAATAACGCGCCATGTCATATAGCGTGAATCATCTCAGACTGGGTTTATAAACATGACAATGAGTTCACAGTACTCAAATGGCTTCCACAGTCACCAGATCATAATCCAATAGAGCACCATTGTGAGGTGGTGGAACAGGAGATTCGCATCATAGATGTGCAGCCGACAAATCTGCAGCAACTGCGTCATGCTATCATGTCAATATGGACCAAAATCGAGGAATATTTCTAGTAGCTTGTTGAATCTATGCCACGAAGGATTAAGGCAGTTCTGAAGGCAAAAGCGGGTCCAAATACCTAATAATGTACCTAATAAAGTGGCCGATGAGTGTATATACTGTATAAATAAACACCAAACCTGGACTTTTTTCTGGTAAATTACATTTTTTATTGCAATCACAATTTCTGTAGGAAAAAGTAAGTCAGATACCAAATTGTGAAGCCCTAGGAAGTGTTGAAAACATAACATTAAATTTTTTGAGAAATAAACTTTAACCTCTTACCCTGATCTTCCAGCATTCATCTTTAAACTGGACGCAAGTTCGTCCCATCAAAACCTAAAGGTGGAGGACCTCAGTGTGGAATGGGACAGCAGTGGTGGGAAGGTTGCCGTTCAGGACATCCGTAAGGAGAAGAACAGGACTAACTCTCCCATGCATTCTCCTGCCAGGTCAGATTCACACACCTACAGATCATACGATAGCACTGCCTCTGAACATCTGCTGCCCTTTTAGACACAGACGTTTTTAGAAAACAGACGGTCGGTGTGTCTAGTTTACACAAGGGGCTCAGGGCTCTGTATCCATTCACATGTCCCGACTCCATTTCATTCTGATTCACATGCTCTTTTAGTTTGATTACATTAGGTCTTTATTTGATTCAGTCAATATTTCAATTACTAAAAATGATTAGTGAACACTTTATTTGATGTTCATAGGTATCAGTGTTGAGTGTAATTTGTTACTAACTAGTTACTGTAATTACTTTTAGAGAGAGATAAGGTTACTATTAGACTATTTTATAATCATATTCCATAATTAGACCAGATTATTTAGACAGAGATACAGTAAATTACTTTTCCACTGAAAAAAAGTAAAGCAAGGGATTGCTTTTCATTTTTAGGTCATTTAAATAGTTACTTTTACTTGCCTTAGATACTGTAAATAATTTCAACGCTTGTGTATAAATTAGTTCTGAAAGCGAACCTTAAAAAAAGAGCAATTGTAGAATTTACTATAGAATTTAACATTTGTTATTAAATTGATTATTGATTCAAGATTTATCAAGATGAATGAAGATGCTTAAACGATGATTGTGAGAAACTAGTTCATAAAGATATAAGGTATAAATTCAGAGAAGCAGAGTAATTGTGTGTGTGTGTGTGTGTGTGTGTGTGTGTG
>CAIGQZ010033059.1:15240795-15272885 GCA_903798205.1 Danio tinwini
TGTGTGTGTGTGTGTGTGTGTGTGTGTGTGTGTGTGTAAATATATACGCAGTATATTTGTTATTCAGATATTTTGCATAACCACATTTTGTATCTAAAGGTGAGATTGGTCCAAAAATAACAAAGAAACAATGCAATTGGTAAGAAATTCGTCAATATGGTATGTGAAATATAGTTAATCAAATAGATTTTTAGTTTTGACGTATGTTTAACACTTAAGTGTTTAAAAAAGCTTAAAGGTCCTGCTTTTACTCAAATTAAAAGAGATTAATTTCTATTGTCTGTGCATTAAGGTTTATATAGAGGCTTTGTTTACACTAATACGTTTCAGTTTTAAAACGCATACGTTTTGCTACGGTTACACCTTTTGTCCACTCTGCCCCAGAGTTTTTTAAACCCTGAAAATGGAGCGTTTTAGAAGCGCTGAAGAGGCTGTTTTGGTTTTAAAACACTGTTGCTCCATGTCAGTGTGGATGGGGGAAAATGGAGACATCTGAAAATTGATTGAGGCTTTTTCAATCTGATTGGGGCTTTTTCTCAATATTAAGTGCACAAAATTTAGTTTTAAGTTCAAACTTCACAAGTTTGATATGGAAAACAAACTCCCGATAACACGTCGGGTAAATCTTCAAAAGGAACAGTGTATTTTATAACATCATTAACATCACCCTGCCTATGTTGATTCACTTTCTTAACAATAAAATGAAGACAGGAACTGCCTATTTTTGATTTTAACTTAACAGACACCAAAAATGTTGAGGCATCATGTAACTACATATCTATATGACCGTCATCTTTACGGTATGCATAATTATTACTGCCTCCTTTTTTTTTTATTGAAAAATATGAAACATACCCCATCTCTTTTGCTGAATATCAGTTTTAATAATCAATAATGGACATTATAAAAGTTTAAAGTACAATAAGTTTTTTGTACATTATAGGAAATAAAGGCAAGCAATCAGTCAATATGCAGTATCAGTGTACGTGATTACATACAAATATATATTAACTTATCTTTGCGCTCAGCCAAAACACGTTACCTGAGAACAAGTAATTCAAAATACCAAAGTCAGGGAACATGTTGTTAGATCGAGACAAGATGAATTAAATATGTTTAACAACTATAGTGAGATGAGATCCAGCGGTATATCCTTGATGAACTGTCCGACGTGCACTGCTCTCATTTGGGTAGATTGTTTGAAGCACCCACTGACTGCCGGGAGCTCAGACGTGCACATACGCTGCAGCACATGCCAGAGTGTGTGTATGGTCACATAATGCGCGTTTTCAGCTATGTAGTGTGGACGAAGATCTTTTCAGAAACGCTGGGTGAAGCGCCAATGTGGACGTGGATCATTTTCGTTCTAAAACGCAATTTTAAAACTAAAACATATCAGTGTAAACAGGGCCTCAATGTAGCATTCAGTCAAGCAATTAAATGATCTATTGAGCGATTAAGTTACTTTTCAAAAAAGTAATTGAAATAACATTTTAATGATGTAATTAATTAGTCTTTTAAAGTAACTTATCCAAAAAAATCTCTGACATTATTATATATGCTCTGTGTCCCTCTCTTAGAAACGTCCTGGGATACAGTATATGAAAACAAAATATTTTTTATGGCTTTTTGGTGAATCTAAAATAGAATATGTGCATTTCACAAATAAACTGTCCTGCATCTCCTAATAGTTTTTCTCCCTCAGGACAGCCATGATGTCTCCTAAAAGAGCGCCGTCTGCTAGAGTGGGCCGAGATCGCTTCACAGCAGAGTCCTATACCGTCCTGGGTCAGTCGACACAAATGTATATAACAATCAAAACTGCAGAACTTCCAGTTCATTCAAAAACGCCCCAATTTGTCTGTCTGTGCAGGAGACACCATGATCGACGCGGGCCAGCATTACTGGGAGGTGCGCTTTGATAAGGAAAGCAAGGCGTTTGCAGCAGGAGTGGCCTTGAGGTCTCTGGGTCGCTTTGATCAGCTGGGAAAGAGCAACGCGTCCTGGTGCATCCATCTGAACAACTGGCTTCAGCAGAGCCTTACAGCCAAGCACAATAATAAAGCCAGAACACTGGACTGCTCCATTCCTGACCGCATTGGCATCTACTGCAACTATGAAGAAGGTCTTTTCAGCTGCTGCTACTCTAGCTAGATGTTTGCTGTTTCAGAATTGGCTAGGTGATGGTGTCAGATATGTTTTATAGCGGGGTTGACCAATATTGTAAATATATGTATGTTAAAAGCAGGAGTTTATTCTGCTATGAAAATAAATAAATAAATAATAAAATAAAAATACTACTTATTTTACAGGATCAACTGTCAATATATTTATTTCAAACAGTTTTTTATATAGTAATAAATTTTTTATTGATTTCTAATTTAGCAAATGAAGAGTAAAATATTATGAAGAGTTTAGATGCAAAGTGCTGTCTAATATTTTCATCTAAAATTAGAATTTTTCTCAGGCTGTTGTGTGTAGTTTCAGTAATTTTACTCTTAGTGCAAAGAATACGTTATTTTCATTGTGTTTAAAGTGAAATGATTGAACAAACAGAAGGCTGAGAAAAACGCTTACAGCACAGGTTTTTGTATCTGAACTCTTTAAATATAGTTTAAAAACACATTAACTGGAGCATGTGTAATGTATTTAATGGTCTATGGACCAATAAAATTATATCACAATTTTTAATTAATTAATTAATTAATTAATTAATTAATTAATTAATTAATTTTTATTAGATTACAGACAGATTTATGCTGTTTTTTTTTACTTTATTTAAGAATTGTCAATATATTTTTTTCTTCCTCCAGCACAACCCCTTCCCTAACAATTTAACCCCTTACAGATGAGGGAATACATACAAAAATTATGATATTATAAATGTTTTTTTAAATAAAATAAGAAAAATAATACAAAGGGGATACATTTGTACATCGTTACATTGTGGTAAATTGTAGTTACCTCTAAATATACATATCCAAATATGTTGTAATGCCTTTCCACCTCTTCATTTGTAGACATGCAGCCATTTTTTCTATTACATAGACCTCTTTAAGTCTCTGAATCCCATGAGCCACCTTTGGACAACCTTTTTCCATCCAATGTGCTCTTATAATTTTTTTTGCAACCAGTAATAATATCCTTAGTACAAATCTTATTTCTTCTTTAAACATTTCTTTGGACAGTGCTCCCAGTAAGCACATAACTGGATTGAGGGGTATTTCTATAGCTAATATCTTATCTATTTTTTAATCTTAGGACAGTCCCAAAAAATGTGGGTATGATATCCTATTTTCCCACATTTTCTCCAACACAAAGCTATAGGTGGTCTTTTACATATGTAGAAATTACAAAAGGAGTATTCAAGTACCTAATTTTTACTAGATTTATGCTTTTTAAAGTTGTAAAAACCCATTTGTTTTCTCTTCGCTCTTTTCAGGCACATTGTCTTTCTACAACTCCAGAAATAAAACTCTCCTTCATACCTTTAGAACCAAGTTCCAGCAGCCTGTTATACCAGCTTTTATGGTAAGATATGATTCAGTCAATTTTGCACTGTACACTTAAAGCACGCATAAATGGTGTTTTTTTTTTATATATTACTTGGCAAATTAAATATAAGAAGCATTTCAGAGTGTTTTGCATAAGATTCATTCTTACCTACAAAAACATCTAGATTGTGTGCAATAGACTGGAAAAGAATGCAGAAGTCTAAATATAACTTGACATACCATCATAAAGATGTCACAACATGTTCCTGTGCATGCACAAGATGTAAGTGCACTGCTTTCAACACAGTGATTTTGAAAATACAACTTCTCCCAAAAGCTGTAACTGTGCAGTATTAAACAGTACTGTTTTAATAATACTGTTTTATACAACACTGTAACATGTATTAAACAGCATTAAACAAAAAAAATTCATCAGAGAATGAGTTAAGCTAAATTTTATGATTTACAATCAAAAGATTCAGGTATAAGATCTAGCAGAATCTACCATGCTTGGCTAGTCGACCATCAAGCTAGTTTCTAATGCATGTCCTGGAAATCTTTCTACATAAACGTATGAAGGCTTCATTATACTAATGATAAAGTTATTTTTTGTTTACAAGCTGTACTGAAATATGGTCAAGCAAGTAGTTTCAAACTTTCAAAAACAGCTCTGATTTCATTAGAAATGATGTCACACCAGTCCATTGTTTGTTACTTTAAAATGGTTATTTTACTCAAAATTTTTTATTCTGTTATTATTTACTCACCCTCGATTCAATCCAGTCCCCTGAGACCTTTGTTCATTTTCAGAAACAAAGAGATTTTAGACAGCAATGGTAATGAGATGTTCAAAGTCCAGAAAGGAACCAAAAACACTGTTACAACATTCCATGTGGTTCAAATGTAATCGTATGAAGCTCCAAGAACACTTGTGTGTCAAAAATGGAAACAAACAGTAAAAACACCTTTGTTTTAAATGTCTTCTCTTCAGTAGCAGGTCATGGTTGTCAATTTACTAACAGCGGTATGACATATTGCCATTATGCCTCTTTCACATGTTTTTTCAGCGCAAATGTTAACAGATTGCTGCTTTCATATCGCACGCCCAAGCTGTGCCACAGTGAGTGGCGTATAAGCGTCAGCAGGGTTTAACACTAAGGATTTTTTTTACTAGCCTGATCAGACCAGTGGTTCAGATTTTTACTTGCCCTGCCAAAGTTTTCACTGGCCCCACCAAAAAAAAAAAAAGAAAGTTAATAGCTATTTCTTAGCCACATATTTTAAAGAGCTTCTATTATACATTAAAAAGGGTCATATTTCTATGTTTTAGAGGACAAAAAACACTTTCATTGTCTCATAATATGCATTTATTTTACTTAATTATCCCAGCGACTCCCATATAATTCGTTCAGCGATTCATTTGTTTCAAAACCCCTCCTTAGCATGAAGACAGCCTGTTGCGATTGGTCGACAGCGTTTAGCGCAAGACAGAGTGAAATGCCCAGCACGGCATATCAACAATATTGAAGTAGTCACAATGCAGAGTGTATGTGTGAGCATACCTGCCAACACTCCTGTTTTTCCCAGGAGTCTCCCGTATTACAGACTTATCTCCAGCCACCCACCCATTTTGTTATTTATCACGGAAAACTCCTGTAATTTCAACCCATTTTTTCTATTTTGAAACATGACCGCTGCACGTGTGTAAGAACAGCTGACGATGCAATGACAAACGGCAGTGGAACGCGAGCTTACAAATGCATTTAAATCGGTAAACAAAGCGGCACGCGTCACCTTTTCAACGTGGCATTAGACGCGATATGAGAATATAAAGAGTTCACCAGATACAGTACAAGCAGTTACAAGTAACAAAACATAATTAAATACATAATTTGCAAACTAGAGAAAACAAGGAGGCAACCATGATAATGCACTTACTTACACTTGTATCCACTGAGAAACTGATCCACTGATCCATGTTAATAAAGTTCCTGTTAAGTTCTGACTAAGTCCCTTACATCAACAGTGTTTTCTGATCCTTCCTTTAACAAACGGCCGACGTATCCCCCGTTGTGAGCGTATAGATTGCTGAAGCACTTGAACAGCACAAGGCTGGGCTATAATGCTGAGGTATTTTTGCAAAAATAAACCTCAACTACTGACTCTTCACAGCCTCATCTTTGGGTAGAGAAAATAACACCAACTGTCCCCTCACACTTCCAATAATATCCAGCTGAGCACAGCATCTTCATGACTTAATTTAACTGGGATCTGCTTCAGTGTTTGTCTTCCTCTTTTTTTTTGCTACTGTGTTTGTGGGCGGGACCGCAGGTTTCAATTTTCCCGGGTTTGCGTGCACAACAATTGGGCAGGGCTTAAGTTTCATATCGACGTTAAGCCGAAATGGCTACAGACTTGTTATCAAGACGATTTATTTGAAGCACTCGGAGTCGACACCTTTATCTGTGAATCTAGAAATTAAATATATTAAAAATGTTCAAATATTTGGCTGTAAAATATAGCAGTATGGCAAATGTGCAGGTATTTTATTGCAAAACAAAAGGTGGCTGACTTAAGTGACGGTAAACTGTGCAAAACATCACTTCATTTTTTTTTTGTTTTTGTCGTGTTGCACCCACATACTGTAAATGTCTGCTTCCAAGACATAAGAAACAGACATTTTCTTTTAGCCTCATAGTTTGATGTTGCCGTCTCTTCACTGTACTAGTTTTTACCAGGTAACGGAAAAAGATTGTGTTTACAACATCCAATCAGATAAGAGGAACCGAAAAGCAATATGGTGGCTGTTCCTCAATTCCAAGAACGCAGAGACAGGACTTGTGTTTTTGTGGAGACCGGTCTTGCCAGGTCACCTCAGAAGAACAAACTCAGGACACCACGAGAACAGAGAACGTATCCTGTGAGAAATGCGATGCTGGGCTCTTCCTGATGGTTACGTGACTTTAAGATTTTCATGGTAATGTTTATATTCACTGTTTTATTTAGGGGAACTCCTGAGATAAATAAGTTATATCTCTGGACTTTAATAATAAAGCTATAGAAAATGCTGTGCTTCCCACCTCCAGTCGCAATGACTTTTGGGATTTCAGGAGCGAGTTCCGTGCTCAAGTCTGCATCCATGCGTCCTTGATATTAAAAACACATCCGGGAAGTTTCATGCGTCTTCTGTTCTTGCGGTCTTGAGTATTGGAACTGAACTTTGGCGGTTGATGATGACGTAACATGAGAACACGAGGACGCAAGATCGCTGAAAAACGCATATTGAGAAACAGCTGGTGTTTACTACTTAACAGAACTCAAGCACGGTTCATTTGGGCGGCCCTGGCCCGGTTGGAAGAGGTGGGCCTGAGCACGGTTCGTTTAGGTTCAAGCGCGGTATGCTTGCAGTGTGAGTGCAAGCATGCCTGAGTCCGAAACTGAAAGCAAGACGTGACTTTTAAGGGACTGTTTTATATGGATTAATTAACCATTCGTGCTGTTCAATGAATGTCATAGTTTATTAAAGACGCAAACCCCTCACTGCACGACAGCTGCGCATCAGCAAACCTCCTAATTCCTGCAGCACGAGGACTTTATGATTGTTTATGAGCGTCAAAAGTGGCTGATCTGTTCAGCGAAATATTAGACTGCGCGTCACCGCATATCAAATGACTTAAACGATATAACTAAAGAAATCTCTACTGTGCTGAGTAAAAGCGCTTACTGAACAGCGCATCATCGATGACGTAGCCTAAGCATGCCCAGGCCCGAATGTAATGTGAGTGCGGGCCGTCGGGGGAGATGGGAGGGGGGACAAGCGTGCTTTAGCCTGGTTCAAGGCAACTGTACATAGTGTAAGCCCTTAAAGTGCCAATGCATTGATAAATGACCAAAAACACATTGAATGACAATTTTAGCCAATAAATGCATTGATAATATCAGCTGATTTTTAAGATTTTGATAAAAAATGTTAAATACATATTTTTGGGAGGCTAAACTATGAAAACCAAATTTAAAACAATTTATTGTGTCAGTTTTGCTTAAGTTGCACACTAATTTGATTATGCATAAATATCATATTTATATTTGTATAAATATTATTAGAACTATATGCATCGTGCTGACGATCAAAAACCAAATCACATGGTATCAAAGGTGATTGTCTACCAAGTGCCCCTAAAAAGACAATAATGAATGGCTTTTCTCACAGAGCTTGAGAAGCATACAGCATGCAGTATAATCTACGTTATATAAAGACTTGTAGGTTAAGGAAATCGCTTGGGAGGAAGCTGCTCCGGCTCTTGGTGCAGATAACAGTAAAAGTCTCTTTATTCAGAATATAGATTCAATTCAAGTTTATTTCTGTAGCGCTTTTACAATGTAGATTGTGTCAAAGCAACCTAACATAGAAGTTCTAGTAAATATATAGGTAAGTAGTTACATAGATAGAATAGACAGTGATAGATTGATCTGTGCAGCGGCCGCCTATCAGGCCGCCTATTTGGATTTGTGCACCCAAATCCAAATTTACCCAAATTGGCCAACAATGTCATTTTTACAGTTTTTTTTGGCACACACAATTGTTCTTGGAGCTTCGTATGATTACAGTTGAACCACTGATGTCATATGGAATGTTGAACGTCTTGTGACCGTTGTGATATATTGAAGGTCAGAGAGCTCCTGGATTTCATCTAAAATATCTTCATTTATGTTCTGAAAATAAACAAATGTATCAGGGGATTAGAAATTACTAACAGAATGTTCATTTTTATCTGTGAACTAACTCTTGCTCACAGGCTCTCTTTCACCCTCTATAGGTGTGGAATGGGAGTTTCTCTGTGCAGACAGGCCTTCAGGTACCCAGCATCGTGTTGAGTGGCCAGAAAAGAAACAGTAACACAAGCAGCTCTAACGCCAGCCTTACTTAACTCGCATTAACTCATCCATTCTCTAGAACTGCTGCACATCTGCACAGGTGCGGAGAACACCTGGCTAACTTTGACACAACAAACCTGGAGGCTCTTCAGTCGTCAGTATGAGGGAGAAGCTGCTCTAGTTCTCTCTAGCCTTCCTCATTCCTTTTAGCTCACTGATCTGGATCCTGTGCCTTTCAGTGTGCTGAATGAAGACGTGACAAGGGGTATTACTCCATTTCAACATGCAGCCAGCTTAAGTAGCCTAAGGGCCAAAAGTATTGTACTCGTTTTAGCATTTGTTCATTCACGAGCCACATTTCCAACACTTATTTTAATGCAACAGCAGCATGTTGGTGTTTCAAAGCTCCGATGAAAGCGTATTATATTTACACACTGAATGTCTTTAATGATATGCCTCCAGTTATCTGCGATGTTTTTAAACTAGTATCAAAGTAGCACAATTAATCACAAGCTAAATCCTAGAGATCAAATGCCTTTTATAGAATGTATTAATTCAGCAGTTCCAGCATCTAAGGGGGAGAAGATTTTACTAATCATTAGGTCGCGCACGGTCAATGGTGTGTGTGTGTGTGTTCATTCAGAAAAAGTACATTTTCAGTGTTCTTTATGTAAATATTTACCATAACTGACCTTTTTTGTATGCCTGCTGCAATGATTATTACATACGCAACCCTGGACCACAAAACCTTATGTCTTATGCTGCAAGGGTATATATTTGGCAATACTCGAATACATAGAATGCGTCAAATTGTCGATTTTCCTTTTACGCCCAAAATGATTGGAGTATTAAGTAATGGACCTGTTTTCCAGGAAGATATTTTGTCAATTTCCTAATGTAAATATATAAAAACAGTTTTTTTTTTTTTTTTTTTTATTATTGTTCATTTTTTAGCACTCCATTTAGACTAATTAAAAGGCTTCAATATTTTTTTGAACCCTCAGATTCCAGTAGGCATTGGATAAGAGTTTAAGGTACACTACGGTTTGGAAAAGTCAAGGTTTTAAATCCGCCAACATTTATCTGCTTTACTGATCCAGCAGAAAAGATATCCAAAGATGCCGTTTTAAATTGTAAAGAAATCAGTGTTTTTGAAACTAATGAAGACAGCAGAAGGCAATGTGTTATTTTAATTTAATTTAGCCTGACGCGTTTACTGCTCCAAAATATCTTAAATGTCTCTCAGAATAAAATATATTGTGGGGCAAAAGTTTTGGTTTTTAGCAGTAATCACAATACTGTGAAATCGTGAAACCGTGATATTTTTATCCAAGGTTATCATACCGTCACAGTCTTATACCGGCCCATGCTTAGATTCCAGATCCTCTAATACTGTGCTATCCTAACAAACCATACATCAATGGAAAGCTCATTTAAGATGATGTACAAACCTCAATTCATACAAGTTAATCATTACACTTATGATTTGTGGTCCAGAGTCAACTATAACAGGTGACTTTTACAGTATTTATTTTTTATTTTTTGCCAGATTGCGGTCGTCTTAAAGAGAAAATTTGACCAAAAACTTAAAGTTGTGTAATCATTTACTCATTCTTACCTTGTTCCAAACCTCTGTGACTCTTTTTTTCAATTCAAATGTTTTAATGCACGTGTTACTGGAGCCAAGATTAATAAAAAATAAATCCAAAAACTAAAACGAGCAACAATCGCTAAAAACTGAAAAAATAATTAGCAAAAATATGAATCTTTTTCAGTATTAATAAGCACTTATTCTGTGTTGGAAAAACTGTTTAGAGAAGCACCTGAAGATGCATTTTCATTGCCAATTGTAACCCCACCAGTCCTACACTACCCAACCCGCTCTGAGCTGGGATCGAACCGGCAGCTCTTTACATGGGTGTTGGTTGCTCCAACAAGGAGGCCAAAGACCATGGCCTCTAATGTCTGTTGCTAGAGCGCCTTTAGAAGTCAGAGGAGTGAGGTTTACCCACACAGCACGTCACTAGTTGGCCTCAGCTACACTCACCCTCCTAAACCTTACTCCCATCCAGGTCACGGCATCAATGTAACCCCACCAGTCCAACACTACCCAACCCGCTCTGAGCTGGGATCGAACCGTTGGCTCTTAGCATGGGAGTCAGTTGATCTAGCAAGGAGACCATTGCCTCTAACATCTGTATCTATATCTAGAGCATCTTTAGAGGATTGCATTGATTATACATTGATATATATAAAATTACAGCAAAGATGAAAACAATAGAACAAAGATAGAAATGAAATAAACCACTTTATGGTTTATGGGTGGAGTCCAATAGTATTGAGGTACTTGAATTCAATAATCAAATGTAAAATAATATTCTATAGTCTTCATTGTATAAATCAATACATTTACATTTAGCAGTTACTTTTTTCCAAAGCAACTTACAATTAAGGAGACATTCAGCAATTCCACAAGAAGAGGCAGTACACATAGGTAGAGCTAATTAATAATTAAACACAATTCATCTTTGGTAAAGTGGCAAACTTTATAATTTCTTGTGCTCAAATGATTTAAATTCACCTAAAATTGCTTGTCATCCTGCGATGTGACTATTGCAGATACACACATTGTGATATCCATGCTGAAACCATATATTGTGCAGCCCAAATTTCATGTAAACAAAACACGCTCTAACTTGTCTTCATTTGCCAAAAAAAAAAACTAGTCAATAAGTACACGTATGATCTGTAAGATTAAGAAGTTTGTCTTAATTCCACATTATTTTGTTTAAGTTGCATTTGTGTGGGTTTTGGGTTGAGTGTCTGTTCAGATATTATTCTATTATTAATATTAAGTGGTTCGCACAAGAGTTTATTTAACTACTAAAAGTAAACAAATATAGAAAAACTAAATAAAAATGTGTTCACGAAATAAAAACTAACAAACACAATTAATGAAACGATCTAAACCTAAAAATAAATGTACAGTACCAAAACCCATTTAAACATGCAAAACTAATATGGGTGGAGCTTCTAAGCCCATTAAAAGATCTAAAAGCATCTGAATGTAAGGCTGGGCGATATGGCAAAAATGCTAAATCAATTCAATCTTTTCCATATTGAATGATAACGAGATATTTTGATATAAGTTGTTAATGCTTCCAGATTTCAAAGAGTATCCCAACAATGACTGAAGCCACAAAATTAGAGGGTCAATTAAATGGCAACATATTTTCTGCCGATAAATTTTCGGTGGCCGAAAGTTTGGTACATCTCTAAAAACAACACACATTTAGATTCCCATTTCATGCACATTTCTGCTGTGTGATTGGCTCTTAGATCAATATAGAGTTAAAAAGGTCCAGAGCTTATCATTGTTATTGACATAAACTTTATTGCAATTTAATATATTATCGTTTTTCGGCCCAGCCCTATCTGAATGTTAGTGACTTCAGTTTATGAACTATTTAAGCTGCTTTTGCGGCTCCACACTCAAATTACAGTGAAAAAGCAATCTCAGAGAAGAGAAAAAGTCAGTCATACAGTTTTGGAACAACACAATTTCTATTAGTTTTACTATTATGAGTAAACAAGGAGATAATTTTTTTGTTTTGGAATATCTAATACAATCCGCAGTGCTTCTAGTCAAACAACAAAACTGTTACGTCAATAAAACAAATGCCAAACATACTTATTGTCTTGCACATCCATAAAAGGAAGAAAATATGACTCAAGAGTAAAACATTTCTTTTTCATTATCATTGTATTGTTCTCAAACTAAACCATATTAAAAAAAACAACATACAAAGTTGAACAGGAACAGACAAAACAATATTCCTTTGATCAGATTGTCTATCTGGAGAAAGAAGACCTGCAACTTCCCCACAAACTAGAGTCACAATCATTTATAATCATCGCAACAAGCCTGAAAACATGAGATGTAGACCAGCTATCTGACACAGAAAAATATTTACATCTGACAAACCTCTGAAATAGTCATAAATCAACAATGTCAATGCGATAAACTACACAAAGAGCAGAAGTGATTTACAGACACACACACACACCGATCTATTGCTACAAAGATCGATAAAGATTCAAGGGCTTGTTTAACAGCGGTGCGCAAGTCTCAGCAATAAAAGCCATATAAATGTGTAGTAGATTTAAGACTAGCTTAATACTAAGGAATTACTCCTCGTTCCACAGTGAAACCATTATTATCGTCATCACACAATCATTCCTGGATGGGTCGTCTGCTATGAATTACCTTCGCCAGCTCATCTGTTAAGAATGAAACCACAGCGGGTTACGGATTTGTCAGAAGCAGAAGATATTGCGGAAAAGGAGGATGAACTTGTTCTTACTCATGACGATTTGCTGCTTGGCAGTATTTTTAGGCATGTCTGATAAACTGTTGCTTCTGATGGGTTTTTTACCATAGCCAGGAGGAACCAGAGCTTTTCTTTCAGCGTCTACGTCAAAGCAGAAAACATTAAGATTTTTTTAGTAACAACAAAATAATCCAGCAATCTGTCCAGCGTGACATTGGAGGAGCGTTTCAAATTTTGCAACTTACTGCGAGGCCTGTCCCACAAAACGAGTTGAACAAACTCAGGGTTGCAGAGTAAGTTTTGGGTTGACAAAACCGAACTAATCCAATCTGCTTAAGATCAGGTTATGTAGTTTCACAACACTTGATGTAAATGTTCTCTGGTAACTTAGCTCCAAGGTTTTTGATTATCGGCATACAACTGAATGTGTGACACGTGAAGCAAACAGCCAATCACAACGCATTTACAAGGCAGAAATAAGCACAGCTGATGGAGTGGTTTATGGAGGTGACTTAAAGAAAATATTATTATATCAGCGTCAAACAAATCAACTGATTTTATTAATGTAGTTTCACAAACAGCCCATTTTCAAAAACTTTACTATTTGAATATATAATATGAAGTTCGTAGACAAACTTTATGGTTGCTTGAGAAAGCCTCGTCTGAAAGTTTATAGTAGTTTCAAAGTTTGAAACATAGGTTAGGTTAGCATGTTTCTAGTATGCATGTTTCTTGCTAGGCTGTTGATAGGGGGTATTGAGTGGTTGCTAGGGTGTTTAGACTGGTTGTTAAGGCATTGCTAGACTGTTGCTAAGGTGTTGCTAGGTGGTTGCTAAGGAATTGCTAGGTGGTTGCTAAGGCAATGCTAGGTGGTTGCTAAGGTGTTGCTAGGTAATTGCTAAGGTGTTCTGAGTGCTTGCTAGGCGGTCACTAATGCATTGCTAGGTGGTTGCTAAAGTGCTGCAAGGCGGTTGCTATGGTGTTCTGGGTAGTTGCTTGGCAGTCGGCAAGAAATTAGCACGATTCTAGTATGAATTATCATGTTGCTAGTATGATTAGTATGTTTGTTAGTATGTTTCTAGTATGGTTTAGTATATCACTAGTATGAGTTGGTATGTTGTTATTTGTATGTCTAACATAAAGGCAATGGCAGTTTTTTTTTTACAATGGAGGTCTATGGGACAGTTGCTGGGGTGCCGTAAGTGGTTGCTAGGGTGTGACTAGTAAGTTGAAAGGTCATCAATGATTGGCAAATTTGTAGTCTGGGTTAAATGAGCCCAACTTTAAGTCTGTATGGCAGTCTGGTGCAAAGTTATGAGGTCACAAAGTTTGGTCCAATGTTAAGTCAATGGGACTTTTCCAAATTTTCCGGGACAGTTTTCGGAAAACTGTAGGTCGGATCAGTTGGAAAAGGAAAAGAGATAGCAACTTAATTCAGTTTAGTTTGGAGGTTTGGAGTTAGTTTGGTGGTTGTAGTATGAACGGTCTAGGAGTACATGTAATATATCAGTACGTTGGCTTTGTCAAGAAACCATAATAATTAAGATTAATATAAATAAATTATTAGCAACAAAAGAAAATGTTGATACAAAAATGCTTTTAGTGTGAAAGACTTTAATTTTGAGCAAAAAAGTGGCCATACTTTAGAAAGGATGTCACTTTACTCACAGCTAACACAGAATAAAACCTGTTCTGGAGCAGGGTAGCCATGTTGTGTAAACAATGAAACCCAATAAAAACTAACCCAAATTCTTGAGGCTAAACACAGAGTTTGCTCAAACGTAACCTGAAATTACCAGGGTAGAAAGCCATACCTGCTTTGTGCAACAGGCCTCAGATGTAAACGTGCTCTGACAAAATCTACAAAGCAGATGTTCACTGAAAAATCCCCACACACACACAATCTCAGATGGTAATATATGGCAATAAGGCAAAATATATATCAAATTGACCTCACCTGAACTGGTATTTGGGTCTTGAGGCATTGAATACTGGTATGGCAAATGTCGCACTATTAAAACAAACAAAACAAAAAACATATTAGAACGATCCAGTACTTCAAAAGATAGTTCACCAAAAATTGAACATGTACTCACTTTTTACTCGCCCTCAAGTGGTTATAAACCTTTATGACTTTCCCTTTTTTCTGTTGAACACAAAAGAAGATATTTCAAAGTATGTTGTAACCACTGACTTCCATGGTATGAAGAACAAATAGCTATTGGAAGTCAATGGTTAGAGGTTAAGACTTTTCTAAACATTTTCTTTTGTGTTCAACAGGAGAAAGTCAAACAGGCTTTGAAAGATGTAGAGGGTGAGTAAAATAGACAGACATTTCATATTTTATTATTAATAATAAACTAGAAGTAACAATGAAAAGAGGAATAATTAAAATGAACTGAATCCTAATAGAAGGTGTTCAAAGATGTTAGAAATGAATTCTGACAGCAGGAGAAAAGGTAAACATTTGTATTTACTACTGTTTGAACAATATGTTGGAAACCCCTAGCCAGGCCCATCACGATAAGGAATTTTTGTTGTGCGGTATATTGTGACAAAAATTGCTGCGATATGCAATATTATGGTCATTTTGAGATCATTTTATGCCCCTGATTATACAACAGCATAGTAATGCAAATGGCCATAAACACTTTAAAATACGTATCATTCTTAACGTTATTTAGATTCTATAATTTGACGTTAAAAAGGTAAATGTCCAATTATATATACTATTAAATGTCCTATTAGGTAAACGTCCAATTATAACCTTTGACATCAGTGAGGTACAATGTAAATGTCATTATAAAATGGCTTAAATGTTATTTGTGAATTTGTAAATATATATATTGCAACGGCAAAAATTATTGAGGTCATCTCCAAGTATTGCACAATAAGTCAATATATTGACTGTGACAGGCCTACCCATAGCTAGGCCCACACAGAATATGCGCGCGCAGAATTCCGCAGATTTTTAGCCCATTATTAATTCTGTTTATTTACTTGAGTAAATGTGTGTAAATCTATATTTATTCCGTTTTTAAATTAATTACAGTCATATTATTGACTAATATGAAAATGTTATGTGATTTATGTACAATGCAGTTAGTAAAGTAATATTTTCTGTCTTTTAGTAGATACATTATATGAGACTTGCTTTGTTTACCAAATAAAGTGAATCTAATTGCATTTGCATTTTAAAAATTAAAAAGATATTATTTTTTATTTCACATATTAAGGTTTTAGTTATGAGACTTCCAAAATAATTCAGCAGAAATGGCAAAAAACGTCAGCAGATTCCGTTAGGCTCTACCCATAGCCATTGATTTGCATAGTATCTTTTTTTCTATACTATTTATATCAATGGCTACCAGTTTGCAACATTCTTCAAAATATCTTCTTTTGAATAAAATAAACGCACAAATGTTTGGTACAACCTGAGAATGAGTAAATAATGAGTACATATTTATTTTTGGGTGAACTGCCCCGTTAAGGGAAAATGATGTGAGAACATATAGGGTATTATTGATATACTTTTTGTGTCACATGAAACGCGTGGTTGAACTGGAGGTGCAGGAGATGCAGCTTCATCCACCTCATAGTCTCCTCCACCTGCAAATCAAGTAACACAACCAAACAGCAACATTTAATACAATTCCTCAAAGTAAAGCAGCTGAAGCGCTGAATGAAGCTAAAGACAGAGAGTTGGCGGATGCGGACTTACATGGGATGTTGCGGTATTCATTTTGATATTCTGAACTGGGCCTGTGAGCCTTTGTGACTAAACATGCAAATCAAAAAAAGGAGTTATTTATAGTAACTTTTATTAGTTCAGCTGTCTATTTAAGTTAGACACTTATTAAATCTAATCCGCTGTTTGAAATGGTAGAGAAGTTGACTAACAACATGCAAGTTGATTAACGGTGTGTGCTTATGAGGATGATGTGTTACCAGGTTTGGGTGGCGGCACTGGAGGTGTAGGTGAAGGGTCTGGTTTGGCACGGTGTTCGCTCAGCTCCCCGTTCTCTTCATTTTTCTCAAGATATACTGAGAGAAAAGACAATAACAATCAGGTCTACTGCTGTTAAAAGATTTAGAGTTAAATACAAAATTAAAAATTAAGGTTTATAAAATGTGTCCCGTTTATTCTTTTTCTGACCAAAAATACTGACTACATTTTTACAACAATTTACAGAAGACAAACACAAATGTCATTCAGTGCAACATTAGTAAACATACTGCGCTAATGAAGAGGATTATTTGGATCACATTTCAGTTTGTAAATATTCATCAAACGTCATTCTAAATGTTTATAATTTGCCACTATCATTTAAATGATTACACTGTAAATAATATTTGCTAATTGACATTTTCCATAAGCGTTTTCTTTTTATTTACTGCTATGAATTTCATTATGGGATGGGATCTCTGCTCTGTCGACTTTTGAAGTTGAAATTTCAATTCTACAGTTGAACAGTGACATTTTATTGACATTTTAGTAGTTAATATAATATAATATAATTGACATTTAATTGAAATAATATAATGTATACAAAATATTATATTGAAGAATATTTCCTAGTACTGGGTTGCAGCTGGAAGGGCATCTGCTGTGTAAAACATATGCTGAGTTGATAAGTTGGCGGTTCATTCTGTTGTGGTGACCTCTGATGAATAAAGGGACTAAGCCAAAGGAAAATGAATGAATGAATATTGAGAAATAAGTCGGTAAAATAACAGCAAATGTACTGGCAGGTTATTACAAGGTTTTGTACCATAATATACAACAGCAACCAAGATAATATATCACTTTAAACTATTAAAAAATGTTAATAAGTCACTTTTTAGAACTTCTTAAGGTTAAAAGTTATTGGAAGAAAGATCAAGATCCCCTAATGCAACTCAAAAGCACAAATAAAGTAAGAAAAATAAAAACATGAATCACAAAATATGGAAAACTGCTAATTTACGAATATTTTTTACAGTGTAGCTTTCACCAATTACATAAATAACATAAATAAAAAAATTTGGGAAACACTTCTCTTTGTTTCTACATGTTCCATGTACTCACTATAGTTATACGAATTATGCATAATTACATGCAACTAACCCTAACCATACAGTAAATACATAAGTTTATGAATTATTCTTAAATGTATAGTTAGACACTAACAAGGTCACCATAAAATAAAATGTAACCAGTTATTTTAATCAACAAAAGTCAGAATAGGTTTGCAGTTTTATTTTTAGATAAATATATCCATTACATAGACTGTTAAGGCTAAATTATTTCACGCATACACTACAGATCAAAAGTTTGAAGTCAGTTTTTTTTTTTTAAGAAAATTATTCTGTTCATCAAGGCAGCATTTATTAAATGGAAAAAAAATGTTCAATTGTTAAATACTTACTAAAATTTTAAATAACTACATATTGTATGTAGTTTCAAATGAAATTATTACTCGAGTCATTATTGCTTTTATTATTATGACCATTAATAATAATAATAATAATAATAATAATAATAATAACAACAACAACAACAACGATAATTCATATTAGAGTGACTTCTGAAGAATCATGACTCTGAAGACTGGAGTAATGAAATTCATCATTAAAATCACTGGAATAAATGATTAAATGAAATGATAAACTACTTCTGAACAGTTATAATATAGTGCAATTACATTTTACAATTTGTACTGTATTTTTGATGAAATAAACGCAGCCTTGGTGAGCAGGATAAACTTATTTTAAAACATTTAACAATCTTACTGACCCCAAACGTTTGACCAGTAGTGTATGTTAACATTTTTATTTGAAAGATTGAAGTAAAAACTTCACTTCCATTTAAAAAAACTTTGTATGTAAATACAATCACTTTTGCAAGTCTACTGCAGAACCCATGCGTGTATTTAAATTGTAAATCATTTGACTTTAAAATCAATTCCAACAATGCAGGCATTCATTAAGTCTAAAAAACAGATAACTAAAAGCTCCAGCTTCAACCAGAATGGAATGACAAGTATTAGTTTACGCTACCAAACAAACTACTTTTCAGTTTGTTATGCTAAGAAAGTGTGTTCATAGTGAAATAGCTCTGTTTCAGCTCTCAAACAAGTTTTGCTTGCCATTTTAGCTTAAATGTCAGTCAAAAAAAAAAAAACAGTCCAGCTTTATTTCCGTCAGCCAGTTGGAATGTCTAAGGAGTGATTTACTGTATGAAGGTTTCTTTTATAACTTTCATGTCATGCGGTCATTCATTATAGTAAACATTTTCTAGATGACTGATTCATACCAACAAGTGTGCCAGTGTGGCTGACAAACAGGGGTTTTCTTATTCGCTTTACAGTAAACACAAAACAGTCGTACCTAGAACTTGATCATAGTGTTTCTCCATATGAAGAGGCACCAATACCCCACCGGTCTTCTCCACCATACTGTTAACCACATCGTGCAGGGTGGCACAGTTGATCTGTGTGTTTGTGAAAAGTGTGTGTGATCAGTACACAATACCAGAGTAAAGGAATCAATGGCTGAGATCAGCTAGCAGTGGTGTGTTTAATCAGTGGTGAAAATTTAACAATAAAAACACACCAAAGCATGGAGTACAGCTGAAGGCAAAATTATTAGCCCTCTAGTGAAATTGTAAGTGTTCGGGATTTTTAATAGGAGCAAAGGTATCACAGTATTTTATATAAGATTTTTTCTTCCGGTGAAGTCTTATTTCTTCTAGTTTGGCTGGAGTAAATGCAGTTTTTTCAATATTATTGTCCCCCTTAAGATGTTTTTTGATTAGCTGCAGAACAAACACTTTTCTCTAATGATTAACTTATTTAACCTAGTTAAGCTTTTAAAGCACTTTAAAGGGCACCTATTTGTCCCCTTTTTCAAGATTTAAGATAAGTCTTTTGTCTCCAGAATGTGTCTGTAAAGTTTCAGCCTAAAACACCCATCAGATTATTTGTTATACCTTTCAGAATCAGATTGTTTGTTATACCTTTTAGAATGTTGGAATTTTCTGCTCTGAACACATTGTAGCTGTTTTTGTTGCCTGTGCCTTTAATGCTAGTTCTCCCCGTCCACCATTCTCATGTGCCTGACAGAGTGTGCCTCAATCTCCACCTTGGCTGTGTCAGATAAACAGCACAGTGACAGACATAAATGAAGCAGATCTCACGTAATGTTTGAGAAATGCTACAGTAAGAACTTTCCCAATGATTATTTGACATATTTGTTGTGGAGTTAATTCAAGCCTTTCTGCAACAATGTCGTTACTAAGTTCACGCATACACACACACATACAAACACACAGCGGACACACACACACACACAGCGTGCATTCAGCACTGTTTTTGCACGGCAAATGTGACAGGATACACATTATTATCCACTGCTGTATGGATATCCATTACGTTAATGTACAAAATAAACCTGATTTAACGTCCACAAACCAGGATTGAATCATCTTCTTCTTGAATAATTGCCCTGACATGCGGCTGCAGTGATAAAGACGGTAAAATCACCGTAATTCATTACAAACATGCACTGTTTTATTAACATTTTAAACTTGTAAAACTCATTCTTGATCACATTTGATGATGACTGATGATCACAGCACGCTGAACAGATCTTTTAATCCCAGTTGCTTAGCGTATGATATGATTATACGCGTTACTATGAAGACATATTAATACGCGACTGTCAATCAAATCGGTGGGCGGGGAAACCGTAGTCCTATGTTACATTGCGGTGGGCCTCAAAATGGAAGGGATTTGGATCCTATTTTAACATCACGGAAAAAAAAGAGGCTTATTATTCTTTATATCACCCCAATATGACTGTGGACACACTATACCTACACACAGTTCTGTCCAAACAGCTTACAAAAGATTTTTTTATTATAGGTGCCCTTTAAAGCTGAATACTAGTATGTGAACCACTTAAATATTATGCCTGTCATCAACAAAACAAATTATTAAAACTATTATGTCAAATGACACTTGGAAAATATTAGAAATATGACAATTTCACAAGGGGCTAATACTTTTGCCTTCAACTGGTATATGCAAAAATAAAAGTCAGATGACATTACATGCACTTTTTTTCCCCTAGAAAATCGTAACCTGAAAACCCAGGAAATCTTCTGGGGTGTGGATTAAGATAAAAGTGTAGAGATAGGGCTCTCAAAACATCTTACTCATCTACAGTAAAACTCTGGAGTCCCTTTTAAGAAATGTTTAATGTATAACACACGAGCTGTACAGAGCCACAGCGTCGGATTCCCAGCACTCATCCATAAAACTCATTTCTTATCAGAACTTCCTCTTTGCTTTCAGAGCAGTCACATATGTGTACAAAGTGCTTTCGAAAGAGCTTTGTGCTCGCATGAAACTACAAGCCTATAATTAACTGAATCTTTTGAAGTTCAGAGAATCGCTTTACTGAGGATATTGTTTTTAAAATCTGTTATTTATCTGTGACTTTTTTTATTTTAAAGTGATCAGAAAATGAAGAAAGAATGCATTACTCACAGGAGAATCAAGATCGATGACGAATCCTCCTTCAGGCCTCCGAAAAACTCGATAATGTTTGAATATCGATCTGCTGAATGCAAAAAAGACTCTTTAGGATATAGAAGTTCTTAACCAGCACAACTATATTCAGCAGAATTTCCCAGAAGATGCGATTGTGTAACATGTTGTATTGTGCAGATCAAGGTCTAAGGTTCAAGACTATTGAATTACGGGGAGCAATTCAGAAGATAAATAGCAATAAATTAAGTTCTCCAGTGCATCTGATAATGCATTTGCAAGCTGGCTGTCCAGCGTAAAGATTCAACATGATTCTCTATTGAGTAGAGATGAAAGAGTGTTTCACCCATTAACATCTTGTCGAGTGGTGAGAGAGAAAGACGTCCCATCTTGAGCCGGCCGCAGCAGGAGGTTTCCATCATCTGAATTCCTGTCCAATAAAATTTCAGCTTCCACTCGAGACACTTTATGAAAACACCTGTGGAATATGCATCATTATTATTGTATTATTAGATAACAGGGCTTATTTAGATCATCCTATTTACATGAACACCAAAAAATGCAAAAAAGACACAAAAGTGGTGTTTGGATTTACATGAAATGTGTGAAACCATTTTAATCTCAATTGCACCCGTTATTTTAATCTGATCATGACAGTAAATGCAGGTGTAAACATGGTCTGAAATTAGTTTATATTGAAAATGTCTTTTTTTGGATTGCTTGTGTAGTGTAAACAATTAAATGCACTCTCAGTCTATTGATCTAACATGTGACTGTTATGTTGTATGTTTTTAGAAACACACTAAAATAAGGGTTTGTACTTTGGTGTGATTTACAAAAAAAAAAAAAAGCACATCCCTTTCTTTCACTTCCTTTACCACTCACTCATAAAACATGCATCATGGGTTTATTCATTCAGTAATACTTGTGGCATAATCACACTAAGTAAAAGTGATGTAAACCACAACAAAATAAGGTTCATCTCAGCTGACCACTTGGGATCAGGTCACTAAAAACTCATGTTAAAGAGATAAAAATTACATTTCTGTCATCATTTATTCACCCTCCACTTGTTCCAGACCTAACTGAATACCTTTCTATTGTTGAACACAAAGTACAGTATGTTGGAAAGCAGCAGCCATTGACTTCCATTGGACTATTTGTTCTTACTGTGGATGTCAATGGCTGCTGGTTTCCAGCTTCTTCAGAATATGTTGTTTAGTAGGGCTACACGATATTGGAAAAATCTGATATTGCGATATTTTATTTTTCTGCGATAAATATTGTGACATGAACACAGTTTCACAAGATGGTTTGAATAGCACTGTTTGGCAGTTTTCTGAGAAATCTAACAGTGTTCAGGTACAGAAATTGCATAATCATAATGAAAAAAATTTATTTTTCTTCAATTCAATTCATTCATTCAGTCGCCACACGGACGCCCCTCCAGCTGCAACCCAGTATGGGAAACATCCATACACTATTCAACTTAACTATAGCTCATGTATTTGGACTGTGGGGGAAACTTCACACAGAAATGCCAACTGACCCAGCTGGGACTCAAATGAGCAAACTTCTTGCTGTGAGGTGACAGTTCTAACCACTGAGCCACCGTGTCCCCCCAATTAAATTAAATTAAATTGAATTTAAGTTTATTAGTTACCATATCTTTATTAGTTGCTAATTCTTACTTGGCTTTGTCTCATTTCCAGTCCAAACATAAAATTAAAATCTTAGATCAACTAAAAATATTGTTTTGTTTTCAACTTCAGAGGAAATAAGTCAAAATTAACTTGTTTTTGTGTCAAAATTAAGAGTTTTTCCCCTAAAACAAGTGAAATTATCTGCCAGTGGGGGCAAGCAAAATAAATCTTGTTTTCACTTTATTGAAATCTAGATATTTAGACTAGAAACAAGACAAAAATTATAAACATGAAAAAAAGAATTGTATGCATAAATCATAAAACATTTGTACAACTACAATAATTCAATACAATTTTGTAGCTACTGGTCAACTACAATCCAAACTCAACATTGCATATCTTGCGACGTGACTTGTGGATGCGCACGTTGTGATATCGATGCTGAAACAATATATTGTGCAGCCCAATTGTTTAGTGTTCAACAGAAGAAAGAAACTCAAGTTTAGAATAACTCAAGTGTGAAGAAATGATGAGGAAATGTTCATTTTTTTTGGGTGAACTATCACTTTAATAACAGCTTAAAAAGGCAGATCCTTCATTAAGCTGTATTCTAACTTAACTTCAGTTACACACATTTTCACACATACGCACTTTCTTAAAAGCATGCAAGAATGCAGCTTTGAGTTTCCTGCATTGGCATGCACATGAACAGAAGTCAATGGGAAACAAGTGCATTAGACGAGTTTTAAACGGCTTAAAGAAAAAGTATATTAACTTTTCATGGTGCATTTCTGAATGCATGTAAATGTCATCACTGACAGAACAATGCATCATTAAAGGTGATGTGTGTAATACTGTGCTGCAGTATAATTAGTAAAAATAATTTATGTTTTTCCCCAAGCGAAACCTAGAAGACCTAGTTATGCCACTAGTTTACCAACCCGACACTGCAACATGAGCTCAACCAATGGTGGGACACTATCTGTTTTTTTGTCACTGCTGGGAATGACGAAAGCATTTTCAAGAAAACATCACCAAAAAATGTTGCGTCAGCTTCAACATTACGCTAGTGCTAATAAATCAAGTAGTTTAAACTTACATAGGCATGTCTGGTAATACACAAACATAAGGGTCAAAGTTCTGTTCTGGTAGTGAAGCTGAAGGAAGCCTCTGTCGTATTTTCTCTTTTTCTATGATTTCCTTCATCGCGTGAATCTGTCCAGGCAGCAGGTTCAAAGACACTGGCACAGAGAGCTGAGAAACACAAAGAGTGAGAATTATTATCGAATATGCTTACAAACAATAAGTCAAGTGAAAACATTGACTTCGGGTAATTATTAACTCTGGAGATCCATAATAAAGAGATGATGAAGAGATGACAAGACAAGTATCAAAAATGACCACTCAAACTGTTGCTTTTATGCAATAATAAATCAAGGTTATTATTCAGCAATGTGGGTTTAGCTGCAAATAAACTTGAAGAATATTCAAGATTTCTGAGATTTCAGAAATCATTGTACAGTGGGTAAAATGAGTATGAGGTGCTGTTGGCATGTAATTTCACCAGATGTTGGTAACAATCCAATCCATACATACAAGTAAACGAAACAATAACTAAACAAACTATTTCATGAATTAAGTTGTGTTAAAAGGGGAAAGTTTTAAACTACTAAAAATTATTTAATATTTTGTAGAGTTCTGTGGGTTTCTTCTATGAACTCTGATCTTTAGTTTTTATTTTCTATTGGATTTAAACCAGGTAATTGGCTGGGTCCTTCTAGCAGCTTTATTTTCTTTTTCTGAAACCAACTGAGTCTTCTTGCCTGCGTTTGGGACATTTGTCTTGCTTGAACGTCCACCCATGTTTCATCTTCATCCAATTTTCCTTGTGCAACTCCATTTTCATTACAGATAATATATTTCTAAACTTATTAAGCCTTAGTCACACTACGAGCAACTCGAAGCGGCAGAGCGACAAGCGACCGTTGATGATCAGGTGGACATATTGAGTGATGCGGCAAAGTTGAGAATGCTTCAACTTTATGTAAATGCAGAGCGATTTTCCTGAGCGACAGCCAATAGGAGCACCAGTAGAGCTCACATGATCCTCTCTCAGCTCCTGCAGTGGCTTGTTGTAGACCTACATAGTCGCCACCCAGGTCGACAGGCATCCACAAAGTCGCTGCTAGTGGGAATGTGGCAGTAGTTTTGGGTTCTTTGTTTGTTTTGAATACTTTGGTTTTTACCATTATCTGGTAAAAAGTCAGCAGTGCCTTTAGATATTTATAGAGAAAATATATCTTCGATACTTATTTACTCTCTGTATATCAGATATTGATCAGGATCTTTTCAAAAGCACAACCAACCTTAGCAATCGAGAGTATGTAGCCTTTCCACAGCTCTCTGGCTTCAAGGCTGGGGGCCTGAAAAAAGTGCATGACATTGGGTGTTACCAATTTTAAATAACTCAACAATAAAAACAAATGCAAAAAATTAGATTTACATAAAATAATAAAAAACGACAAAAGCCATACAATCATCCTGACGTCTTCTCTTTTCATGTGCAGGGTGAATCCAGCAGCATCCAGGTTTCGCTCCCGAGAGCCATCATCTGACAGTGAGATGAGATCCGACAGCTCCAGCTTCTCAATATACTGTATTCATAAGCAAACAGTTGATGTATAAATAATCTTGTCTAGTCAAACATACACAAACAAACAAACAAATTTTAACCATATTTAACAAACATATTATTATGAAATAGACACAGACTGAAACTATAATGGCACACAATGAATTAAACAGAAGATGCAGCTTGTAAATTACACTTACCACACTGTCTTTGCTGCTATTGAAGAAAAAGAGTGAATCTCCACACAAACTGGTCCAGAGTTTACGACCCATCTGTACAAAGAGAAATTGCATTTTGCATTTAAATGTGATCTGGACATGTGGTTTCTCAACAATATATGTTCGTCATTGACAGGGAGTTTGTTTATAAAACATACACATGAAATGACCAAACCAGTTTGACAGAAAGAAAGAAATGACGAAAGAACACTTAGAAACAAGACATAACCCAGAGGCTTGGTTTTATCTCATGCTCATTTTCCAATCAAGTTCCAATTAAATTAGATTATGAAAGGCTTAAGATGTTTCGTTTATTGGTGTCGTCATCAAATTAAATGTACAAAGTGATCTTATATACAACTGTAGATAGTAAGCATTTTATATGTCAGCTGCAAATGTCTCATCTTAAATGTTTTGTGAAGAACAAATGTCAAAATATGGACATAATATAGTATATTTATTTTTAAAACACACTTATTCTTAATAAAATAATATAAAATAAGTGATCCTGGCGTATTTTAAATTATTATTATTTTTAAAGCTTACAAATCTGTTTTTGATCCATGGACTGACAGTTGTAATAGTTCTCATAAAGGTTACAATCAGGTTCATAATCAAAGTGCGTATCACAATACAAAATATGTATTCTTTGCTTGAATTGTGAACTAAGAAAAATAAATAGCCACAAATAGCCATTTCCACAAATAGCCTAACTCATGAGGGCTGTGTACACAACATAACCTTCTAAAACAGACAACCCTCTTACCATTTTACTAAATGCAAATGTTTTATCTGTATTGTTCAATCTGCATGCAAGTACGCAACCAAACCAGTTTTTACTGACATTTCCACATCTGTAAGCAAACAATTTACATGTTGCGACAGACGATTGTGCAACACTCTTTTATTGACCACTTCTGTTTTTTGAGGATCAATGGTTACATTTTTACACTAAGACTAATTACAACCTAGATACAAATTTAAATTTAAAGCAAGCATGCTGGGTGCAATATATATTGTTCTGCAAAACTATATTAAAAATTCCCATTATATAATGGGTATAATACATTCAAAATCAAATTATTGTATTCTTGCATTTAAATTGAGGTCTAAAATAAGATATTTTCAAGTGTAAAAAGTATTAACAGTTTTACAATAAGCACATAAACACATGCATTTTTCAAAACATATAAGTTAAATAAGTTAAAGATTGAATATAATATGTTAAATATTAACTTGAAAGGAATTCAAATATTTTACCAATTAGAAAGCGATGATCTTTCTACAGAAATATCGAGATAAGTGCTGAGTAAATATTTGTGTGACTGTAAAAGAATGGTAATAAGTTAGTCCAAACTGCTAAACCCCAATTTAAGTATAGTATATTGCAAAACCAGATGATTATTTTCAATTACATTTATGCAGGACATTTTCTTAAAAATGTAGTTAATATTAGGGCTTTGCGATATGGCAAAAATGCAATCTCGATAATTATTTTTCATATTAAACGATAACGATATATATTTCAATGAAGGTTGTTAATGCATCCAGATTTTAAAAAGTATCCCAACAATGACTGAGCCACAAAAATTAGAGGGTTAATTAAATGGCATAACATATTTTCGGTTGATAAATTTCCTGTGGCCGAAAATTTGGTACATCTCTAATATAAACATAATTTTAGATTCCCATTGTTGCACATTTCTGCTGTGTAATTGGCTCTTAGATCAACAGAGTAAAACGTCCAGAGCTTATTAGTAGTGACAAATTTTATCACGATTCGATATAATATCATTTATCGGCCTATAGCCCTAGTTTATATTATGGAATATATACAATTAGGCTACACAAATACATTACTAAGGTTCACTCTATTATAATAATATTTAATTTATTTACCAACATGAACAATACATTACAGTAGTCATCTTTGTTAATGTTATAAAAATACAGTCGTTCATTGTCAGTTCTTGCTTCCATTGCATTAGCTATGGATTTGAATATTGCATTAGTATATACAGAGTTCAGCATTAATATGATTAATAAATGCTGTATGTTATCTTTTAGTTCATGTTAGTAAATACATAATCATTAACTAAAAGAACCTTTTTTAATTTTGCATTAAAATTCATAGAAAGTTTAACTTTTTAGTCTATAACCAAAATGATTTCAACCATACAAATAACAAAAAGGTAACAGAAATAAACCCACTAATAAAAGCATCTTAGAATGCTTAGAGTGCTTTTCTGAGATCTTGAAGTTGCAATTACGACTGGATCTAATGCTTTTATTTCTTGGATTCTCTGAACACAAACACATTTGTTGTCAAATACACAACATAATTTGCTCTTATACTGTTTAACTACAGCGAAAAAGCTGCTACTACTACTGTTTTGGAAAAAGGGGGGAAAAATCCCCTACATGTAAACTGTGCCTTGAAGAAATTACCTCTGTTACATTTGGAGCAAATTAGATAACATTTAAAAAGACATCTCTAATAATTTGACAAAATTTTGAATCCTTTTATCTGTTACCTTGAAAAAAAACCCTTGTGGAATAATGCATAATTTCTGTAATGTTTTAATATGCTGTCATCATATTCTTTTGTTTAAGCAGGTCTTCGTAAACAAGTTGGCTTGTTATGTGGGAGTTTTTTTATTTATATTATGATTTTCATATTGTTTTTCCTTTTCTTTGCTTTGCCTGTGTTATATGAGGACAAAGTATGTAAAACAAAGAATCATTTTCTTTCTAAATTTGTCGTCAATAAGACGTATTTGACAAAAAAAGCATCTTCATCGACCCTAAACAAGCTGAGCTGATTTAATAGTTTTATTGTGCACTTTAAAAAAACATTTAACTCCTTCAAAGTCAAATATTAAACATTTTCCCCTCAGAAACTATGAAAAATATTGTCTCGAGAAGAAAAAGGATAAAAAGGGGCGCACTACTGTACATAAACACAGACTCACCTTGTCTTTGATGGATTTCTTCTCTAGAAAGCCTTCGTGATAGCATGTTGGCAGCTGAGCTCTTCCTCGTCTATTGCGATTTGCTGCTGCCATACGTGCAGATTAAAACAAACTTATGAAACTGTTCAAGTAGGCTCTCTGAAAGAAGACGCTTTAACAATCCACCTGCTCTATCCGCCGATTAATGCGTTGTCATAATAAAGTTAACGTGAAAAATAAAAGTTCCCGTACACGAAGTGTCACAACCGCTGCCAGTTGTCTGTTTGAAGAGGTCTACGTGCCGTCATCCTAATCTAGGAGCTCTTTACCTGTCCACATGTGAGTCAGGTGAGCGCGAGGGTTGCCGGAAGACACGAAACTCCGCCTTTTCTGAAGCACGTCAAACTGGATGCAGACTATCAAATCTCAGCCCGCAGGCACGCATGTGAAACCGCATGGGGGGAAAACCCGCATCAAAATAGCAAAGCTTCACAGAACACTTTCGGGAATCTGACTATATGACGACAAAACGCTTTTGACTTTGTCAATGGGGTTTCATCTGAAAAAGGGTGAGGAGTCTTGAAACCTGCAATCTGCTGTAATCCGAGTTTTCCCTAAATTTGAATCCATCTCATGAAGTATAGCATATGACATTAAATTAATTACAGGCTACTCAAAATTTACTAAATACATATTAAAGTCACATACTGTGGAATAGTGTCAAATTGTGATGTTTTAATAAATGTTGAATATTATATTTTTGTTCAATTAAAAAAAACAAAAAACTTTTACTTAAAAATGCGCTTCACTTCACCTAGAAGTGATTTTAGTCAATTTGTTAAAATCGTGTGCAAACATTATATTTGCATTCATAGTAATTGAAATTTGTTTCATTTCAATTTCTTTAATATTTTTGTTACCAAATCTTTCTATTTATTTCATCTTTATTTTACAGATTTGCTGAGCTTCTAAATCACCAAATAACTACTCGACTATAGGCTATATTAGTAATTCAGCTAGGCTACATACTACTATTTTAAGATGATGGATCAGTGGTTAGCGCTGTCACCTCACAGCAAAAAGGTCGCTGGTTCGAGTCCTGGCTGGAACAGTTGGCATTTCTGTGTGGACTTTGTATGTTCATTCCCCATACTGGGTTGTGGCTGGAAAGGCACCCGCTGTGTAAAATGCTGGAATAGTTGTCGCTTCATTCAGCTGTGGCGATGTCTGAAATAGAGACGGAATAAGCTGAAGGAAAATGAATGAATGAATGAACATCTATTTGTATATACTTCAAAACTGAATTTACTCCTGTGATTCAAAGATGAATTTTCAACATTACTTGATATGAGTGTCAAATGATCCTTCATAAATCATTGAATCAATTGTTTGCATTTTAATGACTTGGATTGCCAGGGTTTGTATTTTAGGTCCTGAAATTTAACATAGCTGTTTATTTAAAACTTTAAATATTTCACACACATTTTCATACTTAATTTCAATACTTCATATTTACTGAATTCCAGTATAGGCCTATTCTCTCCCAAAATATTCAGTCCTGTTTAAAAATATGATATGTAATATTCAAAAGGCAATTTTCAATAAATTCAGTGGTTTGCTCCCTGCTCAGAGTGGCTGGGTGGGCATAGGGTGGTGGGGTTACATGCACATAAACTTTGTCTTTTGACAAATATGATGATGGTACACATTATATACATGTTATCTACTGTACATTTAGGCTACATATCCAGTGTAAACACTACTCTGTAAAAAATAAAGGTTTCCTTGAAGTTCTATATAGAACCCCTGGGGTTTTATACATGGCCACAGCCATATCACCCTGCAGCCTAAGACAGGCTGCTCACTGAAGCTAGGCAGGAGCCACAGGACTGAGCCTGGTCAGTACCTGGATGGGAGACCACATGGGAAAACTAGGTTGCTTGGAAGTGGTGTTACTGAGGCCAGCAGGGAGTCTTAACCATCATGGTCTCCCAATCATCTCTATCCATCAAATTGGCTCTATCACTGTCTCTCCGTTTCACTTATCGCTTGTGTGTGGTGAGCGCACTGGCGCTGTTGTCCTGTGGCTGCAGTCACATTATCCAAGTGGATGCTGCACACTGGTGGTAGTGTGGAGAGACCCCCCTCATGACTGGGAAGTGCTTTGGATGTATGGCCATACAAAATAAACATAGGCTAATTACCTACTTTACATTACTTACTTACTAATAGAACCTTTGATTAAAATGTTCTACAGTATATATTGTATTTAATTTATGACTTAAGTGAATACAAATGATTACACAATAATTGTACACCTGCACAACATTATCCCAAAGGTTTTGGATTACAAAAAAATTACTGCTGGGGTCAAAACACCTAATCAATGTATGATTATATGAAGTTTGTACATTGACATTAAACGTACTTCCTTATACATTATTTCTTATTTTTTTAACAATATTTAGTGAAATAAATAACCTAACTAGTTTTCTTCAGTTCAGACTGCCCAGTATCCTATCATGTTGTCAATGATTTTAATAAATAAAAACAAACCATCACAAAAACTGCCCCCTGGTGGCGAACATGTGTTTTTTCTTCCTTGCATTAGAGCAGAGTAGAGTGACGGTTAATTTTTCAACCGGATCTCCTTTAGAAGTTCAGGTCAGGTTCTGGTACATTATTACATTGTTGAAAGCATGTTATTGAGATGTTTTGTGTCAAGTAATGTTTCTATTAGTTAGAAAAGCCCTTTTGTTAAACAGTGATACAACTCTAACTTATATGTGGATCATATAGACTAAAATAGGGATAAACTATAGGGATAAACTGATGGGTAACGTTACGACGGGCCTTGTCAGTCGTCATTTCTTCTGCAAACTTCTGTTAAGTTGATTTTAATCGGGGTTTTATACGAATGAATTTACAATCACATTTATTTTCTTGTCAATGTTAATTAAATTGTCAATAGCAATAAGACATGTTTCATGAAGACAAGCTTCGAGAGAGGAGCGTGAATGCGCGTGCTCGCTGTTTTCAGAATCAGAATCAGTTTTATTGCCAAGTGTGCTTCACACACACAAGGAATTTGTTTTGGCAACAGAAGCTTCCAGTGTACATAAAGTGACGAGTGACAACACAAAATTAAATACAAGAAAGAAAAGGCAATAAACATTAAACAGAGATGCAGTTAGACAAAAAGATCTGGATGTTAAGTTGTATGTACAGATATGTTGTAAATATACAGGTTATAAGGTGCTGTGTACAAGTGCGTATGAGAAAGTATTGCACGTTTATTGCACAGTAGGGGAATATTTAACTGTTCATGAGGTAGATGGCTTGAGGAAAGAAACTTTTCCTGTGTCTGTCTGTTTTTGTGCTTGGTGCTCTGTAGTGCCGACCAGACGGTAACAGT
>CAIGQZ010033059.1:15286021-15300037 GCA_903798205.1 Danio tinwini
TTTACTGTTGATCCGGTTCCAGATCCAGAACCTGCCCCTGGAACGTCTGGGCAGCGTTTTACTGTTGATCCGGTTCCAGATCCACATCCTGTCCATAGACACTGTAAGAGCCAGTTTAATATTGATCTAGGTCCAGATACAGAGCCTGTCCCTGGACCATCTGGGCTCCAGGACACGGCTGATGGGGAATCATCATCTGCCACAGGACCAAATAGAGGTGAGTCTGCTTGCAGGACTCTGAAGTCATGTACAAAGCATAAATGCAAAGTGTCAAATTCAATTTTGAGACAAACAGAACTATTATAAATGCTAACCGTAACATATTTAATAATTTAAGGTATTATCAGTGTGAGAGAATTGAAAACACTTAACCTCTTCTTTTTTTCAGTATTTTTGAAGAGTCTCTACAGATTAGGAGACATTCTGGGATCCGGGAGCTTCGGCGTAACCTACAAAGCAATCCGTAAATCTGATGGCAAGAAGGTAAAACTCTCTTAGTGTACACTTTGCTCTATATGTAACTTGTTTCCTTGATCCAAGCTTGTCAATAATATGTGAAAAACTAATTCTTGTATATTCGCTTTGCAGGTTGCCATCAAGAGGATCCGCAAGAGACACGGTGACCGTTACATATCAGTTGTAAGTTGGCAAAACTTCACTCAATATTTAATTCTTTATTGGTTTGGACACATTTACTGTTGCATAGTTGAATTTTAAAAGGCTAAATCCATTTATGAAATAAAATGTTCAAGCCGAATAAAATAATGTTTAGGGCATAGCTCTCAAACTCAATTCCTGGAGGGCTCCAACCCCGATGAAACACAGCTGATTCAACCAATGAAGGTGTTCAAGACTGAACACCTCGATTTTTTTAGATCAGCTGTGTTTGATAGGGTTGGAGCAAAACTATGCAGAGGTGCGACTCTGTGAAAAGATCATAGCAGTAATGTTAGAAAAATGAGCTGGAAAGCCTTGTTGATCATATAAACAAAAATAATAAAAGCACATTTAAAGGATGAGTTCACCCAAACATTAAATTACAGATTGTTCGCCCTCATGTGATTCCAATCCCTTGAGACCATCATTAGAACACAAATGAAGATGCTTTAGATGAAATCTTAGAGTTCCCTCATCCTTCATAGACAGCAAGTGTCCCCGGACATACAAAGTCCAAAACAAGGTTGTCAAAACAGTCCAAAACAAATTTATTTGCCAATGTTTTCTCACCTGTATCAGGTCAGGGTGCACGTTTTCTACAGGCAGTATGATGTATTGTCAGAGTCAGCAGCGTAACACACAAGTGTCATATTATTTGTAGTAAATGCACACCCTGACCTGATATGGAAGAATTAGGCAAACAAAGTTGTTTACAGTTTGACAAGTGTTCTAGAAGATGATTGAAAATCTCAGGGGGTTGAAATGACATGAAAGAAAGTCTGGTTGAACTAATCCATTAAATAGTGCTGATCTTTCTTCAGATCTACAGCTAGTAACCCTTGTTCTCTTCTTTCTCTTTAGCCTGGTTATTCCAAACCAGTACTTAGAGAAGTGGCGTTTATGCTCATGCTGAAAGATCCTCCAAAGAGCATATACCTGATTGAAATGTACGAGTGGTTTGACCAAGAAGGGTTCATTTCACTAGTCATGGAATACCCCAAACCCTGTACATCCCTGCGGACCTTTGTAAACCGACGTCGCAAGCTGAAGGAACCAATTGCACGCTGCTTCCTGCACCAGTTAATCCTGGGAATCCAGCACACCCTAGAACATGGAATTTCTCACAACGACTTGCATGCTGACAACATCCTGGTGAACACGGGCACATTGGAGCTCAAGCTGATTGACTTCGGCTGTGCTACCAAATACAAGGATGAAGAACAAAAGATCATCATCTTGGGTAACATCTGGAGCGTAGGCCACCTGCTGTATTTTATGGTGAACGGAAAAATGCCAGTATACTCCAGGGATGAAAGGGAACCACGCCTTTTATTTAAACCCAGGATATCCAGGGGTGAGTAAACAAACACTGATAAATTTAAATGCCTCAACCTGTTGTAGTCTTACGCCCCATTCACACGGGCTGTCAGCTTCAACGCTTCCAATTCACTTTGAATGGGTAACGTCAAGCGTTGCCGAACTGAATTGTGGATCCGTCAGTGCTTGCTGCAGAAGTTGGGGATTTCTCAACTTTTCAAGCACCAGTGGAAGTGTCAGCCAATCAGATCGCTTTAAGCAAATCCCCCAGCTCAGACAGTTGTCGATTGAGGACTTGTTTCATTGACTGATGCTGCTATGATGATTGTGTCAGTCCCAACTTCAGACATGGCCTCCGTCAATTGTTGACGCTGAAGCCTTTCAGTGTGAATCGGGCGTTATGCCAAGACAGAAAGAGCTTAGTGTTATTGAACCCAGGAAATTTGCGACTTTATAGCCTCTTTCACACTACGAGCGAATCGCAACAACAAAGTGACCGTTCATTTGAACAGAGTGAGCGACCTCGGTCTTTGTAAGTGACAGTGACAACAATGGCGACCAGGTGAGCATGTTGAACGACACTAAATAGTTGAGAAACTTTCAACTTTATGCAAATGAAGAGCGACTTTCTTGAGCGACAGCCAATAGGAGCACCAGTAGAGCTCACGTGATCCTGGTTGTATTCTCTATGCTGTAGACCTACACAGACCTGCTTTTGCAGCAGATCGCCACTCAAAGCGACAGGCAGCTACAAAGTCACTACTAGTGTGAATGAGGCATCAATGTCCACAACAGAATCAACTGTGGCCCTAATACCACCATGAATATTAGCTCAGGAAGGGGCAACTTGAGGGCCACCGTCCTGCAAAGTTTAGCTCCAAACTCTTATCTCGAAGTCATACTCCATTCCTTACATTAGTCTACTCAAAGGGGTGAATGGAAATGAATGAGGGAATTGAGTGCACTTCAAAACCTCCACTATGGTTTTGGACATTACTAGAAATGGCTACTCCCTCAAATAGCGTAGTAGGTGATTTGAAATATGGCCATTGATGAGCTTGTTTTGGAGTGTTTAAGGATAATTCTGCAAGACACCGGCCCTCCAGAACTCTAGCTTGTTTTAAATCACAAATGTCAGAAGATATCTTCATAAATGTCAGCTTTAGTGCACTATACAGTGTTGACTAACCATCTCTCTTTCTCCTTATACAGAGTGCTGTGATCTGATTGAAAAGTGTCTGAATCATTACCTGACAACACTGGAGGAGGTCTTGGAGCACGAGTGGATGAAGAAGCTGTGAATGAAGACCGGATGAAGGTCAATACAACTGATCCTTTAGGAAACATAATACTCTAAGGCTGCACATATTGGAAAAATCTAGCATTGCAATATTTTTTGTGTGATATGTATTGCGATATGAATACAATTTCACCAGATAACTTGAATATCTCTATTTGGAAAGAATTTATAATGTTAGATTGATTGGGGTGATTCTGCAGTGAGAGTGCATCTCCATAAAATCTAATAAACAATCTATAATTAGGGTCCCCTGACACATTTTCGATGAGTTTCGACATTTTGCATGTGTTGTGAGTATTCTCATGCATAACAATCTATAAATACAATCAAGAAAAAGATTGTTTAGCGTTTTCTGAGTCTAACAGTATTCAAGCACAGTCACTGAATGATAAAAATAAAAATAATTCAATCAAATTAATCATTGTCAAAGTTAGAAATGGTACAATTTTTTACGCCTGAATGCTTTTGATGTAATTATACGGTCACAGGCATCAAAAACACATGTAAATGATGAATTGTAATACAAACTCAACATTGCGTATGCTCACGATGTGACTATTTCAATGCTGAGACGATATATTGTGCAGCCCTAACTAGGACACACAAAGCTGATGATCAGCCAGTGTCAAATTAGTTTTGGCGGTTTAATTAATCATCTTCAGTTTTGCTAGGATGCTATTGTACACTTAAAGTAAAGCAACGACATGCGATAGAAGGAATATTTTCCATATTAAAAGGAGTTTTGGCTCTAACCAACACCTCGAATTGATATATTAGAAACAGCCTCTATTTCTCACAGCTGAACATGTGAAACCTATGACAGGGATCACCTCAGTAAACCTTGTGTGCTTTATTCAGTGCTAAATGCTAACAATGCGAGTTTGAATGCATTTTACATGACATGTATTGCCATATACTGAAAGCAGATAGTTCACCTCAGATCTTGAAAATACAATAAACCGTTTGAAATTGAACTTTAGAACTAAACACATATGAGTGATTCAGCATCTACATTTAATCATGTTAAAGAGGGTTAACATGTATTAAATAGATGTATTAGTATTAGATAGAATAGAAACAGTGAGTATGTTTACATGGACAACAATAGTTAAATTTTAATAGATTAACTAAATAGAAATTGGATTAAGACATGTGGAGTATGACGAATTTAGTCGTATTATTAAAGTGCAGTACAGACATGTAAACATCTTAAACTATTACCATTGTGTAGGATTTTCGCCATTTTTTGCGACAGGATAGTCTACACACATGGCTGTTTGACACTATTCTCTGCACCTATTGAGTCAGTGGGACCACAGACACATACATACTGCAAAATGCAAAGGTTTTTTTTTCTTCCATATGGCGTGCGGTATCAAATTCCATTAAAACAACACCCTTCCAGCAGTTCATACCCACATTCAATATCTCGTTTTGTCACAGGGGGCATAAATGAAATGTTCCTGAATGAAAGTGAAAGTGCCAAACTGCAGTTAAAGTCCGGAAATCTAAGCTTTTCACTCATCATAGCACACGTGCTGCTGATGATGTGACAATAGAAGTGATTTGATTTGAAATTAAAAATGAAACACCCAAAAAAACTGTGGAGGAAATGTGGATAGCGTGCTGACGCAATGATGTTAATTAAATTATGTGCTATAACTAGGGCCAGACAAAATCTGCTGACATTTTTTGATATTTCTGCAGAGAATTTTGTTAAAAATCTGCAGATTTATTCGGAATGATTTTGGGAGTATAATAACTAAAAACTTGATATATTCAATAAAAATAGTACCTTTTTAAGTTTTATTTAATGTTTACAATGCAAATCCAATTAGATCCACTTTATTTGGTAAACAAAGCACGTCTCTGATATAATATATGAACTAATAGACAGAAAATATTACTTTACAAACTGTATTGTAAATAAATCATGAATATTTTCATATTAGTCAATAATTACAATGAAATTAATTTTAAAAACTGAATAATATTAATATTTACTCAAGTAAATAAACAGAATCAATGATGGGCTAAAAATCTGCTGAATTCTGTGCGCGCAGATTCTGTGTGGGCCTAGCTATAACATGTAAAACAGGATCATGAAAGAAACATTTAAAAAAACAAATAAACACCTTAATCATATTATTGTCTTATTCAGATTAATGCCGAGTTCAGACTGCATGATTTTAGCCCTGATTTTGACTTGCCGACAGGTTTTGAGAAATCGCAGACAAATGCCTGAAATCACAGGCAAATCGATACTTGTGCACGCCAGTGACAATCACATAGTATGAACTATCAAGGACGCGTTAAGAGAGAATCGCCGATGAGTCGCCGATGCCTGTGAGATATTTGGCATGCTAAATATCTGGAGCTGTCGGCGATGCAAATCATGGCGTGTGAATGTGTTCTGACTGAAAATATTCACTAGCGTGGTTACCTGCAGGCCAGCAGGAGGTTGGGGGAGAAGTTAAAAGCACTCATTTTTCAGTTAATTTGGACCCAAGAAATGGAGGAAAAACGAATGTAAAATTGGCACGAGCTCTGTGTCTGTTTGACGTGTCATCTGATCAATATCACAATCAGGTCGAAAAGTAAAAAAGAGTTGATGAGAGATTGTTAATTCTCTTCAAAAGCCAGGTGAGCAACACAAGTTTCTAAAGCTAAAGCCTTCTTTTTCCATTATGTAGTTAATAACGAAAGATATATTACGTGACCTCACGTTGTTTCCATGTCACTTTCCGCGTTTTTTTAGCTGTGAGACATAGTTTGGACAAAGTTGTCTGTAATTCTTCCTATTTTAAAGTCATGCAGTGTGAACTCTCCTGTCGCTGATCCATTCTACAGTGTAAACACAGCACCGACAGAACACTAGCCCAGATAGTCATGCAGTGTGAAAACATCCGTGACAAGATGTACTTTGAAAATCATGCAGTCTGAACTCGGCATAAGGCAAATCATTTGATTACTGATGTCCATGTAAATGTAGTCAATGTTAGAAGATTACTATTAGAAAACCCTTATAAAAACATAATGTAACTAAAAAGCAAGTCACTGTGACAATGAAAACATTTGAAACAACTAAATTTCAGGAAATCTATACACACACATATATGAAGGTCCTTTACTAAAGTAATTGCCACATATAACTACTACACAACAACTTGCATCTTTCAGACGAATATTCTTGCTGCATTACCTGTTTAATCAGTTGATTGTCAGAGCTTTAAGGGGCTGTTTACAGTCAAGATTAGTTAAATCTTAGTATGAAATGTACAAATTCAAGACATGTTTAACATTTTTCTTCTTTTGTTTTCCTCAGTTAAGACCTCCGTATACAAAGCAGCAAAATCATCATCATCTTAACCAGGAAACTGCCTTCATTGTTAAGACATATTTGAAATGTATAATCATGTATAAGAATAAACTGTTGAATGAAGTTATTTTTTATTTTATATGCACACAAATGTCTTATAGCTTAATAATATACAGATTATGCCTTCGGTGGTTCTGTCTGAATATTGTAAAATGTATGAAAATATGTGAAACATGTTTCTTCTCCTCAGTGTCAGTATATTGCACACATTTATGAGCACTGTGCAGTGATGTATAGCTCCATCCAGATGCCCACACCTGACTTCCTCTGTACAAAAAAACAAAGCACAGGTGCATCTGAGATATACGCAAGCAGTGTCATGAACGTGCCCCTATACTGACACTGAGGAAAAGAAACGTGGATAGTCATTATTTTAATTTAAGTCATATGTTCTGTTTTGAGGAGGTTTTTGGTTCTTTTTCTTTTAGATCTTGTCAGTTTTTAATACAGTTTTTTTTGTGCTACTGCACTATGTGAAGTTTTACAAACTAATTTTGAGAAGAGTATGTGATATGATTGACCGCAGATGGTCCCTATGGCTAATCATTAGCTAGCCATTCGGGATTATTCCAAATTGAACATAAATATCCAGCCTAACTTCATTCCCTATCTTTGTTTGGAAGACCCCCTAACCCCACCCATCCCTTTTCCCTCCTCCTCAATTCTAGGATCGGGCAACACGGCGGCTCAGTGGCTAGCACTGCTGCCTCACAGCAAGAAGGTCGCTGGTTCAAGTCCTATCTGAGCCAGTTGGCACTTTCTGTGTGGAGTTTACATGTTCTCCCCGTGTTCGCGTGGGTTTTCCCCGGGTACTCCGGTTTCCTCCCACAGTCTAAAGACATGTGACACAAGTGAATTAAATAATAGTAGCAGTCACTAGCACTTAATTCTCACACACTGGTGTGGTTGACTGTCTATTCCCATAGAGCTGTCTTATTAATCAAGGTATAGGCTAAACAAATTAGGGGAGCTCTTGAGAACTACCTGATCTCGTATCCCTCTTAATGCTCATTGACCAGGCTGGTTCTCTCCTGGGACAACATGCCAAACCTGCGAACATAGTCAAGCATTATCTAAGTGTGAACTCTTGAATTATTTATTTATTTATTTGTTCATGTACAGCATTTTATTGTGGAAACCAAAGAATTGTATTGTATAAGAGCACCTGTTTTTTACTGTGGATGTGCCCTTGACACTGAGAATATGAACTGTTGATTAAAGTCATTATTTTTATTTTATATGCACACAAATGTCTTATTATAGCTCAATAATATACAGGTTATGCCTTCTGTTGTTCTGTTTGAATAATGTGAAATGAATGAAAATATTTGTAAAACATGTTTCTTCTCCTCAGTGTCAGTATATTGCGCACTATTATAAGCACTGTTCAGTGACTCCAGATGCCCACACCCGACTTCCTCAGAAAGAGCACAGCATTTGTGAACGTGCCTCTATACTGACACTGAGGAAATGAACGTGGATTGTCATTACTTTTATTCATATGTTCTGTTTTGAGGATGTTTTTGGTTCTTTTTTTTTTTTAGCTCTTGTAATTTTTTACACAATTGTTTTTATTTTTGCACTATTTATTTGTTTATTTATTTATTTATTCATGTACAGCATTTTATAGTGGAAACCAAAGAATTTTATTGTATAAGAACACTTGTTTTCTAATGTGAACGTGACAATTTAAAATGATGCTGAGATGATGTTTTGAGTTTGCATTTTAAATAAAGGATATATATAATAAAGTGACTGCTGCTTCATTTATTTATAATAAATTAATGGAGTATGTTTTTAAAATTGGGTTGTTAAATACAGACATTACCATATTTAACACAAAAAAATGCACAAAAAGAATTATAATGCCTGACAAGTGATACATTTATTGGTTAAACCTATTTCACCAGAAAAATATTAAGAAGTAGATTGACAAATGTGCAGTCTGGAGCTGCAACAAGTTCCCTGCACAGATTTGGGTTGTGTTTAACTGGTCACATGATGTATGATTCTGCTGACTGCATATTTATTGCTTATAAAATCTTCCAGGTATAGCATCTCATACAAAAAACTGTGAGGAATAATATTTGTAGTAGTAGGAGTAGTAACAATTAAACAGGTAAAAGGTGATAAGAATGCAAATCAAATAACCTAATATTAATGACGCCTCAATGGTAAAGTCACATACTCACACCTGCAGCTTGTCCATGATGGATGTCCAGCGTTCTCCAGCCTCTGGCACCTAGACTGCAGCTCTGCACAAGAAGTTTGGACAGAGGAAAAATGGTCGTGCCCAACTGAGCCTGGTTTCTCTTGAGGTTTTTCTCCTCTCGCTACTGTCACCACTGGCTTGCTTGGTTTGGAACTTGTGGAGCTGCGCATCTATGGATTTGCTCTTCAGTGTTTTTGACTTTCAGCAGTGAAAATTACTCACACTGAACTGAACTAAACTGAACTTCAACTGTGAAAACTGGACTGAGGCAGTTTCAATTTACTAGAACTTCTATGTTAGGCTGCTTTGACACAATCTACATTGTAAAAGCACTAAAGACATAAACATCAATTAAATTTAATAGACGGTGGTGTAATTAGAGAAGGGAAGATTCTGCAAGTTGTTAAATTATGTTAAATTACACATCCCATCCATTCTACCAGCAAATTACACATAAAAGCCCTCAAATCGTACCTGAGCATCCACGACATCTTTCGCTGCGATATTCTCATTATATTTCTTGGTTTTGTAACTAATATCTTTATTCATAATTGTCCTTACCCCTGGCATTGTGTTTATCTATTTACATTTTTTTTATATATATTTTACTGCTTCTCTTATAGTTTATGTTCTTTAAAGCAGTCAATAAAAATTATAATAGTTATGTCTATGAAAGACAAAAAGATAATGTGTAACAATCACATTTATCAAAAGATTGTTAATGAAAGCACTTGTTAATTAAATGCATTATTTTAAGTTATTGCTATTCAACAAGCTTTTTATTTCAAATACTTTATATCATCATACTTTTATATGTCCTTATACACTCACCGACCACTTTATTAGGTACACCTTACTAATACCGGGTTGAACCCTACTGGAAATTTTCCTCAGTGAATTTGGTCCATATTGACATGATAGCATCACGCAGTTGCTGCAGATTTGTCGGCTGCACATCCATGATGCGAATCTCCCGTTCCACCATATCTCAAAGGTGCTCTACTGGATTGAGTTCTGGTGAAGGTGGGGGCCATTTGAGTACAGTGAACGCATTGTCATGTTCATGAAACCAGTCTGAGATGATTCACACTTTATGACATGGTGTGTTCAGTTGGTACACCACAATGCTCAGTTGGTACTAATGGGCCAACGTGTGTCAAAAAATGTATACCCCATGACATTACACCAGCACCAGCCTGAACTGTTGATACAAGGCAGGATGGATCCATGCTTTCATGTTGTTGATGATGCCAAATTCTGACCCTACAATCCGAATGTCGCAGCAGAAATCGAGACTCTAAAACATCAGAGCAATGTTTTTCCAATCTTCTGTTGTCCAATTTTGGTGAGCCTGTGTGAATTGTAGCCTCAGTTTCCTGTTCTTAGGTGTAGTCTTCTGCTGCTGTAGCCTATCTGCCTCAAGCTTGGATGTGTTGTGTGTTCAGAGATGCTCTTCTGCATACCTCAGTTTAATAAGTGCTTATTTGAGTTATTGTTGCCTTTCTATCAGCTGGAACCAGTCTGGCCATTCTCCTCTGACCTCCGACATCAACAAGGTATTTGCGCCCACAGAACTGCCGCTCACTGGATATTTCCTCTGTTACAGTCCATTCTCTGTAAACCCTAGAGATGGTTATTCGTGAAAATCCCAGAAGATCAGCAGTTTCTGAAATACTCAGACCAGCCCGTCTGGCACCAACAACCATGTTCAAAGTCACTTAAATCACCTTTCTTCCCCATTCTAATGCTCAGTTTGAACTGCAGAAGATCATCTTGACCATGTCCACATGCCTTAATGCATTGAGTTGCTGCCATGGGATTGGCTGATTAGACATGTGTTAACGAGCAGTTAGACAGGTGTACCTAATAAGGTGGCCGGTGAGTATATGTCATATATTGTTTAAAACTTGTCTTTTTTATTATATATTAATAATATTTTGTTCCATATATCTCAATGCAACATTAATAACATTGGAAACGCAACGTTTTTTAGTCTGAGGACATGTTATTAAAATATTTTTGTTATGGCATTTAACGACTTATTTGCTTTGATAAAAATGTGTTACGTCCTATTTTTATTTACTATACACTCTTTGGCGACATCTAACGGTGTGAATTAGACAACGGCCAACGCCATTCATTCATTAATACCGTAAATCCTTTATTACACACGCAGATTCCCCAAACAGACCATCTGTCCACTTCTGGGTTCCAGTCATTGCTCATTTGACCGTGGTCCAGGGACATTAGAAACTGTATCTAAACTGACACAAAACCAAAAAAGGCAAAAAATCGCATGTATTTCGCTCGTAATATTTCTGCGGATGTTTTCCTTTGTGCCAACTATGCAAAACCGCATCAATCGCCCTTGTGCTGGAGACTGAAGCGCCACTAACACCGCTAATTTATAAAGGGGAGTAAATGACAAGGACGGGTAGGAGGGAGAAAGGGGAGGGGAATTGACATTAAAGAAACACTACACAAGGAAACTACACTGCAGACACACACACATACACACGCCTTCATTTTATGTTTTTGAATAACAGCCTGGCGGAGAGTGTCTGTCCGCACTGAAGTGTTTTATTAGCACGGCGGAACTGAGGTGACGGAAAGAAACATCAGCTCAGTCTGTGGAGCAGTTTCAGCTCAAAGCGCTTTCCGACGATTATCGCGAAATGGGTGAGAATGAAAGAAATTAGTGATTTCTTTAATAAGCGGGAGAAATTAATAATTGCTAGGCCGCGAGGTTGCGGAGAGGAGCGAGAACAAAACAGGCGAAGGACGAGCCGTTTGTCGACACATTATCAAAGCGGTTTTGTTTTAATTTCCGAATAAAAGCCCCTCAGATTGAGATGGCAGATGACGCTCGCTGATTCCCTGATGTGCGCTGCGTTGACCATTTTTTGTCCCACAATAAAAGCCATGTTTGCCCACACGAGAGTTCACTCTTGAGTTTAGACTTTTATCATTTTATAACCTACAAGTTTGTTCGATTTCGTTTACAAACTGTTTGAACTCGATCAAATGTCCTGTTCGGTTATATTTTGTATAAATTATTATTTTTAATGTGCTTTTTCTTTGAATTACTTGTATACATATTAAATTACATTAAATATTTTTTTATGTTTGAATGCAATATTAGCAGAATTCGCTATATTATTGGTAATAAATTGATTATATATAATTTACAGTCATATCCAGGGGTAGATTTAGTGATTTTGGGGCCCTAAGCAATAATAGCCACGGGGCCCAAAAGTTCTAAAATGCACCTTTTGTACTTAAATTTTTATTATTTTGCTGTTTTTTCTTATATCATTCGATCTCGTTTTCTACATTTTCATCCTAATGCAAAATAATAATAACATGTGAAGCACCTGGCTAAACTTTTGAGATGATTTGATTTCTTAAGATGAATTGACAACTAAACATAATAAATGAACTATTTTGTATTAAAAACTTAATCTTTACTGATATGACTGTTAGACTGGTTCATGATTGAAGGTGGGGGACACATTTTGCACAGATGTAATAATTAGGGATGTCCCGATCAGTTTTTTTTCCCTTGAATCGGAGTCATTTGATTTTGAGTATCTTCCGATACCGAAACCGGATCCGATACTTTTAGAATACATGAAGGCTTAGTAGAGACATGGGAGCTACGGACAAACTCCATATGTCTGTGGTGAACGTAACAAGGGGTACATCTTATAACAGGACAAGTAGTTTGTCAGAAATCTTCTTATAAAGGGCTGTCAGAGCTTTCTCAGTGAAATGGTGGCAAGACAGCATTACAAATCGAGGTTCTATGTTTGTTTTTGAGGTGTCTTATCAGGTTTGTTGTGTTAAATGTACCCTTTTCCTTTCCACCTTAAACTTTGCAATACCAAGTTTACATATCTCACAATGTTGGCAATGGCAATGTTGTCGTCATCAACTTTATAACTCCAGAATGCAGACATACTTGCGCTTTCTGCTTCAAGCTGATTCCTTGTTCTTCTGTGTGAAGTCAAGAAAGAGGTCTAACTCTGTGCCACTGCATAACTATAGATATGTTAAAAAATAATGAGAAAAAAAAGTATATATATACATACATACACACATACATATATTTTGGAGTCCTGATCAGGAGGTAACGTCTAATTCCGATCAAATCTGAAACAGCATGATCTGATCTGGACATCCCTAGTAATAATTACATTCAAAATGGATTTTTTAGAGCCTCACCGTAAAAAACATAATAGAAAACAATGTTATATACAATTTATAGTATCATTTATACATCTAGGTATTTATTTGGGGGCCCTCAGATTTCCTGGGGCCCTAAGCGGCTGCTTACCTTTCTTATTGGTTAAATCCGCCCCTGGTCATAGCTGTTTCTTAACAAACATGCAGTATACAGAAACATACAGATAACAGATTAAAAATCTATGAACATTTAAACAAGGAACTAAAAAAATTGTATGAAAGATGCTTGAGTTCTTGCTTGTATTTACTGGGTGTTTGTGTCAGGCTCAGAGCCGCCCTCGTCTCCTCAGGTGGTGGAGGAAGGAGCGGATGAAGAGGATGAGGAGCTAAGCGGGGCTGAAGATGCAGACCTGAGATCCTCCTCTGGAAGAGGTTCACTCCTGACCAGGAGAGGCATCACTTTAAGGGTCCTGCTGAAGGATGGTCTTGTGGAGCCTGGAGATGGAGTTCTGACCATACACTACCTGGTATTGTCTAGAATTGACTTAAATTGAGCTATTACACTACATTGTTTAAGGAACAGACAATGTATATTAAAATGTGTCTGTGTCAACTAAAAAGTGATGTTATATAGATAGAAAGCATATTAAATGCAAGTAAGGCGTGTACTTTAAAGAGGTGAAAAAAAAGAAAATTCTGTCATCATTTACGCTTTTCAAACTTGTTCCAAACAAGTGTGAATCTTTCTTTCTGTTAAACACAAAAGAAGATATGTTGAAGAAAGCCGGAACCATTGACTTCCATTGTATTTGTTTTTCCTACTATGCAAGTCAGTGGTTAGAAATGTTCAGCTTTCTTCAAAATATCTTCTGTTGTGTGCAAAGATTTATAACCATTTGAGGGGTAGTAAATAGCAAGTAAATATATATATATATATATATATATATATATATATATATATATATA
>CAIGQZ010033059.1:15302266-15339453 GCA_903798205.1 Danio tinwini
AATCCCTTTTATAGTTTAACTTGATAAAGGACACCAAAATGTGTTTGACCTCTACATAAACATATATTAAAAAAATACATAAATACACACACAAACACATTTTTGTTTTTGGATTTTACTGATTACGGATGGGAAAATAGTAAATATTCCATGAAAAATGTGCTATATAGAAATCACTGTAGCATGCTGTGAAAAAAATGCTCACTGGCAATGTTCTTTAATAGTTTGGGCTCTGTACGATTTGAAATACAAATAAATTTTTTCTCTCCAAACAAATATCTATGAAAAAGATTTCGATAAATAATAATTTACAATATTATGTTTTTTACTGTACTTTTGTACTGTATCAAACTAATGCAGCCTTGGAGTGACCCTAAAACACTCCCTTCAAAACATTACAACTTCCTACCCAACTCACTTTTTTGAACTGTTATTATACCTGAAAGTTCCTCTGTTTGTCTTCACAGGGATCCTCACACTCTCGTCGAACTGTCTGCCTTTTCAGCAATCAACCGCTTCCAGCCTTTTAATGTAGCCGTTTCCAGCAACGTTCTGCTTTTAATGGTATGAAGTGTTCATGGAATTAATCATAACATCAAAAGTAAAGTTAGTAATTAAATTAGTTGAAGCCAATGAAAACCATTTTCCCACCTATTGACAGGATTTCCACTGTCACCTGACCTCAAGTGAGGTGGTGGGGTATTTAGGAGGCCGATGGGACACAAACACACAATGTAAGTCTAATCATTTTTCGAACTACCATACAAACGAATAGTCATAAATAATCAAATTACTGTGTTACATTCATCAGTGCTTACAGTCCTGCGCGCATTTCCATGCCGCACACGATTGGCTGATAAAGACGCCGCTCCAGCTGTTGAAGAAGAGGTTGGTCACCAAAAAAATATAATTTGTTTACCTATAACATAGTGCTTAAGTCTCAGAATTTTACTTTTTATCTGTGTTAAAGATTTGTCAGAATCTCTTCATGCGTGGCCTGTCATTGGTGGGATGGTATCACAGTCACCCACGAGGCCCCGCCCTTCCGTCTCTACAGGACATCGATTCACAGATGGATCACCAGCTCCGCCTACAAGGCAGCAGTAACGGTTTCCAGCCCTGTCTGGGGATTATCTGTGGTGTGTGATGTAGTTCACATATACTGTGCAAAGCAACATATATTATATTATATTGAATGATCTGTCTTAAGTTTTTTTGGTTTCACCACTTATAGGACCCTATTACCATGGTAACCAAGGTGTGGCCTCCACCATCACCCCATTCTGGGTAGTGCCTCCTCCTGAGGTATTGGTTCATTTGATGAAACAATTTGCTATCCATTTCAAACTAGCATCTTAATTCTACTTTCTCTTGCATTTCAGCAACGACCGAATGATTACGGCATTCCAGTGGCGGTAGAGGTGACATATGTGCAGGACAACTTCCTCACTACAGACGTGCTCAACGAGATGGTATGATTATAAAATATGCAAGTGCATAAACAGGGATTTTTATCTCCTAAAATTAGTTGTTTAGTTGTTCTTTTCAGTTTCCTGCAGCTATAGATAACACCTCACTCTAGATTGGCTAAAGCAATTGCTAAATTACATCCTGTAGAATTAATTAGCATGATGCAGAGAGTCTTTTGTGAAGCCTGGAGTGATACACATCTATTTTTATATCTATCTCCCATTGTAGATGCTGTTGGTGGAGTTTTATCGATCTGCTCCTGACCTGGTGCAGTTCAGTCAGATGTGGAGCCCTAATACCTCAATACTTGACAAAATCAAGGTGCGATGTAATTTCTGTCATTAATACATACACAAATGTAACGCATTCAATTATATTTACAATGGCATCAAGACTTTTCTTAAAGGCAAAGTTAAAAGACAAACCCTAATTGGCTCCTGATGATACATAGAGGCTTTATAAAGTGAATCCATAGTCTCTGCAAAAAGCTCAGAGTAAGTTTATGACAGTTTGCTAAAGCTAATGCTAAAGAGACACACCAGCTGTATATAAAATGCTGTATATAGCCATCTGTTATTCCATAGCATTTCTTAGATGTATGCTATTGATATGGATTATCAGTTTCAGACATATTTACACAAGTGAATACATGAAAATGGTACATAAATGTTGCATTACTAGTTCCAGGTTACATTTATGGAATGACAATTCAGGCTAAAACCACCTGCCGGTATGGAGAGGTACATTTTTTCTTACAGGCACAAGAATGTACATTCTTGTATCAGTTGGCTGTTGGGTGTGTTCAGTAGGGTTGGGTACTGAAACCTGGTGCCTTTATGGCACCGCTACCCATGTAACCGGTATGTACCGGACCGAATCAGCATATGAATTTCGGTGCCTATTTTCGGTGCCACTGGTGCTGCAACATGGACGTAAGCAGCATCAAGGGGTACATCAAAGGCACATACAAGTACGCATCGTGTCACCATCTTTAATGTGCAGCAGGTGACCTGCCAAAATACTAACCGGTTAGCATATTATCTTTGGACGGCATGAAGGGACTGTTTCGAAGCCACACTTCCTGAAATCATGAGAATGCACACCGCGACAAGAAACCACACAACCCACTAGTTCATGTCATTTGGCTATTGGACTGTGAAGAGACTTTCAACCAGCACAACAAAAAATGTTTCTGAAGACAATCACCTACTCCACCTTTAAACATTTAATTCTAAACAACTTTGAGGGATACGGACACCGTCGGCGATGTTAAATGTTTGTTCTTGTTACTTAGATATTAAAGGCAAAGCGTGCAGTACGACACATCCGGTGAGTGACTCCCTTCATCAACACGCATGATTGTATTCATCTAATTTGCTTAAACTAAGCATTTTAAAGTATGGCTATATTTTACAAGCAAGGATTCTGACACAGCAACAGGAAGCAGATGCTTTACAAAAGTTGTGTGTAAGGGAGGAAACATGTCAAACTTAATGAAACATTTGAGGGGACATGGTATCATCTTAAAAAGGCAGAGGAATGCACAATGTCTTTGACAGCTTGCGACATCATCTGGCACTTTAACTGAGTACTTTTACATGAACAACATCATTCTGATTCAGGGCCGTGCAGAGGCTTTCCAAAGGGCATGTGCAGAATTGAAGATGAGGGCACAACATGGCAAGAACGCGAACTGACACTTCAGTTCACTTCACAGTTCACAGAGGGCACTTAAGTTCATTTTGAAAGGGCACTTTATATCCCAGACTCAAAAGGGCATGTACCCTGCACAGGTTGAGCCCTATGTGTGCATGTGCCTGCTCCGATTTTAATAAAAAGTTGACTCCGAAGTCAATAATCTGATCAAGAGTCTACCATGTAAACAGATTTTGGACCACAGACACCCGCGTCACAAAATGTGGAGGTTTTCTTTCTGTTTACGGGGGGAGTTGGTTACAGGGGCGTGAATGAAATGTTGCTGAATGAAAGTGAAATTGCAGAACTGCAGTTAAAGTAGAAAAATAAAAAAATGAAACACCCGAAATTACATGAAACTCCAGAGGAAACATTAATAGTGCAGTGACGTAATGCCGTTAATCTATCTATGTGCTATAACATGTAAAACAGAATCATAAAAGGAAGATTATTAACATAAAAAGCAACTCATGTAAACTCCTTAATAATATTATTCAGATTAAGGCAAATCATTAGATTACTGATGTCCAAGTAAACGTAGTCACAAGCCCCAACCCTAGAAAAAAGGAGTTCACTGATTTTAATGACAGCCTTTCCACAGGTTAGCAGTAAGCTAATGTAATGTTAATTGCATAATGCATATCTTGCATTCATGCTAAAAAAAATGATCAAAAGAAATGTATTAATGCAATTCAAATATATAAAATAGCAATTGATGTACACTTAAAACTTTAATTATATTGTTTAATTAAAATTCCAAAAATATTTTTTAGTCAAATAATTTTGAACCTCAAAAGTATCAGTTCAGGCACCGGTACCATTTTAAAAGTATCGATTTAGCACCGGTATCTAAATAATCCCAAACGATACCCAACCCTAGTGTTCACACACAGCTTTTTAGTCCAGATGCAGCCATCGCAAGGTGACAACACAGTTTATTTTCATCGCCACTAGTTCTTTGACATCAGTTTGGTGTGTCCTAAGCTTAAGGTTGTGGTTTAAAGGTAATAACACAGTAAATAATATTCAGGTTTATGCACAGACCAATTGTTTTATAAATAAACACCGCACATATATAATAGAAATCAATCGACAGCATTTGTTTGTTTGTGTTTAAAGCCATGTCATTTTCTATGGCCATTTTCATAGCGAGAAGTAGTATATTGGAAACATAGATTACAGTATATTAAGGTTTTAATTAAATTGCTTTTAATTAAAATGCTTTTACAAGCTTTGTAAAAGCACGTATATTAAGCTTAAACATAAAGAACAGCATGTTTTCTCTCATCTGCAGGCTTCTTTGAGTGGCCACGCACCCAAAGACCAGGCGTACGCACAGATCCTGGAGCATGTGTACAACCAACTGCGCAACACTCAATGACCGGAGTGCTTTATGTCTGTGCAATGTGTGTTAGTGTTAAGCTGTAGAACTGTTGACTTGGGACCTCCTGCCCTGTGCATTACCGTCTGTGCACTGTTATACTGTATATGAAATGCCTTCGTGGAGGATATATCATATATGCTTCCGTCCAAACTGTTGCCTTTAGGACTGTTAGGTCTGTATCACTGGCTGTGGTTTACGCAATTCTGCCATATCTGTGCTGTGAAACTTGTCTTCCTCTGTGGTAGAAATGTCTCGGTGGGTAGTTAGGAAAGAGAAGACGGGTAACTTGTGATCTCTTTTGGCTAGTATTTATGCGTTCGTGTGATTAGATTTGTGCCAATATGGGAACGATGCCTTTTTTTCCTGCTGAATACCTTACAATATACACTGGAACGAGAAACGAAATGTGTGTTTGCTTCCTGCAACAATGTTTTTTTCTAACTGTATAATTAAAGAAACTGTTCATACTCTTACAAGTGAAGCAGACGGAGTACTTTCTTTGAATTTATTTACTTAAAGATGAGTGGACAATAAGATACAAATATTTAGGGTTTGGGATATTTAAGAATAACAATATAATGCAGTTAAATCCGAGACATACAGGAGGAGACTTTAAAACTACAACATACATCAGCCTGCTATTAAGCTAACATGCACAAATCATTAATAAAAAAGGTTGAATGCTTTTGTATGCATATAAAAAAAGAACATAATACTAAAGAGCACAACCAGAATGATTTAATTTCATAAAACCATGCCGGTGCCCTCATTCGATTAGACAGAAATAACCCATTTGTTGTTTTCTTAAACTTGTAGTGTTGCAAAGGCACATTTGTACACATGCTTGTACATCTGGTTGCAGCTCATGCCAAATGCCGAAACCAACAAGCCCTTTGTAAATGAAGGAGAAAAAAAACTACATAGCACAGAAATCATAATTAATATTTCGTTTGGTGTTCTAGATCCATTCTTGCCATCGAAAAGGCACTAAAAGTCTCTTTTTCACATTGAAACAGTGACCACCGCCTGTCTGCATCAATACATCTACAACAGTCTGGGAGGAGAAAAGACACAGAGGTGCACTGAGTGCAGACATGATTTGGGGTCAGGGTGGAGGGACAGATGTGTGGGTGCTCAGAACCGCCATCGATGGTGTGTAGGTCCATAAATTTATGGAGTGCGATGGTACAGTATTTGTAATAAACTGATCTATTGAACACTGAGTTATGAAGAAACTACATCTTCAACCACTTTAAAGCACTAAAAATACATAACAAGGGAGAGAGTAAGGGATGTAGCACCATCCCTACATTTCTGGAAGAATTCCTCTTCAATATCAAACACTTTATGTAAATCAGGCTTTAATAAAGGGCTTGTGAATCCCCCCTAAACGCCTAGATGTACACACCTGAAATAATGGGACACTGCCAGCAGCATCAGATGAACAGACTAAAGTAAACTGACATCAAAAGGAGAAAGAGAGAGGAAGACTATACTTCAGGCTGCCGCAAGAAGACGAACAAGCTATTTGGCTGTGTTTCCTTCAGAAAACAGTGTGTAAGTTGTTTATCTGCTGCCTTTAGTGGGTTAAACGTTGTAAGGGGGACAAAAAATACAGCTGTAGTGCAGTAAAACCTATTTACCCGACTAAACACATCCCTTTAGTGTTTTAGCTCAGCTTTACAACCAGATCCAAGGTGCAGGTGAGCATCTAATTTCTTTTTCTTGTAAAAAAAAATATACATGAAAAATTTTAGATGATGAAGAAACTGTAGAAAAACCTTAAAATGACGGAGCGTACAAAAGGACTAATTCCTGTGGCTCAGGATTGCTGCACATTGGGACACTTTGCACACACATCCCCGCAGTGCTTACACAGATACAAGGCAGTTTCTCCTTAATCTGAGGCAGGTCAATGTCGCACCCTGACCAGCAGGGGGGCAGTATGGGGAGCAGTCGAGTCAAAATGCAACTTTTCACAATCGAACAATTGAGAATTTATACTACGCTGATTAAGACTAGACTGTCTACTCTTTAAACATGTAAGAATTTGATCGTGATCTACATTTAACTTTTTTTTTCAGCAGCACAAACAGTACAAGGCATTATTAAAAGACAATGAAGCGATTTAGTGTGTCTGAAAATGTAGCTTAAAGACCAAGTTGTACCGTCCGTACATCAGTCAACTGGTCAGTCAGTCAGTCCTGGAATGTGAAAGGTCGTCATTTCCCAAAGTTCCCTCCTTTGAAAATAAATCAATGTGTAAAAAGTGCCAGAGTACAGGTACATTTGGATCAACTGCAACAATGTGGTTAGGATGAAGACCAAGATGACTTCAACTGGCTCCTTTCTCCCTACCTCACTTCCCTCCAGCTTTCTCCCTTTCACTTTTCATTGCTCTTTCTCTTTCTCTCTCTCTCTCTCTCTCTCTCTCTCTCCCTCTGTTCTTCGTCAGAGCCCTCCTATTGTGTCAGAGGGACGATCACCTCCACATAGTTGAGAGGGAAGAATCCTGATTGCCCACGCAGCATGCCTTCATACCAGTTTTCATCGATCTGATTGGTCAGAGTGATGATGTCACCCTCGTGGAAGCCCAGCTCGCCTTCATTCTCCGGTTCGAAGTCATAGAGAGCTTTACAGCATGCCTGATCTGCTGCTGAGAGAAGAGATAGAGCAGAAACAATGAGAAAGAGATAGTAAGGAGAGATTTGGGGAACAAGGCTTGTTAGTATACATAATTCAAAAGACAACATTACATTGTTAAAGGGCTGGTCCAGAGTGTATTTTTAAGGCTTGGTTGTGTTTCTAAGATGCAAAACAATGTGTGCTCATGCTTTATTTGTACAAAATCATGTTATTTTTATATATCTTTAATTATATACTGCTTCTCAGGCAAATATGAAAATGACTGTCATATTTTCTAGTTCCTCTGAAAGGCCCGCCCCCAAGAGGCTCTGATTGGTCAGCTAACATAATGTGCTGTGATTCACAGATTGGCTCCACGTCACCAGGAAAAGTGTCACGTCCCTACAAGCTCTCACTTTGCCTGTGCTGTGTAAATACTGTCAGTCAGAGTAGCTGTTAGTCGTATCAGTTTGAGCCTAAATCAGACAGAAAATGAAAAGGACACAGCTGTACCTCACGCCTGCACTCTAAAATAAAATCTGACAAGTGTCTTTCAAATATATTCAGAATAAGCATGTGTAAGTAATATGAAACGTTCACATATCTTTTGCGAGTTGGTTATTTTAGATGTATAATGCTGGGAAAGCGACCACATAGAAAGACACTGCATCACTGCTGAAGATTGTGGGTGTTTGTAGCGGTTTGACAGATAAATATGAATTTATAGCTAAATTGTTAACAGTGCCAAACAGCATTTCCCGTTGTTTACGTTCTTGCTACAACATACCGTTAACGCTAGATACGCCAGGTTGTGGCTCACATTCCACAGCTTCAGCTATTATGGTTGGAGCTGCTCCTTCGTTGAGGTTTTTTAGCTTTCTCTGCTATAACATTACAGCGCATCTGGCCACGCCCCTTCGCTGCGCGGGGTGTATGCATGTGGTGAATGCACGTAACCTGAAGCATTTGCAAAGCTGACTCTGTAAAAGCAGACTCTGTAAAAGCCAATAGGTGCGTTCGACTTAATGCAGCGCTGCGCAGATCGATCAAAATCTGTCTTAAAGCGGTGCATGCTGGTTAGAAATTTTGTCCGGATTAATGCTGCGCGAACGCCACATGACTGTCACATAAGGCATCAAAATACCGCGACAGTGCTCCGAGATCAGACGACTGATTCAGCCGGTGCAGCGTCTAAAGAGCGACTGCACAAGCTCTGATGACGACACCGATAGTACATGATTGGCTGAGTTCACTGCATGACAACAGCCACGTGTAATTCGGGTTTATTATTGGACAAATTCATTCTCACAAATTTCTAAACAAACAATTAACTTTTCATACCCTCTCTGTCTTGTATATATCACGATTATTAAAAGACTACAAATATTTTACTGCAGTATCATCTTTTGCTAAATAATCTGGTTATAAACGCTAGCTTGTTTGCAGAGATATATTTTAGCAAATAACCTAAATATTAAGTCTTACAGACTTGTAATAAAATGATCATCATTGATCCTGCCACCCTAGGGGTTTCTTAACAAATTAAGTTAAAGAACTATTTTAATAAATAATTATAAAATGATTTTTAGGATTCTAAAATATATATATTTTATTTCCTGTCTAGCCGTTTATACCTGTTCTTTCTGGGAAACGTCTACTTAAAGTGTAGCTCATTTATTTTAGGAATGTCTTTTTGTTCATTCTTTTTGGATTAAAGTGCTTTTTTGAAAATGCTTTCATTATCCAAAATAATCCTTATCATTGTTTAAGATTTAATCAAAACACCTTGTTTTGGGTTTTATATTAATATATATTGGAAAGTTTTATATCTATAAATGTAAATAAATGTAAACCCCTTTTTAGCATATTCAAACAAGAAGTATTAACCTAGAGTGATGTTTAAACTCCTAGAATTTGTGCTTATTGCTTAATATTTAATAGGCCTGTTTGTTTTTATGTTTATATTACCCTCTCGCTTGCCCTTATTTCTCTCATGCGTTTGTAATATATTTAATTCATAATTCCCTTATTGTTTAAAAATGAACTATAGTTTGTAGAGACTGTATTCTGTTTTATTTGTAAATCTTTTGTTGTTATAAATAAAAAAAAATTATGATGACGCCATGTGATCGGTCATCATGACTGTCGCAACTTTGACCCTGAAGTGTCCGGCTTGACGACTCCGTTTTCAACTCCGCCCCTGCCTGCACTTGGCTAATCTCGTTGATCACCGGCTGCAGCTGTGCTTCATGTCGAACGCACCTACTGACTCTTTTTGCATTGACCTTGAGAGGTTGTTTAAGTTCACACAGCTACATTACACATCAACTTAAGTTTTAAATATGATATCGTATTGGACCACCCCTTTAAACAAATATCTGACTACAAAAATAAATAAGACGAGGCTTACTTTAAAATGTCACAATCAGTTGATGTTTACACACTCAAAATTAATTTTAGGTAATATGCACAATTAAAATGGAAACAGTAAAAACAGTAAACAAAGTACTAAAATCACTAAGAATAAAACTAAAATAAAATTAATAATTTATAAAAATGTAAAGGAACAACATTACTAAAACAATAAATACTTCAAATATAAAATACAACTTAATTTATAATAAACATCACTAAATTAAACAAAAGTAACACTGAACAACATCTTGATTTATAGCAGTAAAGCAGAGCTCCCTGCCAATAAAACCTTTCCCAGGCCAATCTGTCAACCTAAAGTCATGCCCCTGGGTGAGCAGTGCCATAAATATGTTAGTGTTTAACACACATTTTTAATCCCACCACAATAGCCTGAGTTAAGACCCAGGTATACTTCTTTTTCCGCATTCCACTCCATCTCACGCACAACCATGTTTGCACAGCTTTCACTCATTTCACTACTCACAGATGTGCAGTACCCACTGTGAGGACTTGTTCATTTGCAAGTGCACTGTTCACAGTCAAACCAGCCTGTATGTGGATGGTGTGCACTGAAAACATGGATAGACGTGGAATACAGGCAGTCGAAGTATACTTTGGGCTTTAGTTTGAGGCGCTCTGTGTTAGTAAGGAGTCAGGTGCAAAAGCCTGGGTCACTTGACCGAAGACCTCAAGTTTCAGTCTGTAGCAAGAATTCACACTGTTAGATGGAGCAACACTTTGTGCTTTAGGCCAACAAACATGCACACATTTGTACATACACAGACACAATGATCCTCACACGGTCTTTCTCACACAAGCGCAAACTTCACTACTGTATGTAACTTCACTATGACACCATGTAAGCTGTAGTTTACTTTATAACAGTGCTATGAACTAGTACCTAATAGAGAGATGAATTTGCATGTTTCATAACAATACTCCAAACACTCATTCCAAATGATATTTATAGGAAGTATCTCAATTAAACGATTGATGAATCATCATCGATATTTAGGCTTATGACAGTAATACATTTTCTTGTAGTGATTAACTGGTGAAACTTTTATCACGCTATATGGTATTATCACGATTTTGACCCAAGCTACAAAAAAGGTTACTTTAACAGGTATAACAACGTACTGTTTTATTGCTTTATTGTATATACATGTTAAGAGTAAACAAATGTTTCAACTAAATTATATCATAAAAGGATTATAAAGTACAACAGGTAACACTTATAATAAAGTCTCTTTAGTAAATGTTAGTTAATAGATTCCAAATAAACAGTGAGAAAGACAAATTTGTTACAGTTACTATGTTATTATTAGTTAAAAAAATACAAGAGTTTAATTAGTTAACTACATTCAATATAAGAATTACCACTATGATTTTAGTGTGTCATTAGGCATTACCTAAGAAAAGAATATCACCCAAGATTAATAAAAGCTTTTGTAACGTTCGTCATGAGTTTAGTTTAAGGAGCGGTACCTCAATAACGTAATCTACAACTACATTGTGGTGTTCATTTTCACTCTATTAAAATTATTGAAAATCTGCAAATGTCTACAATTTTGATGAAGCAAGTTACAGTGATATAGAAAATCATGATACCCCTTTAAAATAACGACTTTATTTGTCATACAGCCTGAAATCAAAACACATTTCAAGCCTTTGAAATGTTTTCGTAGCCTTCTCTTTACCTGTGCCTTTCTACAACTTTATCCCAAAGGTCTTGTCATGTGAGTAAATGTATAGATTTTCACAGGGTATGATGATTTTTCTATAGGCAACACTGTATATAAATGTTTTATATGCTAAATATTTAAGTCACCTTTTGTTTTTCTTGTTTGAATGCTCACATTTTTGTATTTGTTGTACCTGATGTCTTAACTTTTACATGTAAAATAGTACACAATCTAACTAATTTTTAATTTTGAGTTAATTGTATGTGACATTCTACATGCAAAAACAGATATATTTATTTTGAGATTAACTAAAGACTAAGCTGAAAAACTAGATGAAAAAAGAGCACGACATCTGGACAAAATAATCCTATTTTTATTTAATTAATTACAATACCTTCTAATATTTAATATGGCATCAATTTACTGCTTCTAAACCTAAAAAATATCAGGGTTCCCACACTTTCATGAACAGCAAATTTAAGGACTTTTTAAAGCACCTTTTTAATTCATACCTCAACATATGTAGCACCATGACAGTGCTTACTGTACTTAACATTTCACTTACATTTAATATTTACATTAAACAGAGTCATTTTCAAAAAAAACAGACCTTTTTAAAAAGTCATGTTCTAACAACTGGTGACACGGTGGCTCAGGGGTTAGCACTGTCACCTCACAGCAAGAAGGTGACTGGTTCGAGTCCCGGCTGGATCAATTGGCATTTCAATTGGAAGTTAGCATGTTCTCCCAGTGTTCGCGTGGGTTTCCTCCACAGTCCAAAGGCATGCGCTATAGGTGAAATGAAGAAACTAAATTGGCTGTAGTGTATGTGTGTGAATGAGAGTGTATGGATGTTTCCCAGTACTGGGTTGCAGCTGGAAGGGTATCCGCTGGGTAAAACATATGCTGGATAAGTTGCCAGTTCATTCTGCTGTGGCGACCCCTGATGAATAAAGGGACTAAGCCGAAGGAAAATGAATGAATGGATGTTCTAAGAACTTAATAAAAAAAAAATGTGTTGAATTCAATAATGCTTTTATTCAAGTGCAGTTTCTGAAATATTGATTAAATGTGCATTATTTGTCTGTGTTATTGCACAAGATTTAAATTTAAGATTTTTAATTTAATTGTTATTTCTCAACTGTTGAACTAAAACCATAAATAAATTTAATTTAAACTTTAATTCAAGCACTTTCACGAATCTCTGTCTTTTTAAAGTACTTTCCAGACCTTTAATCAATGTGCCTGAAATTCAAGTACTTTCAAGAAGCGTGAGAACCCCGAAATGAGCAGTTTTGCACATGCCTAATTCCTGTATTTTTATGCATCTTCTTGTTACCTTTTTTCCACACCCAAGCAAACATAAACACACACACACACACACACACACACATTTTCCCATGCAAACACATACGGAACACACTCTTGACTCTCTGACTCACGCAATCTGGGTTTCCTTGTGGTTATTCTGCCAAACTGGTGGTATGACTCTGATGACGTAATGGGAATAGAACACAGAACAGGGTCACTGGCTGACGAAGAGAGCAGCTGACAGCTGTCCATTTGGCCTGTCTATCCCGACACACGCACAGTCGGTCTCATCACACCCTGCCACCGGGCCGCAGATGCACAGAGCACAATGTGCCTTTCTCACATCAGTCTAAAGTTCGAGGCGCTTCCTTAATGTAATGAAGATCATCATACTGACAGCATAATAGGAAAAGTGGGCATTCTTACCTGCATTGCGCATCGGTGGAGCAGATGACGGGGTGAAGCCACCATTTGACTGTTCGTTGGTTTCTCCAAAGTCGATTACAGGCTTGGGTTTAGGCACATACTCTTTACGAGGACGTGTCTGTGCATCTTTCATTCTGGATGGTTAAACAAGAAACATTTATTAATAAACTTCAATTGGTGCAAAATGCAGCAGCCAGAGTTCTTATCCAGGCCTAGAAAATATGACCATATCACCCCAATTTTATTCTCCTTACACTGGTTGCCTGTTTTGATTTTGATATTGCTTCTTACCTATAAAGCTTAAAATAATCTAGCTCCTGTTTGTCTAACCAACCTTCTGTCTGGCTACAATCCAACCAGCTCAAAACTCAGGGCTTTTGGTAGTACCAGAACAGCAAAATGTACTAAAGAAGGCTGAGCCTTCTCATTTATGGCTCCTGAACTCTGGAATAGCCTTCCTGATAATGTTCGAGGCTCAGACACACTCTCTCAGTTCAAAAATAGAATAAAGACCTATATTTTTAGTAAAGGATACACACAATGCATCACATAGCAGTATCATTATTAACAGGGCTTGACAAACCACCTGTAGGACACACTCCTTCCGTCTTGACGCACCCGACATTTTGTTAGAAGCATTTATATGCTTTACATGTTTGTTTCCAGTGAAAATTACATTACACTGAACTGAACTAAACTGAACTTAAACTCTAAAAACTGGATTGACAGTTTCAATTTACTAGAACTTCTATGTTAAGCTGCTTTGACAATCTACATTGTAAAAGTGCTATAAAAATAAACAATATTGAAAATATAAGCAATATTGAATTATTGCTGCTTCTATTGGATTGATTCCAGGACAAACACACATGCTATGTAAAGACACATGCTCTCTCTCTGTCTCTCTTTCTCTCTTACACACACGCGCACACATGCGCAAACACGCACACACACACACACGCACGCACGCACGCACAAACACACACACCTGTCTCTGAGTTTGTCAGAGAGTTCATCGAGAATCTGAACAGCCTGTCTGTGGTACTGCAGCTGAGACTCAACCAGTGAAGACAGCTGGCTCACCTGCTCAATCTGCACACACATACACAGTAAATATAAAAACACATACTTATTTTTTACTCATGTACATTAACATGGAAATGTGGAAATGTAACAAACGTAAGCTGGAAACGTAACACTGGAAAACAAGTGCTATAAATAAATAGCTTAGTTAATAATTAATTTGTTAAGCCTTGAGTCTAAAATATACTGCTAAATCTAGACTACTAGCTTTTTATGTAAAAATATTTACTATGGTTTAAAACCAAACCATCCATCATTTTCAGTGGATTATTTTAAATGTAATCACTGGAGTTCAAAATAGCACTTCCATAGACTTCAATTGACAATGTTTATTCTGTGATTAGGTTTTTTCGCCGTTTCACAGCAGAGCAATGCCAGTGTTTTGGATGTGACATTTGAAGTAAAATGTCAAAACATAAATTCACAGAGAAAGTATATGTTAACATTATGTTGAAACATCACCACAGAGTCATGGGATCAGAAAAATATTAATCTGTAATTATTTTTATATTTTAAACAAGACAAATAAACATGCGTTATGGATGTGACCAAAAAAATATTACAGTATGCAACCTACTTTGTGAATAAATGACAAAAAAATAATGATATGATTGATTGTTAGACTGTTGTACTTTTTTTGTGTTGTCAATATGCTTTTGTTTATATTGGCCTATTGGTGTGTGTGAAACATTGTGTGCAATGCTTGTATGTTTATAACCACCTCCGAGGTTAGTGGGGGTCGCGAGTTACTGTAATTATTATTTTGGGGGTCATGGGCTGAAAAGTTTGAGAACCCCTGCTGTAAAATACAAGCCTATATAAAAAACCTATAAAAGGGTTTCACTATTTTGGTGAAAGCTACATGTTTTTAAGGTTGACTGTTAATAGAATTGCTCACCAACAGATGGCGCTCTATTATCTTTAAACATTCAATAAACACTACAGCTTAGAAGCAAGAGGATTTTTATCTTTTTTGGCTGCTCTTCAGTTTATTGGATTACCTGTCGTGACCCCGCTGATGGACTAGTCAAACATAAAAAGAAAGCGTTCATCTTCAGTACTGCTAATTCTAAAGTGACAGCCTTTGACAGATATCTTAACTGAGAGATATAGCTGAGCAGATACAAAATCAGTAAGGCAAGGTGTTAAGAGACAAACACTGAATTATTCAGCGCTTCTAATAAGATTAGCACAACCCCTAGGGAACACAAAAGCACAAAAAACACACCAACTTAAGCAGTAAGCTGTCAGATGGTAAATCCTTACATCGGTTTCCAGAAGGTTGTACATGCTGATCTCAGCCACCTCCTTAGATTCATGAAACTTCTCCAGCGCCTGCCTGAGCTCTTCATCTGGAATTTTCCCCTGACGTTTCTTCTTATAGTCATAATCCAGCCTACGTCCTTCCAGCTTTTTTAAATGGTGCTGAGAAGGAGGGAAAATCTTTATTTCAATGCAAGTGGTGAAGAACAGACCACATTAAAAACAGCCAAATAAATAATTTTACAGGTCTTGCACATTTATATGAACTGTCAGATATAACTGGCGTTAAAACAACATCCTTTTATCCCAACTATCTCAAATCAGGATACTTATTTTTAATGAACTGAGGTTTTTGTTCTATTGATAATTGAGGTAACTAAAACCTAAACATTAAAAAAAAAAAAGGTCATAATTTATCATTTGTAATCAAATTTGTTTATCATGTAAAGTCATCTCATCACTTCAATGTAGGCATGAGGCAGTTTGGAAAAGTAAAGGTTTTAAAATAGCAAAAAAAATTGTTATACCATTCCTACGATATATGTCAGATTTTTAGATGTTTTTTTAGGGCGACAGCAGTGGTGTAATAGATCAAAAATCTCACGGTTCGGATCACACTATGGTTTTTGAGTCACGGATCGGACCATTTTTTGGATCAGCAAAAAAGGGAGGAGACAAATATCATTTGCTTTCTATTTATACAAAAATATTACTGCAAAAACCATTGGTTTTAACAAACAGAACTTAAAAATCAAAAAAGAACTAGTTGAAAAAAAAGGGAAATATTCAGTACGAAAAATGATCTTGTACAACATATCATAATTAATTATTCAACAATTCACATATAAAACTTCATGTTTCATTAAAGGTTATAATAATTTTTGAAAACCTATTCAGTGACAATTTTGATGGTTGTTTGTCGCCACCCATTATTTACACAATGTAATTGCTACAACATTCACCCTACAAGTTCTATTAAACAGTGATTTTAATCTTTACTGTGTTTATATCTGAACTATAAACTGTTATCCCAGTACTTCTGTGTTATTTAATTGTTTGTAAAAAACTGAAAAAGTATAAAAACTGAATTTCTCTCAATCAAACGCAGATTTGAATTCAGCGATTTGAAGGATTAATAAACATGCAAATTATTATCATTTATCATTCATATTGTTAGTTTAAACTGAGATCACAATCTTTTAATGTTTAATTGTGCAGCTTTATACTAAATGCATTAATGCAGGCTAAACCAACAGTGACAGAAAACACCTTCAATTAATAACCCAAGAAAGCATTTAGGTCCCACCACAACTTCTTCAGTCATCATTATATTTTACAGGAAAGCCAAAATGCTTTCATACACGTGATTTGAATGACGCGGGAGGCGATCTCTCTGCAATTGTTATAAATGTTGGATTAACCTACAAGTTAAAAAAAAGTTATTAATCCGTGGGTTACGTGTATTCCGAACAGTGGGTTGTGATCCGTACAGATCATGGATCAAAAGTGATTTGTTACACCCCAAGGCGACAGTATCTCCAGCAGAAAAGGACTATCTACATCAAAAGCTACTGGTTCCCACAATTTAGCAAACATTTAAAAAACAAAAATCGCTTTTGAACCAACATCCAAACATGCTATAGACCTGAACAGTGCAGTGGCTTACTTTGCATCTAAATAATTGAGAGATATCAAAAGATGCAGAAGTCAATGATTTATTTAAATTATTTAGCCTGACATGTGTACTATCACTAAATATTTTCTTAAAGGGCACCTAGGTTACCCCTTTTTCCAGATTTAATATAAATCTTTTGTGTCTCCAGAATGTGTCTGTAAAGTTTCAGCTCAAAACACCCATCAGATTATTTATTATACCTTTTAGAAGTTTCTATTTTATAGCTTTAACCATCAGGGAGCGTTTTTTTTGTGTACTGTGGCTTTAAGGCTAGTCCTTCACACCCACAGTTTCCACGTGCCTATCAGCGTGCCTTAATCTCCTTCCTCGGCTGCGTCAGACATACAAACAACAGACAAAAAGGAAGCAGAACTCACGTAACGTTTGAGAGAAATACTACAGCAAAAATTTTACCAGAGTATTTGATGCATTTGTTGTGAAGTTGCAACGTTGAGTCACACACAATGTCGTTACAAAGTTCACATACACACACAGCACGGACACACACACATGCACGCACACACGCGCACACGCAGACACACACACACACAGAGAGACAGACAGCGCGCGTTTAGCTTTGCATTCTTTTTGCACGCAAATGTGACAGGATACAGGTTAATATCTACTGCTGTATGAATATCTGTTATGTTAATGTACACAATAAACCTGATTTAACGTCCACAAACCGGGATTGAATCGTCTTCTTTCATAATTTTACTGACACGCGGCTGTGTTGATGAAGTAAAGCTGAAGTAAATCGCTGTAATTTATTACAAACATGCACCGTTTTAAAAATTTTAAACTTGTCAAACTGACTTTTGATCACATTTGATGATGATGGATGATCCTAGAAAACTGAACAGATCTTTTATTCTCGGTTGCTTTGCGTACGTCCTTTCTTGTTGATATGATTATAAGCGTTACTACAAAGACATGTTAATATGCAGCTGTCAATCAATTCGGTGGGCAGGGGACTGCACTCCTACGTCAAGTTGCGGTCGGTCTCAAAACCGCTCCAATTGGTCCACTGTTTTCATTCATTCATTTTCTTTTCGGCTTAGTCCTTTTGTTAATCTGGGGTCGCCACAGCGGAATGAACCGCCAACTTATCCAGCACGTTTTTACACAGCGGATGCCCTTCCAGCCGCAACCCATTTCTGGGAAAGGTCCACTGTTTTTATGTTGTTAAATTGAAAAAAAAAAAAAAAGCACTGGGTGTGTTTATATTACCCCAATATGACGGCATATACACTATACCTACACATATGTCTGACCAAACAGCTTGAAAAGCAGATTTTTACTATAGGTGCCCTTTAAAATAAAATATGTCTTCAACGGGGGAAAAAGTTGTTTTTTACCCAGACATTTAAAAAGAAGATATTTTAGAGCAGTAATCACAATAGCGTGAAACCGTGATGTTTTTACCCAAGGTAATCATACCGTCACTATCTTACACCGGCCCATGCCTACTTCAATGACACTCAATTAATACGCATTTGTTTTAAGACACCTTTTGTTTATTGATTACTTTTATTTATTTATTTGACATTTTTTTCTATTGGAAATGTTAGATTGAAATTGTGATTTCAATGGAGGAACAGTAAACTCTTTGAGATTAGCTTTATGTGAGTCCAACACGAAATGAAAGCAAACCTGTATCTCTCTCAAGTCCTTGTCACACAGGCCTTGTAAAGGGTCGATGAAGTTCTGTTTGACATCAATGTCCAAAGAATCCTTCACCTCTGCTAGTCTCTTCATACTTTCTCCAACTTCCATTAGCGCACCACCTACGGACACATACAGTATGTGCTTGTTTTGAACATTTGGCTAGCGGGAGGAATGCAAATTAAATCTAGAGGTTATATAAGGTTTAAAAAGCTGCACTGACTTGTTTTTTTAAACCTACCAAAGTTTGTTTCCTCTCCGAGTTCTCTGCCATATTTTCCCATACATTCTCCCAGCAGCCCCTCAGCCTGTGGATAACCTGGACTCTTCACCTGACCTCTGATTTTAGACATAGTGTTTAACATAGAAAGCTTTGCACGAGATGCTGTGAGACAGTTGACAAAGAAAAAGAGAAATAAATAAATAGACTTAAAAAGATATTTAACAGTAATGATGAATTGTGCACATTTTGTCAAAAAAGGTATATATATTTTAAATTAAGCTAATGCCTTTGGACTTACCTGGATTGGGCTGCAGGTACTCTGAGGTTTTAGAGATTACTTCTACCACAGCTTTATTTGTCACATCTACTTTCTACAGAAACACAGAGGGGAGGTCAGTGTACTGAAAGCACACACACACACATCACTACAGGCAAAACACGATTACCAACAAATGATAAAATGATACAACTTCTTTTACATCTATGATCAGAACAGAATTTAACATTTAAAACTTATTAACATCATAAGGCAGTGTGGAAGGATTCTTGATTCTGATATTAAATATTTTTGAGACCGTATCTATTTATAATATAGCGACCAATCAGTTCAAGTTACAAAAAACTCCTGTACCATAGAAGTCTCATTCTTTTCACATATGAATATATATATATATATATATCCAGTACTAATTAATATATTATGCTTGTTTATTTATTTAGTAAGTAGCTGTTTTAAAGCAGAATGTAGTCAGCTGGCCATTTTTTGCCTAATAAACCTGATGTCATTTATCATCCTGTGATGTTATTTATTTAGCAAAAATTATCAGATGGCTGTACTTTATCCCTTATTTGTTTAGGAGTTTGTGTAATGAATATCCCCACTCATTATCAATCATAACACTGCTCTTTTAATAACCTTTATTTTAGAGATCGGGTCGATACTTATAAAGTATAAGTATCGAAAATACTCGTACTCATAACGTAAATTAGATGTCAATAGCATGCATTATGTATTATATATTAATAGCTTAGATCTTATAAACAATCCATTTATAAAATCCATTATTAACGAATCTATATGCTACTGAAGAATAAACCGCATATGCAATATGATCCTTGACTATTTAATGTGTGAAGTCGAGGATGCGTGCCAGTGTGAGGATAACTTATCCTTTAAATATCAATGCTTAACCGATAATCGATACAGGGTTGTCAACATTGTGTGTACATTTTTGGCTTGGAATAGCCTTCTTTTAAAGATTTTTGTGTTCATCCTTGTTACAGGCAAAAAATACAACCTCCTTTCAAATTAATTGCACTTTCATTGAAACCAAATCTAAAAAGTATCGTAATCGGTACTTGGTATTGGAGAGTACACAAATTAAAATACTTGTATCGGTTTGTAAAAAAGTGGTATCGGTTCATCCCTACTTTATTTACCAATATTACAATCAACTATTTACCAACACAAAGAAACCAAATTAAGAGGTGATTAAGAATTAAGAAACTAAAACATCGACAGACATTCCTGATGGCGAATTTCATGTCACAATGATTGTGTCTAAATATTTCTTGGCTTTAGTTTGTCTAAAAGGTGTCAACACTGGTCAAACAGATAGCAGATTGATATGTTATTGTGGATTAAAATAAATTAATTGGGGATAAATATATATTACAAGAGACAAAACATTTTTAAATCACACAATTAAATTAGGAAGAAAAAGCTCTGAAAAACTGTAATTCTCTTTAAAAGGTTGTGCATTTCACTATTCATGTATGCTAACTTTGGTATATTCAGTCTCAGAAAATAATTTAATGTGTATCATTTAAACAGTGTTTTTAGGACACAATTACATCATTCAGGTAAAAGGGTCAGTTTACCCAAAACTGAAAAATCATTTACTCATCATTCACTCGTCACAAACCTATTTGACTTTCTTTCTTTTGTTAAACACAAAATAAGATTTTTTTTAATTCTGAAAACCTGTAACCACTGACTTCCATTGTATTTGTTTTTTTTTTACTATGGAGATCAAGGGTTATGATTAACATTTTCCAAAAAAACTTAGTTTGTGTTCAGAAGATTAATTAGATTATTCAGAAACTTAAACAGGTTTGAAACCACTTGAGGGTTAGTAAATTTTCATTTTGGGGTGAAAGACCCCTTTAGGAGGATAGTATTATGAAAATCACATTTCAGAGTAAGACTCTGCAGAGCATAAACACTTCAAATAATTGTAAAAATAACACCACTTTCACTTTGTAAAGGAAAGAAACCTTCCAGGAAAAACAGGTGGTGTATCCATCTAACTGATGAATGTGTGGGATAAAGGTGAAGTCTTTGAATCATTTAATCAATGCATTTAAATCAATGTTTTTAGAAAGACTCCTGGACACAGAGTGGGAAAATACTCTCCACGTACTTTCTCCAGGTCCTTGAACTCTTCGTCCAGTTTAGTTCCCTCAGCACCACCAACCTTTTCACTCACCATCTGTCACAAACAAAGAGAGAAGCCATTTACAAAACAGTATGACTAACAGCAATAAAAATAAAATAAGCAATGCAAGTGAAAAAGCTTATATTATTAAAAGAATGCCCCACCAAAAGTGCAAATTAACATTATGCACAAAACTGGAATATTGCAAAATAATGCAAAATAATTTTTGAATAAAGCATCATTTCCATCCAATGAGTCAAAGAGAATAAAATCGTCACTTCCTGATTGATTCCCGTTTGAAGGCGTGAAATGTGGAGCACAGATATTCTTGACAGTTCTGGAGGTAATTAATAATATAACACTAACACTGCGTTTTAGAATGACCAAAACAACATTTCAGATGTTTTAATGAAGTCAGCCAGCTGGTTTGTCCATTCACATTTAGTGAAAGTGTTTCCATCGTAGTATATGCGCATCTTTTCTTATCGAATAAAAAGTTTATCGTACTCAGATATGTTCATATGTTTTTACGTGCATTTTACAAAAGTATGCGCATCTTAGCATTTTCATTAAGTGATTTTTATGCGAATATCCAAAATGCGCATAAAAATAGGTGGATGGAAATATAGCTACTGACACTGAAGGATTTGAAGAACTGGCTCAGATCACTACGCTTCTCATTTTCTTCTTTATCTTCTTGATTTCATGTTGTGGTGTTAAATAAACACTGCACTTTTTTTTTTTAAATAGCCGCATTTTACAAGTCACCTAGAGTTTTACCATTTTCAAATCCATTCAGCTGTTCTCAGGGTCTGGTGGGAGCCCTTTTAGCTTAGCATCATTGATTTGGTTTAGACTATTAGCATCTTGCTTAAAAAAAAAAAAAAAAGTTTAGTTAATTTTCATAATTAAAGCTTTAGTCTTTTGCATCATGCCCTAAGATGGGCGAAAATACTAAAAGCTGCTATTTTCTAGGTTGAAATGGCTAGGAACTATACTCCCATTCTGGCGTAATAATAAAGGTACATTGCTGCTCTACCAGGGTTGCAACAGGCGCAATGATATTAAGCATAGCAGTTTTCAAGATATCTATCTGGAGACAATTGTCAAGCTAGTTCCTAGCCATATCGACCTAGAAAATAGCAACTTTTAATTTTCCGTCAAACTTAGTACATGCAATGTAACTACAGCATAGGGCTGGGAGATTAATCGAAAAGTAATTGAAATTGACATTCAGAATCTATAATTGTTAAATTGTTTCCAGGTCGATTTTTTCAATTACTTTCCCTACCTCGTGTGGAGTCACGTGACCGTGCTTCGTTTATACTTCTGCGTCAAGTGTATGGGTGTGGTCTGGCGCAGCCTTCATGTAGTCGCATTTCCCTCGCCGTGGCTGACACCGACGCTGACGTGCACCTTTCAAAATATGTAACTACACGTCGCGACTTAATATTGGTGATGAGCGTGGGCAGAGAAGCAAGCCTGTTGGAGCGAGTGTTTACAAGTGTGGAGCTAAGGCTGATTTATACTTTTGCGGCCCCTTTGCAGCCACATCTGATCTCTGGTCAAGTTGGACGATGGACCCATTCATGAGCCTTACTTTGCACTACATTGACAATGATTGGAAGCTGCACCAGATATGATTTGAGACAGAATATTTTGCATTACATTAAAATGATTATTTAGATTAAAATATTTGTTTACAGAAAATGCCAAAAATGCACTGTTTAAAATATTATTTACTGGATGTACAATAGGTATTTTATTTAGAAAATATACTGCTTATTTTCTACTTTTAATTTGAAAAACATTGAAAATAGTTTATTTTGTTTTCAAAAGTGCAAGCTATTTATTTTTAAGACTGTTGGTTATAGGCAATGTGTGTTTTAAATTCAGTTGCTCAGTGTTGATGTTGAATAAATAATCATAGATAGATAGTAGATAGTGTGTGCTTCCTTCAATTATTTTAAACTCAAGTAACACCCTTCATTTAAAAATATCTCACTTGTAATATGTGAGCATATATATGGTAGAAAACTTGTTCGTGAACTGTGAGAACAAAAGCATAAAATAAATAAATAAAATATTGTTCATTACTCGTCATAGAGTTAATGGCGATTTTGATTTTAGGCCTAATCGCTCAGCCCTACTTCCGAAGATTCATTCTTTAAATAGGAAAATTAGCGAAACACTTTTTTGAATTGAGTGTGATGCTAATGGTCTAATACGATTCAATGATTTATGCTAAGCTAAATGTCCTATTTCCAAAAAAGTGCAGCGTTCCTTTAACACTGCATGAAATTAAGAAGAAAAAAGATGAGACAAGGTAATGATTTCAATAAGTCTGACAAATGCTTCAGTTACTGAACTCAATGTCAGAGTAGGTACTAAAAAACTGCTTTAAGAATAAAATAAAATCCTGTCTTTATAAAATAAAAACACAGAACACGACTCTACGTGTCTATTTTTAGAAATGTCAATGATTATGCAAGTCACTGACAATGTCCCTGAATGTCAGTGAGAGAAAACACTAAGGGTGTTATATAAAAAGAAAACTCAGTGGGGCCAGAATATTTGTTGTTCATGACTACAAAACATACAACGCAACAACAGAAGTAATTTTGTCCAAAAGCAAGATCAAACATGTCAAAGTCAAAATCAGCAACTGTATGTCTATGCGAGAGATGTCATTGTCACATCCAGTTCTGTTATCTTCACAAAAACTATGCAGAACATTTTAGAATCTCACAAGGCACTCATTTTAGCGCTGTACACATGCAAATCCAATTAGCCCTCCCCTCAGCTCACTTCTCTTATGCTTACTTGGGAGAAATCATTTTTCCTTCTGCAGTTCCTTAGCCTACATTGTTAAAACTTTAAAAGGCCCAATATATTCTGTAAAGAATTGTAAATGTCATACAGCACATCATGCATTACTTGGATTCACCAAAACACCACATAGACCTGAAAACAAAAAAGCTCTGTGTAAACCTGCGTCTGTCACAGCAGTTGTTATTCTCAGAACTCAGTAACACATGCTCATCCCGCGGAGTCTTTATGACCTGAACATACAACAGTGAAGCAAAGACTGCGATCATGCAACTGCAGAAACTGCCACATGCTAACTTTTCAGTCCTCACTCACATATGTTGCTTGTTTCATCGCATTTCTTGACTCTGACTGGAGGAAGTGTATATTTCAACATGGAAAGCGCTGGATGTTTTTCATACCACGTCATATAAAAAAGTAATCACAAACACATGTCATTTTACAGTGGTAACTTGAAATGCTGAGAAGTTCATTTTGTGTTTTTGCCATTTCCATAGCTGTTTTAAACAAAAAATATCTATCACCACCTGCTTCTTGGATTTTGTCTACTCAAGTTGACTTGTTTAACTGTTGTAGCTTATCCACGCTGAGGACATGATTCATAAATTTGATGAAAAGCACCTTCGGGTGAAACACTAATTACATGTTCCTGCTTTGGTCCCAAAACCAAAGATTGCTGGTTTTATACTGTGATTTTTGCTGTTGTACAAGCTTGTAAATGTTTGTACTTCTTTTTCATCAATTGGTAGAAGTTGTTGATGCTCATATGCTCATATTGTGTGAGAGGACTTTACAATTCTAGTAGCTCATAAAGATAGAAATTGGGCCAATAGAATAGCTTGTTTTGTTTTATTTATTTCTATTATTTGGATGCCCCCCATGTCTCATCTATTCAATTCTCCCAATTACCCGTTTAAACATTTTATGTCCCATTTGTTGTCTGTGAATTTCAATATTTTGTTGTAAATATATTTTGTTCTTTATACATACATATTTTTGCACTTATTATTACTATCTTTTGTAAATAAAACTCACTTTATTGCATTTAGTTAGTCATGGTATTTTGTCCCTCACTCATTGATATTGTGTGTTTGCTTATGTGTTTCATCCAAAATTAATGTTACTCTCCTCCTCCTTAACAGACCATCTTTAAGATTGTAACATCAGAAATGATAGTTTACAGTGGACTAGGCTAATAACTTACACTTAAGAGATGACCAGGCATCCTGGTTTGCAGATGCTGAAAAATAATCTGTCGGTTACTATGTGTAGCAAACAATCATGGCATATAGAGAGAGAGGTTCTGAAAGCAATGTTTTCCTCTGTCCATGTTTTTGGAATGGAACACCATGTGATTGTTTTGGAATTCGCCAGGGCATAAAATTGTGTTGTAAATAATGCCTCCAAATGATTTTTACATAAACACTCTCTTGATGTGTGGTCATTCAATCTTCTAACCATCAAATTTGCATTGTGTATGCTTGCCTGTATACTGGTCCTTTGGGTTTAACCAAAATGTTAAAAGGTATTCTCAAAACTGTTTAAAATCCCTAAGAGAGGACATCAAAGATTAAAAAAAAAAGGATACAATGACATAATAAAATGTATTTAATAACCAATATTAAGATAGAATAACTACAAAAAATAACAAAAAAGGCAGATTTTTAAATATGTTTTAAGTCACCATGAAAATGTGTTTTTTATTATTATTATTCATATTATTATCAATGTTAATATTAAGGTTTAAAACAATGACAAAAATCACTTTTAGAAGAAATACCTCAGAGCCTAGTCTCTGACTTCCACCAATACAGAATAATAACATCATTTTGATGACATCACTCTGAACTTTTGGTTCTCATTTTGCTGAAAATGGTCAATTGCTGACTAAAGCAAAACAATTCAGACAAATCAAAAACATGGTATTATTTTGGCAGATAAAGACATCCTAATGTGCTTTTAGAAATCAATAAACTGTTACTTCCACATCAGTGATCCAAACACCAATGATCCCCATTAATTTGTTTTGCGAGTTTGTCAATGCTAAACATTCTCTCAGAATGTATCTGCTAAATATATTTTTTGGCCATATAGTTAGTGTAATGTACATAACTTGATACAACCACCTGATACAACAACAGCAAGATGAGCATAACTGTTATTTTAAACCAGATACATCAGCAGAAGAACGCTCCACTACAAGAGTGGCTGTGTTGGAAAGAGAGGTGTCTGCTTGCAGTGACCTTTTCACTCCTCTATATCCTCCAAGCATGTTTGCATATTTGTGCAATTCAGTTTGTCTGGCAGATTCGAGCAAAGAAAACTAATTAATAATTAACCAGTGTTTTGTGGCAAGTCAACCAGCGTGTCCAAACGTCTCCAATATATAAAGGTGGAGAAAGACACTGGATAGACTGAGCGCCATAAACTGGGTGGAAAACATGATACGGCTTAGATTAAGGCCACAGATAAAGACTGATGTGTTCAAGTTGCTATCGATTTAACATTTAAACGAAGGCAATGTTGTTGTGCCATCTTTCCCAAACTGTAAAAAAATCTTTCAGCAAAAGAATTTATATAGACAACATTTATAAATACTTTGACCACTTTTAATGTTAAGTCATCTAATGACTTAACCTTGCCAAATCTGCATTTATTTGATTAAAATGACAGTACAACATGAAATTTAACAGAGCCATTTTTTCTATTTAAAAAAATGTGTTGAATTGAAAGACAAAGCTAAATTATCAGCACCCATCCTGCTCATATTGCACGGCAGTTCAGAAATAATCTGGCACCTTGATTTGGCACCCAATAAATATTTACAATTAATAATAATCAAGGTTTCTGCAAGGCAAGTCTGCAAAGTCAAATTTAAGACTTTTCAAAACCATCATGAATGAAATTTCAGACATATATAGGATTAAATGTTAAGGCTTTTTTAAATGGCCAAGCATAAAAAAAATAATTCTAATCAGTTATTTCTAAGCCACATTTTTATATAATGTGTCAAAACAAGTACACCCATTATATACATACACATTTTTTTTAACATAACTTAAAAAAACTTACTAAAAGATTTATAAACTAAATGTATACACAACAGACTGTTAAAATATTACTTTTGCTAAAAGCTTTATTGAGATGTATTGTTGGTAGTGGTGTAACGAATAACAAATCTCATGATTTGGATCACATTATGGTTTTTGGTCACAGATCAGACTATTTTTGGATCAGCCAAAAAGGGGAGGAGACAGATGTAATTTGCTTTCCATTACAAAAACAGCACTGCAAGACACTTTTGGTTTGAACAAACATAACTTAGCAGCTGTATTTTAAGGAATAATAGGCTGAATAAAAATAAATGGTAAAATATTCAGTACTGTGAAAAAAATCACTGTTACTATATTGCTGATAATGCTAAATCTAATCTAATGTATGAATCCATTCAACATTATAATTTGTACAACCCAATTATTTTTATTCTCATTTTCAATAAATGATTAAGTTATTTACACATAAATCTTAATGTTTCATAGCTAGATGATCATTTTTGAGAAATTATTCAGTGGCATATTTTTGATGGCCGGCCACCTAATGGTTAAATAATGCAACTGCTGCCTACAACTTTCATTTTTAAACGTTGTTAAATGCATATGACAGTGATTGTAATCTTTACCATAAACATCAGTGGTTTTATCTAAACTATAAACTGTTATCCCAGTACTTCTGTGTTATTTGACTGTTTGAAATGTCTTAACTAACTCAAAAGACTAAAGACTGAATCTCTTAGGATTAACAAACATATGCAAATAACCATCATTTATAATTTATGTTGCGTGGGTGTTGAGATCTCGATCTTTTACTGATTAATCATACAGCTTACACTTATTGCATTAATGCAGGCTAAACAAGTAGTGACAGAAAACACCTAAGAAACCCGCCACTAGGGGTGTGAACCTACACTGGTCTCACGGTTCGGTTACGATTATCATGCCATCGATTCGGTTCAATTCAATATCTCGGTGCATCACAGTGCATTGACGATGCTTTCCATACATAATTAGATTTTTTTCTTTACAACACAAGAAATTTTTTTTATCAAAATCTATAAATATGTTTACATTTATATATTATTTGTAATACAATTTTGTCCTTTAATACAAGCAGTAAGATATATGAACTGTACCTTTAATTTTACCTGCTCAAAAAAAAAAACACTCTTTGTGAATGTTTTAGACAAAACTCCAACACATGCACAGAAGACAGCACGAGCATTCATAACAAATAAACTAATGTAAATATTATCCTGCTTGCTTTTTGAGCGCTGGCAAGTTCTTACACCCCTATGATTGGTCATTGTCTTCACCCGCTCAACAGCAAGGGCTGCGATTGGCTTTAGAAACGAAAGCGCTGTTTACCCATGAGTGACGCGGGAAAAACAGCCAGAATACAGAAAAACAGAATAAATACAATACAATAAACTCGCACCACAGGCACGCTTGTGTCTGGATCCACAAGTATCGCTTTAACAGCGAGAGAAAAGGAAACTTTACCTCACGAACATGCCAACGAGTCAAATGCTCAAAGTGTGTGTGTGTGTGTGGGAGAGAGAGAGAGAAAGAGAGCAAGAGGGGCAGAGATGGTGTTTTACAGCATTTCTCCCTAGTGAAATAGCGGCTCGTGCTTTACCATTCCTCAGTGTCAGTAAAAGATTTGCTATTTAAGTAGTAGGAGTGTTTTATTTACTCACCCTCGCCTCCTTCGCCATAGTATTCTACCGCGACATCGCGCATAGGGGATAATTGACGTCAGTGCGTAATAACCGGTTATGATCTATTACTGAACCGATATTGATTTGTCCCCATCTGCATCGCAGTGCACAGAAGAAACGATTAATTTTGACACCCCTACCCACCACATCCCGAATAATCCACCACAACTTCTTCTGTCATCGTTAGATTTTACAGGATTTTACATACTTGTGATTTGAATGATGTGAGAGGGGATCTCTCTGAGATTGTTACAAATATAGGCGTAATCAACTAGTAAAAAATGTATTAATCCACAGGTCATGCGTGTTTCGAACCATGGGTTGCAATCCGTACAAATCATGAATCAACCGTGATCCGTTACACCCCTAATTGTTGGTAATTGGAAGTGTGTTGGATCGATTGAGTAGCTTTACATAAACAAAGGAAATTTTGACCTGTTTAAAATGGTTTAAGACCAATGAGACAATATTTCAGATTCAGAAAAATTAAGACTTAAGACCTAAACTTTGGTTTTTGAAATGTAAGACATCAGGACTTAAATTTCCTAATGCACACCCTGATAATAAAATATATATTGGTATTTCAGACCTTTTTAAGAAATCAAATAAATGCACATTCCAGAAAGTATAAAAAATTCAGTGCAACACCAGAAAACCACATGTTCTCTCTAAAAGTAATGATCTCAATCACTCCTGCAATGAAACTGTACAGCTCAGACAGCTGGCAACATGATTATGTATATTTACGAGTGAAAGAGGCCTTATCAGCGGCTAAAGAGATAATGCAGAGGCTTGGCTCTGTCACACTCTGTTGATAAAGAATGCAAAGTACTGCTAACTTCGACACACACACACACACACACACACACACACACACACTAACACACACACTAACACTAACACTAACACACACTAACACACGCACAGTCATGCTGAAGCAAATCCCAGCAGGAACACTGAAACCAAGACCACACTCCATACATAATGCTGTGCTTGTGGGTCCAATGAAAAGAATGCATGACTGTGAGTCAACTGCCACAGAGACAACCCGGGAATTTCAGAACAAGTCCTCTTACGCAATCTTCCCACAACAAAACAAATATCAAGTAAATGTGTCACTAGGTAGACAACTTCTTATAGGTGATGGATCTGCTTTTTCTGTTAAGATACTTTCCGCAATCGGGGCTCACTGCAAATACATGCCCCTTCAAATACATTTGTCAAGCGTAAAATACGTTCCTCCGAGTACATTTTGTTGCACGTTTTAGATGACAAATTCATCTGAGGGCACGGTCTACATTTTTACAAACCTGAATTAAGTTACTTAGGATATGTTTGTTGTACGTTTTACACTGTAAAAAATCTGTGATTTTATGGTTTATTTTCCGGCAGCTGGGGTGCCGAAAAAAATATTTAAAAAAAAATAACGGCCATTAAATTACAGACATTTACTGTAAAATAACAGAGGCTGAATTACAGAAATTTAAATTTAAGGAAATTTTTGTAATTTAATATCTGTTATTGATGTCTGTTGTTTTTTTTTTTCCGGCATCCCAGCTGCCGGAAATAAACCGTAAAATTACAGATTTTTTCTTAAGTGTAGATAAAGATCTTACTTGTACACTTTGACTGGAAAACGGTTTTGTCAGATCACCTAGAAGGACCATTAATCTATGGCTGGGCGATATGGCAAAAATGCAGTCTCAACAATTATTTCTCATATGAACAATAACAATATATATTTCGATAGAAGTTGTTAATGCTTCCTGATTTAAAATAATACCCCAACAATGACTGAAGCCACAAATTATTCGGTACATTTCTAATAACAACACACTTTTAGATTCCCATGGCTCTTAGATCAATATAAAGTAAAAAAGTCCAGAGCTTATCATTGTTATTGACATAAATTTAATTGTGATTGGATATAATATTGTTTATCGACCCAGCCCTACATTAACCTAAATCCAACCAACAGTTTTTTCAAAACACAAGGTTTTACCTTGATTTTTACATGGCTTTTACCTCCTTTATAGAACTATGCTTCGCCGGATTCAAACCCACAATTACAACACTGTACAAAGTGAGCTTCTGTCCCAACTGATTGTGGCAGAAAAGAAATGTATTTGAGGCAAATGTATTTGATTACAAATTGTATATACATATAAATAGTTTTGTGGTATTTATTAGGTGTTGTGGAAAGAACTGCATGAAAATAATCCTTTATTCATCATCATAATATGACCCTGGAACATTATAATTAGTGTGAAAAAGGTCATACTGCCCTGTAGCATTCATTTTACCTATAGAAACTGCAATCAAACATGTTAAACTTTTTCCAAATAAATAGGCTGAAGCACGTATTTCTAATGAGCTTTTGTTGCTAAGGTTAGCATACCGAGACAACTTGAAAGCAAAATTTCTGGCATTTGCTTGCCTGATCTGAGGAAGAGTGTTCTGGAAACCTGTATGAAAACAGTTCACTATTTTCCTACAGTAGTGTAAAAATAATTATCCCTAAGGCTGGCATCATCACTGACTGCAGATTCATGGACGAAATAAATTTAATGGGAGCCCAGTTACCAATATACAAATACAAACTCAATGTGCAGATCCACTTCCAAAACAATGAGAGCATAACTGAAATAAAGACAACATATTGTGCTATTCCTTTTTTCTACAGAAAATGGTTGAAAAAAAATCACTTGATATTGATGATACATACAAAGGGTCAAAACCCCAATATCTAAATGAAAAGAGCAAGTTTTTTTACATTAAGTTGTTACATCAAAGCCAGCACAACCACAATTGAATATTCTCCCCCTATTGTGATAAATATCTGTGTGAAACTGCTTTTTACAAAACAAATGGAATGTGGGATTTGATCAGAAAATCAATTGGATGCTGTTTTTTCCTTAATGCTGGAAATGTTTCCCACACATTTTCAGTCTTGCACTATGCATTTGCACTACAGATCCACCTGACAATATGGACGGTCAGTCCGCTGCTGTGTATATGACTATTATTTATCCATTCATATATGGTTTACTGTTACTCTTTATTGAAACTTCATAGCCAATGCTACGAAATACACCAGTACACTTGAATGACAGTAACACTGGTCAAATCAAAGTTCATGAAGAACATTTTCTCATAACAGTTTCTTTAACAGAACTATTATTTTGAGGAGTTCAAAACACACTGCCAGTTTTGCTGATCCAATCACAAGTGGACAACTCTACTATCAACCTCTTCCAGAGGTATTTAAAAATGCAATCGATCAGATTGCTTTTATAGTGTAGATGTGCATGTTGTGATTGAATGCATTTAAACAGAAAGACAAAGTAAATATTGACCTTATTCTGTGCTGCGGAATGAGGCAAATGACAAGGAACACAAACAGCAATAAACGGTCAAACTACTTGCTAGTGTGTTTATGACTATTCATAAAAATAAAAATAACAGGATAAGAAAATACCAATTTGCAACATAAAGCAGCATAACGAGCTGTTTTAAGGCTAAAAATCAATGGAAGTGAATGAGACTGGAAATCCTGAGCCAATAAGGTTCCAGTGGCTGCATCCACTCATATGTGAAAAAAACAAAATACTCTTTGCAGTGTTTCCCCTAGGTTTACAGTTTTGGGGGGTGGGGAGCTGCTGTTCAGACTGACACCGACACAATGAGTCATGGTGTTATTTTTTTTTTTCTTTTAATGACAGCAGTAAATAAACTGAACAATTATTTGAACTGTACAACCGTAAAAGCAAAAAAATTACATTTATTTTTATATTTTTATCCACAAAGTGTGCAGCTTTTGTCACTGCAGTGTATCTTAATGGGCTTCTGGAAGAACATTTCAAGCACACTACTAGTACACTGATGTTAGCATACTTACTAAATAAAGTATACTTTTATACTTGACCTTAACTTAAGTATACTTCTTTTTCCTAAGGGTGTATTTACTGACTTACCAAGATCAGTCTTGTATGCAGCCAGGGAGAGTATTGTCTCTCTGACAGCCAAGTTGGGTCAAAGCTAGGGATGCTCCGATCAGGATTTTTGCAGCCGACAGAGAGTACTGATTCCTTGTCATGGTAATCGGTTGATACTGAGCACCGATTCTAATGCTTCAAGCTTTATAATGCATTGAGCACATTTTCCCTCCAAGTATGAACCTCAAGAGAAAATCTTGCCTTACCTAAGAGAATAAATCAAGGATGCTGCATATAATACTTTAAACACATCTCTTATAGCCATTTAGGTGTGAATGTGTCATGGCCAGAAGCAGCTTTACAGAAAATAATTCATCCATTCATTTTACTTCGGCTTAGTCCCTTGTTTATCAGGGGATGCCACAGCTCTTGCTCTTTCACTCTCGTTGCTATGATTTCCGAGTATTTTAACAAATTTTTGGGGATCACGGAGCTGGTATAAATTTGCAGGAGACATAGGGAGCTTCCGGGAGAGCTCAGTACACGTTGAATGAGATGCTAGTTAGGGGCGAACGCTCCGCTTGCGTCATAGCAGCGAAAAAAAAACTGGAAATAGAATGACTGAACTTGCAACAAAGAGAACGTCACTCATGCAAGTCTGCCAATAAACTGTAAACAGAGGTTGCACCGCATCTGTATATTTTTTTGCTGCTGTGACTCTCACGCATCGATCACTCAGGCCCCCACAAATCATTTACCTGTGTTGTGGCTGCTGTAGTCTATGCATAATATACGGGAGTGCACGTGCGTCTTCGGTCCTGTCAGATGTGGCTCTCATTCCCATACAGCAGAGAGTGGCTATGTAGATTCAGAGAGCAAAAATTTGTAACCACGCGAACATGTAGAGAAAGAAATCACATGCCATTGTGTAAATAAGATATTACATACGGTATTTAGCTTGTTTATTAAAAGAAGTTGTGATCTGGCGTTATATATAAAATACAATTAACTTGACTTCAAGGAGGGTGGGGCAGCCCCCTAATATAATGGTAGGGGAAACAGACTGTCTCAGACTGTTTGCCTAATCCTGATAAAGACCCCTAGAAAGATTAAATTTCTATTAAAAAAGTTCTATCTACAATCTTTGGTTTAAAGGCCAAAAAAGTAACACGCACAACATTCTCCTACCATTTCTAATTCTAACAAAAACAACAGCGGTTGTCAAAGTTAAAGCTATAAGACCAGAAATGTTGCATTCCATTTCTCCACATACACCAGACTAAGGATGCAAACAATTAACTGACTTTTGATTACTTCCAATAATCCTCTTGATTGATACATTATTGATGGTCGATGAAGCATACATTTTTTATCATCGATCATAGTTTTGAGGCATGTGCTGGTCTGCAAAACATATAGGCTTCAGCAGATGTGCAGGAAAATTTAAGTTTATTAAAAACCCTCCGCTATTGTGGACATGATAGACATTTCACATTCTCCACATTCTTTTATATGTCCTTAGTATCCTCAACATCTTATGCACATTTGGAAAGAAATACATCATTGGACTCATCTTGCATTATCACAGTTAGCGATTAATCAATTGTTAAAGGTGAGGTAGGTGATCTTCCACAATGCTAACAGCTTAGCATAAATCTCTGAATCACAGTCCCCCCCCTGCCGTCCAGAGCCACGCCTCCTGAAACACGAGCACGCGCACCTTAAAGATGAGAGCAGAACCCTCTCTCATGTGTTAAAAGCGACTATTGCTTGTTCGGCGGCGTGCAGGAATTACACTTATTACTAAGCCATACTGACATGCTATTTCAGAGCGAATATTCAGAGTAGCATGGTAAACAATATAGGGAGAGCGTCACAGGTCAAACAGGTTCAAAAATGAACCAATGTGATGTGAATATAAAACCAACTTCACCTCAGTAAAGCAGGCTAGGCGGAATAGCGCAATTTACTGATGTTTTGTTGTTAAACTAAATAAAATCTACATTATCGATGGTGTAAAAGGACCATTATGAAACTTAAAATGGTCACATCAATCTTTCACTGGAAGATTTTAGTGGCTGAACAACATTTCTATGCATATAAACTATTTGTAACAACAACATCTAACGTTACATCAGCTTTGTGTGAAGCTAAAATAGTTTTAAAACAGAACATTACCTGTCTGAAAGAAATCCTTCAGCCATGGTGTCATCCTTTCTCCAGCACACAAAGGTAACTCCAATATTGATTCAGGTTTTTAAAAAGTTTTGATTCAGCATGTTTTTACCGTTTGCACTCTCTCTCTCTCATAAACACGCAGAGCGTCTATGCACAATTGGCAGAGCTGAGTACAAACGGCAGCGCAGTTGTTCAAATCTGCATTTGCTGAAAGACAGTTTGGGCTACTAATTATGAGAGATGTCTGCCCGACTCCATTTAATTGGATGAACATTTTTTAGTTTTATGCCTTACCCAGACTATAAAAATACATATAAACACATTTAGATCATTTACTTTAATCAATACTATTGGAATGTAAAGAGACTTTCAACCAGCACAACAAAATATGTTTCTGAAGACAATCACCTACTGCACCTTTAATTTAAACAAGCATCGATTGTGTGAATTTATGGACAGTGAAAACCCCAACATCACCAAACCACAGGCCCTCCCCCCTCCCTCAAAGAAATCCCAAATGTGGTTGAACATAGACAATTCTATTTTTATGACTGCATTTCTGTTTTCCTAATCACAAAAATCATTAAAAAAAAATACAATATTCCATTAGGTTAAGATTAAATTCATAGGAACTTTAACAGATTTCTAAAGGGAAGAGAATATTTCACATAAAAATACTGTATTTCTCCATGGACTACAGCTTTGTTCTTTTGGCAGCAGATTTATTACCTCATACATTAGTCAAGCTAAGCAGTTCATTGTATTTGTATTGTAGTGGTGGAAGAATTACTACCTTCACACATACACAGTTTCTGTGGGTTTTATTAAGATAAATGTAAGACTTTAAAATCTTTTTAAGACCAAGTAAAAAAATGCAATGAACTACTTGAAGGAAACACAATACGTCAATATGTTCTAATTGCGGATTTACAGGGTGCACACAATCAATTGTTTTACCAACACTTAAAATTAACATTTAATTCAGCTTTACCATAGACAGTTTAAAATAACTCTGCTCCTAAATTCTAGAATACAGATAAACCTTTACTGCAAATTCTGATCACATTTCAAAATAGTGATGTTCTTATTCAGCTTGTTTTCAGTGCAAACACCAGAGATGCTCTGATCAGGATTATTTGCAGCTGATACCGAGTACCAATTCCTTGTCATGGTGATCGGCCGAAACACATAAAGCACATTGTCCCTCCGAGTATGATACTTAAGTGGAGATCTCTCCTTACCTAAGAGAATATATGAAAGATGTTGCATATAATACATGTATCTTATAATTATTTAGTGTGGACAGGTCATGGCCAGAAGCAGCTTTTTACAGAAAATAATAGGCAAGAAAAATGACCAACAAAGCAATTTAGAAACATTAAAAATAATGGAAGAAGAATTCAACATGTCTCAATGTAGAAAAAGTTAGGAGTGCATATTTGATGCATAAGAAGTAAAAATGCACACCTTTAAATACATATTCGTTTACTGCAATAAATATATTACAAAAAGGTATATTATTAAATATTCAAGTTTAAAATATTTTTTATATCATTAAAATTTTCTGCCAGGTTTTAGTCAACTTGCAATATTGTCAAAAACACAGAACGCAACTTCATCTGATTGTAAAGCTGTAAACAAACACCTGTGATCGCTTAATGAGATCAGCGGCCAGATTGGCGAGTACCGATCATGTCATAAAATGTGATTATTGGCCAATACCAATCTTCGGCCGACTGATCGGAGCATCCCTAGCAAACACCTAAGGTTTGCAAATCTACTTAACTCTAACTGAAAAAATAATTTTCATACCTCATTGACAAGATTTTTGTTCTTGTTTTAATCATAAACTTGATTCAAATGTTATTACATAACTTAATGAGAGAAACCCTTTGTTTTGTAACATCCCAAATTCTCCTCAAGACATGTGGCATCTCTCTTCTCAATTTCATCGTCTAGGTCCACCAACTCCCTTCTCTTTTTCTTGCATCTTTTACAAATGGAATTATATTTAGTGATAAGTTCTGCCATCTTGGTCCCTGCTGTATTCTCAGCCATCTCTGCAAGGCCATCATACATGTGTATGTGTGTGTGTGTGTGTGTGTATGTATAT